>LS895463.1:7848-26039 GCA_900490955.1 Micoletzkya japonica
AGACTGAGATGCAGTATTCAGGTTTGACCCAGCAACTGAATACTGAGATGCAGTATTCAGTTGATAGGTGAACTGAAAGACTGATATTCGGTGAATTTCTAGACTGAAATGGAGTTTTATTTATTGGGTTGGTTGAACTACTTAGAACTACAAGTCATCAGCTGTTGTGAATTTATCGACTGACCTGGGTTTTTTCAGTTATTAGATCGATTCAACCATTTAGATGCCCGTTGTTCGGTGAATCTAATAACTGAGATGGGGTTTTCAGTTATTGAATGAATTTAATAGCGGAGATGGCGCTTTCAGTCAATAGTTCAATTCACACAATTTAACAGCTGAGATGGAGTTTTCATTAGTGAGGGGGGTCGATTGAACTGCGAAGAACAAGTCATGTTGTTGGGTTGATTTAACGACTGAAATTGAGTTTCCTTTTTCATAAATTCAGCTATCGAGTTTCATTTATCGATTGTTCAGCTAATTGAACGACTCCCATTTTTTGATTTGCAACATTTAAGATAAAAATATTGGCATAAAAATTTTTTATCTCTAAACTCATAAATTTTCCTTCACATTTTAAGTAAGCGCAATTATCTTTTTTCCGGAGATGGTTTTTAGTAAGTAAAGGCATCATAAAGCATTTATGGAAGGAATCAATTTAAATTATCAAGATATTGCAAAATTCAATATTAGTCGTGATTAATTAAGGCAATGGATTACTGGTTTGCCTGCAAGATCGGATTCTATGCGCGAAAACTGCCCACAGCATTCCAAGCGTCATAATAGCGAATATCATTTTCCACGCATAGGATCCGATCCTGTAGGCGAACCAGATAGCACAAATTTATGAATTTAAAAACTTAAGTTTGTCTTTATGAATTGAACAAGCTCCGAAAATTTGGCGTTTATTGATGCAGTCATTCTTGAGAAAATTTAAAAATAGTGGTCAATTCGCTATTAGACACATTCTTCACCAGGCGGAATGCTGTGTGCCCCTATTATGAAGCTTGGAATGCTGTGGGGTCTCTTGTATGTAGTGGATTATTCTGTGGAGGATCTGTATGTAGTGAAGAATTCAATAGGGCAATCTTGTATGTAGCGAGGTATTCCGGAGAATTCAGAACGGATCTTGTAGGTAGTGGGAATTCCATAGAGGGATCTCGTATGTAGGTAGTGGCGAATTGCGCAGAGGAAACTTATACGTATGGGAGAATTGCGCAGATGGATCTTGCATGCATCTCCTGCACCTGCCATCTGGTTAAAGAACACATTTGCCTTTTTTCTTTTTTTTTCGTCGAGCGAATGAACGCCCCTTTCCTTATTTTTTTCCAGCGATACGTGTACCTTCTTTACTTGATTGCAGAAAATGTTGATCCAGCCGGTTCCGGCATCCTTTCAACTCGTGTATTCCCTAGTACACAGCATCCTCGGCGTAGTCTCGATCGGGCCTAATCTGTGCACCTTTCTTCTCGTCTATCACTGCTCGCATTCCTTCGCTAAAGACTACCGACGAAGTGTTCTCTGCATTGTGGTGAAACACGTGCTACTTCTGTAGAAGCACGATTTTTTTAAATGTTAATCATAAAAAAACATTGAACTCCTGAAAAGCATAAGAATTATGTATTTTTTGTAAGTTTGAAAACGTGAAAATGACATGAAGCAGGTGCTGACAGAAATATTCGACATATTCATGACCTTCGGCTTTCATCCCTTTCCTCTTCTTCCAAACAAGTGCGTCTACGGAAATGGAATACTAACATAGCTTAGCTTACCGTCCGCACTACAATTTGTAAGCTTGTCTCTGCTCTGTTGCACATTTGCTCTGATCAAGTATACGCAGAACTTAATTAATAGGAGTAAGGATAGATCTATGGATGGTATACCAGAATATGCTATTACCAAACGCAACATACCGTTTTGCAGCAAATAATGGTCGCTTTAATAGCATTACACTTCTTCTTCTACCTGAATTGCTTTATCATTCGAACAAGGGTTTGTTACTCATCGTATTCTTGGTTAGGAAAAGTCAGTTTCACTGGTGGTCCAGTGTTCTATTCTCTTCCAGCTTAAAATTCTTTGCTTTAATAACTCCGGTCGTTTCCGCAGAAGTGTAGTGGAGTCCCCTGCATATATCGAAAAGTGTGGAAGTGTATGAAAGGAGACGTGCAGTAGGTATTTAGCACGTCTCCATTCTAAAAGAGACGTGCTGAATACCTGCTGCACGTCTCCCTCCATACACTTCCACACACTTTTCGATATATTCAGGGGACTCCACTACACTTCTTCGGAAACGACCGGAGAACTTGAAATGGTTAATTTTAGTGTGTGATTACATAAAATGATTCTTTACTTATAGGCCGCTTTGCCACCGTATTCTATGCTAAGTTTACGCTACTGGACGTACACCTCTCTATCAGCGTAATAATTCTTGCAATCATCGCCGCCATTTGTACTCATATCGGTGTAGGTGATTCATTCTAATTATCTCGCTTTCTCTCACTACATAGGATGAACAAAACTTGGATGTCGATGAGTAATGATTACAATATTATTACTAGCTTACAACATTTTCGAAAATTCATAGCTCAAGTTCAAACGTTCAAGTTCATATCTAAATAGCAAGCAAGCGCAGCTGAAATTTCAGTTTTGCAGAATGAACGAAGAGCAGCTCCACGACGTTGTCGAGCAAGTCAGTATGGGAGACATGCACTTTTAATATGTTACTGAAAATGGTCGTCTGAAATGGGTTGCGTAGAAATTAACTTTTTTTTCATGAAATCACCATTTCAACAGAGCGCTCGTTTCATCAGTTTTTATCTGCATACGATAGTGTTGCACAATGTTCTAAATGTTGAGCGACCGAGCCTAAATGCTTAAAATACGGTGTTTTCCGTGCGAGAGTTCCTACCGAAATCAGGGTTTTTTTTCGGCATCTCGTTCGCTTAACATTTTCACTGTTGTCAGAACACTGTGCCGTGATGAAATTACTGATTCGATGAAGCGATGGTTTCCCCTGTTTTCAGAAATACGCACTGTTTCCGGCGGCATCAATGAGCAGCGAAATTGCGTGTTTCACTACGCTTTGCACTCAAGTGTTCATTGTCGAATTATTGCTTGCGATGCTCGTTAGCGCATCGCAAGCTCCAAGTGACTCCAAGTGGTAAACTCCAAGTGTTTCCGGTTCAAAATATATAATTTCTGCCGTATTTTGTTCATTGTTCATTTATAATTGAAAAGAACGTGTTTCCGATGATGAAGTGAGTTTTAACTAAAAAAAGCAAGGGTGTCCGGCTTAGAATCTAATACGGCTGCGCAGGTATTACCAAAGCATAGATTAAGGTCGTGCTTAGCCTACCAAGAGCTCGCCAATGCAGTATAATTTTTAATTTTTAATATAAATAATTTTTATGTAGTCCGAGGGCTTCGGCTTGCCAATTCCCAGCCGCTCTCTAGTGAACATCAGCCTATCCCGTTCAAGGAAACCTGTAGTTGTGTGAAGTATCTAAGGAATGAAAAGGAATGAGCTACTTCTTCCATGGTTGACGAAAATGTTCGGCCTATTGCCTCATTCCTAGACTCCTATTATTGTTATTTAGGCTCTCATATCATCGAATGGTTCACAACATATTTTCTCTGTGTGTCGTAGAGCGAGGATATAGCCCACCCATATGATGACAACTGCGGCATCATGGGTGACCTGTCCAGCGCAACATATACATACAGTGGAATAAAAAGATCCCTCAGTCGATCACTAAGAATATCAGGCGAGAGAGTGTACAAAAGTGAGAGAATTCGACTCATTTTGGAATCAAGGTAACGGACGGATCGGCTTATTCCACTATATCTAGGCATCCACCGAGTTGCACATTCAGGCTTCGGTTCCGATAACGATGATCACCGTTACCGTGGGTGTCCTCGCCTACCAATGTTGGTTCCAAGATCCGGATCAAGGTTATTTTATGTTAGCCCTTCTTTTTTATTTATTTATTTATTTATTTAACGAATACACCGTGAGGTGTGCGGCAGGTAGGGAAGATGGCAAGAGCATAGGGAAGGTTTGGGGGTGGGAGTTGAGATATCTTCACATGAAAAAATGCTCTTCTGCTGGGTGCTTGTCTTACAAGTCTTTGAGGGCAGCCGCGGGAGAGTTGCAATAATAAATCATATTAATACGATTAAACAATCATATTAAAGGGACACGGAAGTGATTTTCAAGTGAAGCTTATATGAAAGATTTTGTCATAATTAGTATAAAAATAAAAGGAAAAATGTTAAAAATTAATAGTATTCGAGAAATGATTTTTTGAAATTTCTCCCAACGACGATGCTACTGTGTTTAGCGAAAGGAATTAAGCCAAAAGCGACATTCTTCTCAACGACGGAAGCCCGGAACGAAAAAATAAAATATGCGATTTTCGAGTTTTTTTCTGCGATTTTTTTATTGTTACTATGTTTTTCCTCACATTTTGAAACCTTAGAAGAATTTTCATAGAATTTTAAAACTTTTGGTTAGAGGCTGCTTCCTCCCTTTAAAAGTTTTGGTTAGAGGCTGCTTCCTCCCTTTAATATAAATGATGAAATTTTATAATATACTAATAATTCATTAATATATATATATATAAAAAAAGCCAATTAAATTCAGAGCTGTCGCTTCTGGCCTCCATGCTCAGCTCGTGTCATTCCATCGTTCACTCCATCGTCCTGGTCGGCACTACAGCCGACTACCGGAAAGCCGTGGAGCGGAGAACGGACCGAATACTGGGAAGGAGCGGGCGACGAGAGGATACTGTAGCCAGAGTTTCCGCTAATACGATCTGAAGCATTGAGGAAGAAGAACATAGTTTCTCATGATAAATCTTACCGTGGTCTTTTTGTTGATATTCGCATTATCTAGAGCATGCTGCAGGTTATTTATTACTTGAAGGCGAAGTTTTTTTTTATTTTTCTAGATATATCTACACATATTTGTACCTAGATAACTTTTCAGTTTTTGCGACTGACTCAAATTCGCTGTGTCCAGGATGCAGGCCTGGTTCACCTGTCACTTATCAATCGCCGCTCTGCATATTCGACATTTTCTTGCATTTTCACATTTAGTGAGCCAACCAAATATAGTGGATTAAAAAGATCCGTCGGAAAATCATTCCGAATGTAAGGCGAGAGAGTGTGCAAAAGTGAGAGAATTAGACACTCATTTTAGAACGAAAGAAACTGACGGATCGGTTTATTCCACTATACCAGGTGATGATGGCATGTCAACGAAACGCTTGGCCAGCAACATAGCCTCTTATATAGTGGAATAAGCCGATCCGCGTCAGTTTCTTCCGTTCCAAAATGAGTGTCTAATTCTCTCACTTTTGCCCACTCTCTCGCCTTATATTCGGAATGATTTTCTGACGGATCTTTTTAATCCACTATACTGTCGCCGGCCCTCTCTCTTCATACCGCTTCGCTCTCTCGCAGGAAGTACAAGGAATGACTGATCATGTTCCATAACCACATCCTCATTTGCACGAGGTTTACTCACAAGAATTCACAAAGCCCCTTTTTCTGTTCTCTGGCCGAGCGGGTAGCAGTCATCGATACCACGGGCAATGCACCTGTTTCATGTCTGCCTCACAGCACCTAAGCACTTGCTTGAATCTAAGGCCTTAGCCGACCCTACCCGAACAGCGATTACTTCTCCCCCAGCTAGATACAATGGGCGGTTCCTCGGTATGTATTATATTTTTTCGTTATTTGTGATCCCTAAAAAGACTTTTTTTGGCTTCCGAAGCACAAGTAATAATAATAATAATAATATTTATCATGCAAAAGAATAATGTGAAGATGAAATTAAAGAGGATGGAACAAAGAAAGTAGCATAATAAGGAAAACAACTATGGCAGGAATGAGCCAATCGACAGATCATTCTCCTAAACCTTACATTCCTGCTGGATTAGCAAGCCAGATCACATTTTCTTGTATCAGTCTTCACATAAGATGGTAACACATGAAGAAGGCAATCCTAATTCCAAACTCAGTCCGGCCCCTCCGTCGTCGTCTTTCCCGTCCCGGCCTCCTTCCAATACGTCTACTCGTTAGTTCACCGAATTATGGGCGCCCTAACGTTCGGCCCAAATGCATTTACCTTTCTTCTGGTTTTCTTTCACTCGCAAAGCTTTGCTCGGGAGTACCGCCGGACGCTCCTCTGCATTGTGGTAGCTTTTATTCATTCAGTCATTCATTCATTTATCATTTGCATCACACAAAAAAACATTGAAGTGAGGCAAAAATATAGAAAAAAATTTGATGAAATGTCCGTTTGAGATTTGAGATTCCACTGGAGTGTTTTTTTGCAGTTTTGAGCTACCGTCAAGCTAGTAAATTGTGGGCCGTGTTTGAAACACTTGAAACAAGGCCATATCTCGGCTGGGACAGGTCGTACAGAGTTCTGGTTGGAATTTTTGGAATTCTCAGGACGAGATCTACTTGTGTATCAAGTTTGGTGATGATTAGACCACTTTAAACCGGTTAAAACGGCTTTTATCTTAGAAATCCCGATAAATTCTCGTTATCCCAGTTCGAACCTCCCCAATGCCACATTTTTACGTTTTAAAGGTCTTTAAACTTGAGGAATCGTTACCAAACTTGATAGGCAAATAGAACTCGTCCTGTGGATTCCAAAAAGTCCAACCAGAACTCTGTGCGACCTTTCCCAGCCGAGATATGGCCTTGTTTCAAGTGTTTCAAACACGGCCCACAATTTATCTACTAGCTTAACGGTACTCGAGATTAACCGCAACTCATGTTTACAGCACAACCAAGTGCTTTAAGAGTTTGCAGAGATTTGGTTTATCTAGTTGCTGACGGAGGTCTTCGATGTTTACATGAGCTTCGGCTTTCACCCCTTTCCTCTCGTTCCTAACAAGTGCGTCTACGGAGATGGAATACTAACGCAACTGCGCATATCGTCCGCACTGCAATTCGTAAGCATACGCGTGATCTGTGATTTCACATCCTTAAATTGTTCGATTTTTAACATTACATTTTAGGGTATTTAATAAAATTACAAATTGCAACAAGTTATGTGCTTCCTAATCGCACTGCACTTCTTCTTCTACCTCAACTGCTTTATTATTCGGGCAAGGGTGGGTATGATCATGAACGTCCACCTATGATAATGCTATAAGAAACGTGTTAACTGTAGAACAAGAGGTCAAGCGGTTATGTCAAACAAGTGTTCATGAGCAAGCCAAATGAAGTAGATACAATGCCACGTTTTATCTGCGAAGAAGTATGAAGAAAACAAATGCTTTCGGAAGAATCGTTCTTTGCAGGCCTCGTTGCCGCCGTATTCAATATTCAACCTGCCTGAGTGGTTTTTCACCGGCATTCGCCTGTTCATTCTCTCGATAATCGTCGCCATTTGCACCCATATAGGCGTACGAAGCTTTCCACATTCCAAAGATATATATGTAGCGGCAACTCTGACCAAATTTCTATAGCAAATAACCCAAGTCTTTTGCTATTTGATGCAAAACAATCGTCGCAGAACAACTTACAAAAGAAAAGCCGGAACTCGTCCAATACTACCTCCTCATTTCGAGAAATCATAGTCTATTGCGTAGAAAAAATCATTACTCCATGGCAAACGATATCGAATTTGCATCTGCTTTTCAATTAACTTTTGTAAATGGTTTTTAGTTCTGTGCGATGGACAACGAGGAGCAGTACAACTTTGTTGAGCAAGTAAGAGCTGAAATGCCCTTTTCTGTGGGGGCAAAACTTTTTTTGAAAACCGAGCAATTAAATCCCATTATGAGGTATGAAATGCAAGAATTTGGTTATAAAAGCAAACCCTACTTGGTTTTCCCCCCTACTATGATCCATATTAGAATCTATAATACATACTGTTGTAATTTTTAAAAAAACAGACATGGCTTCCAACGAATTTTCCGTATTATCTACTCCCCGGCTACAGAACTACGCCCTGTTCCCGGCCGAGGTACGTCCTCACATTTCGTGCTTCACCACCACCTGCGTGCACCTCTTCGTCGTCGAACTGCTCCTGGCCATCTTCGTCTCGTGTTGCTCCGGCGTCTGGGCAAGTTTCCGTTGTTAATAATAATAATAATAATAATAATAATAATAATAATAATAATAATAATAATAATAATAATAATAATAATAATAATAATAATAATAATTTTGTATTAAAGGAAATGTCCCACGAAAAAAATCGTTATTGAGTTATTCATTAGAAACATTGTAGTATGGGCAAGACAATGAGATGAGCAAAAATCCCGATTCGAAACGACGCTCTAGGCCTCAGTACGGCCATCTGAATGTGCGAGATACGGTAATTCTCGTGGGGTAGTTTGTAGTTTAACCAAGCACTCCTCTCCCACAAATATACCTAGTGGCATCGCCTGATCTCCACCGCTCTCACATCTACACACCATCGCTCCTTCCCTTGCTCTTCCCTTCCTGCTCCATGGCGAGCGAGACCGAGTAGGCAATGCCAGAGGTTATTTAGATAGACGTTCTAGACTACAAACTACCCCACGAGATTTACCGTATCTCGCACATTCAGATGGACGTACTGAAGCCTACAGATCCATCTCGAATCGGGATTTTTGCTCATCTCGTCGTCTAGCCCGTTTTACAACGTTTCCAACGAATAACTCAATAACTATTTTTTTCGTGGGACATTTCCTTTAACACTACAAGCCACTTGGGGTAAAAGAGGGTTTGAATTTACCACATGAGGTGTACGCTGGGGTAATTTCGCTCAGTGTACAAGTAGCCCAACCGGAGTAAAAATTCAATTGCATGCACGCGACCAAGGATTGATTTTTTGACGACGGGCCGATTGGGGAGTATTTCCCCACGGTGTCACCCTGGGGATTATTTCCCCAGCCAGCTGGTGAAATATCGCCCTCCCCTGTTGAATTCTTGGGCAAAATATGTTAGGCTTCATCGACAAAGCTACCAGTGCATTCGTTCTTACCACCACCGCTATCATTCATACCCTTATTATAGAGGTGAATCCACATACTGTTTCTCTCATTGTTGCCGGTAAACCCGGCTCTGCTCGGCCGCACTTGCGAGTCACAGAGTTCTAAATGTTAACCGAACGAGCCAAAATGCATAGGATACGGTGTTTTCCGTGCGAGAGTTCCTACCGAAATCAGGCTCTATTTTTCGGGATCTCGTTCGCTTAACATTTTCACTGTTGTCAGAACACTGTGGAGTGACCTAGTTTGCGAATCTCCTCTCCCTAACCACCTCTCCTCTGGCATAAGAATTATTGGGTTAATATAAACGTTACACAAACAAGACGTAATGTCTTATTTGAAACCGCTCTGGGAACGTCGCTATGACCGACTGTTCCCAGACCGAGGCCTTGCTCTAGATTACAGAGTAGGACTCTTTGCCCACGTGAGAGTTTCTCGCACTATGCGACTAATTATGAGTCCACCGCCATTCATAGTCGCATAGTGCGACGAATGATGAGAGGGAGGATGGAGAGAGTCTCACTATGCGACGTGCGTTTACACACCTCTAATATGCATCTATCGAACAGGCGTACTAGCCACTTTTGACCACTATTTGGACTTTTTACGCAAACTCCTTGTGTCCGACCTAGTCCAACTGGAAAACATGACAGTGGGCTTTGAAAACCAAACCTCTTAAAGGGAGGAAGCAGCCTCTAACCAAAAGTTTTAAAATTCGATGAAAATTCTTCTAAGGTTTCAAAATGTGAGAAAAAACATAGTGACAATAAAAAAATTGAAGAAAAAACTCAAAAATCGCATGTTTTATTTTTTCGTTCCGGGCTTCCGTCGTTAACAGGAATGTCGCTTTTGGCTTTATTCCTTTCGCTAAACACAGTAACGTCGTCGTTGGACGAAATTTCAAAAAATCATTTCTCGAATACTATTAATTTTTATTATTTTTCCTTTTGGTTTTATACTAATTACGACAAAAACTTTCATATAAGCTTCACTTGAAAATCACTTCCGTGTCCCTTTAATCGTATTACGAGACCGAGAGAACGATGAGGAGCAAGAAGGAATGAAGAGAGCCAGACGATAAATACCCTAAACTCGCGCTTGGTTTTCAAACCCTACATGACGCGCTGCAAACCCGTAACCTGTGCAGCTGATCCTGCTCATCCTCTACTCGATCAAGATGCACGCTACGTCGACGGTCAAGAAGAGAAGGGAGCAGACGAGATTGACCGCTGCACTCGCCTTTCAGGTATTTACATATGTTAATGAATCGATTGGCATAGTGGATGAAGAAGATCCATCGCAAAATCATTCCGAATATAAGGCGAGAGAGTGCGCAAAAGTGAGAGGAGAATTAGACGCTCATTTTGGAACGGAAGAAACTGGCGGATCGCCGTTTATTCCACTATATATTAGAGAGGTAGATATCCATATGCGTCTTTATATCAGATACCGTTAAGCTAGTAAATTGAGGGCCGTGTTTGAAACACTTGAAACAAGGCCATATCTCGGCTGGGAAAGGTCATACAGAGTTCTGGTTGGAATTTTTGGAATCCTCAGGACGAGATCTATTTGTGTATCAAGTTTGGTAATGATTCATCAAGTTTAAAGACCATTAAAACATAAAAATGTGGCATTGGAGAGGTTCGAACAGGGATAGCGAGAATTTCAAGATATATAAAAGCCGTTTTAACCGGTTTAGAGGTGTCTAATCTTCACCAAACTTGATACACAGGTAGATCTCGTCCTGAGAATTCCAAAAATGCCAACCAGAACTCTGTACGACCATTCCCAGCCGAGATATGGCCTTGTTTCAAGTGTTTCAAACACGGCCCACAATTTACTAGCTTGACGGTAGATAAATAGGTATATTAGATAGTTTTTTTTTATTTTTATGAAGTTTCAAACGAAACGCGGGTAGCCAAACGAAGAGAAAGAGGGTAAAATGACACAGAAAGCTCTACGTTTTTAGAAACGTTTTAACGGATATACATTGGGGTAAGAATTCTATACTTTGATGCAAGCAAGTTTTATATGCCACTCAGCTAACCAGCTCGGTGGTGAATTACAAAAGTTATGCCACAAATGCCGTATTTAGTGCTAAGAACATTAGTTGTGCGTGTACTTGAGCGTATTTTGCTACAATCCCTCCCACCCCCCCCCCACTTTTTTCATCCCCATATCCCGTGTCCCACTCACGGATAAATTATATGATATTTATGATACTTCTTGATAACTAAAATCATGGTTCAGGCCTCGGTCCCGATAACGATGATAACTGTAACCGTCGTCTTCTTGGCCTACCAATACTGGTTCGAAGACCCGCATCAAGGTAAGCACTTATATAGCCCCTAGGATTTGACTACCAAACCTTTTTATTGCACAGTGTTCGGACAACAGTGAAAATGTTATGCAAACGAGATGCCGAAAAATAACCCTGATTTCGGTGGGAACTCTAGCACGGAAAACGCTGCATCCAGCATTTTGCGTTTTGGCTCGTCGCTTAGCATTTGAAACACTGTGATGGCATCATGAGGCCGAGAGAGTGATGAGGAACATGGAAGAACGAAGAGAGTCAGACGACTGTGCTTGTTTTTTAAACCCTACCGGATTCGTGAAGCACAATCATGAAAAAGTAGTGAAAATAGCTTACTTTAAAGGGACATGGAAGCCAAAAAAGATTGGCTTTCATATGAAAGTTTATCGCCTAAATAATATAAAAACCAAAATCGGAGTGCACAAAAATGTTTACTTCGCGAGATATCCTAAAAATCGCTTCCCAGCCAAGGCGCAGTCTTACTGCGTTTAGCGCATAGTAACGAGGCAAATGGCATCGAGGTATTCCCGGAACAAATAAATATTTCTCGCTCCAGAAATTTTCTAAAAATATTTTTCAAATGCTATGATCTTTATTATCGTCTAAGAATCATATTTGTCAAGTATTGCCATGTTTGGTTTCAGAAAATTTATCGCTTCCATGTCCCTTTAAACTCGAGCTGTGATGAACAAAAACCTTTTGCCTTGCCGCGGGAAAGAATATAAAATAATATGAATGCTATTATTTGAGGAAAACGAGCGTACGGAAATCTTCGCAGCGCACTCCACTAAATACACAGTGAAACTCTCTTGGCAAAATGCCAGCTTAGGCTAATCTCCGGCTCCGGCTGAAGTTTTACGGTGGTTAGCGCAGAATGAACTGTGCAGCTCGCTCGACGTTCATTTTCCTTCAATAATATTATGTATAATAATAATTACCAAAATAATGTAATAAAGATAGCCCCGGGGCCCTCTCAGAGTTATCCCTGCTCGCCTCGATGCTGGGCTCGTGTCATTCCGTCGCCCACTCGGCCGTCCTGATCGGAACGACCGCCGACTACAGGAAGGTGGTTAGGCGGAGGATCAGCCTACTCTTGGGCAGAGGACCACGACGCAAGGATACTGTAGCGAGAGTCTCCACGTATACCGGCTGAAAGGCCCCTTACGTTTGCCGTACCGTTAACGGCCCCCACCGACCACGTTCTTACCCTATGCTTTTTGACCTCATTCGACATCTCTCAGTGTACTGAGTTCCGCGTAAAAAGTTGAGACTATGCAACTTCGCCGTTGCTTAGAAAAAGCTGTTCAAAGATTCCTCTGCGCTTTCTGCGTCTCTTCTTTCCACTGTCAAGGACAAAAGAACGATGAATGCTATTATTGTACCGTATTGTTGCAATGTATCTGCAATTCATTATGCTGGATGACGTTGTACGGTTTTATTAAAGGGTCCCCCCAAACATCTCATTCATTTCGAGAGACAGCCAATTAACGAACGGTTGATTGATTGCAAGAGACAAGAGAGGAATGAAGAGACGCAGACAACGAGAGAAGTCTTTGCACAGCTTTTTCTCAGAAATAGCGAAGTTTCAACTAAAAAGGAGAGAGTATGAGACTCAGGACATTGAGAGCTATCCAATGATGTCAAAAATACATATTGTAGATATTGCCTGGAGGGGCCCTTTAAGTATAAAATCAATTCTTGAGACGTGCTCTAAATATCAGTTTAAAGAATTGAATATACTGAACAAGGGACCGTGAATGCGCAAATAACTCTCTGTATGATGGAGCTCCTTTTTAAATTCATAGATTATCGATCAAGTAAGCAAAGCACAGCATTCCAAGTGTTCTAATAGCGAATTGCGGTTTCCGAGCATAGGATCCGATCCTGTAGGCGAATAAGTGAAACGGAAATTATGAATTTAAATACGTAGGCTCGTCACCATGTACTGCAAGAGCTCCGAAATTTTGGTTCAGATTGGTTCGGCCACTCTTGAGAAAATTCAAAAATAGTGGTCAATTCGCTATTAGACACATTCTTCACCGGACGGAATGCTGTGAAAGGAATAAGAAAAAATGGGAACAAATCATAAACTTTTACTAATTCTATGCACTTCACTGCTATACCTCATTTTTACTGTTATGTGCATAACCTGTAAATATATCGTTGTGAGATGGGTAAAAGTGAAAGGGCGACAATTAGAGAATGTGTGAAAGTGTGATTGGGTTGACTAACCGTCCGAATTGATCCATTTCTCGCGCATCCCTCTCGCGCGCCTTTGATAAGCGACGCTTTTCCGTACGTACGTACACAGCTGTTTCGCCATTCGAATTCCTTGACCTGGCTATATATCGAGTCTATATTTACTTAATGCGCATATTTATTTATCTGTGAGGTTATATCTCCAAGTTCTCGTTTGAATCACGAAGCCGTTTCCTAAAATAACACTTCCATCTGTATTACGGTTCGAAAACGAAGCGCGAGATTATCGTATTTATCGTCTGTCTCTCTTCATTCTTCACTGCTCCTCATCACTCTCGGTCTACTATTATTTTTTTCGGCGATTAAAAGGCCTGGTTTGCAAACCCTAATACAGATGTATCCTAATATATCCTAATACTAATCTGCATAGTGGAATAAACCGGAGCGTCCTTTGCTTCCATTCCAAATATATTCGGAGTGATTTTTCGACGGATCTTTTTGATCCACTATAGATTATGCGCAAGGGCTCGACCGAGTCCCAAACCGACCACAGCCTGCTGTTCCTACACGCGGCCGCAGAGGGATCGCCCGTGAGTCCCACAATTCTTTTTTAAAATTTTTTTTGCTTGACTTCTCAAAAATTCAATGATTTTCTACAAAAAAAGATTTTTGTATGATTATTGAAGCTTTTCGAAATAAAACAATAAAGTACGCTTTACTTAAGAGCGACTTCGAGCGCAGCCTCAAGTCGGCCTCTGACTGGCGCAGCATACTCGACGCACGTGGGAGGTTGGTCTTTACCCCCCCCCCCACAGCATTCCGCCCGGTAAAGAATGTGTCTAATAACGAATTGACCAGTATTTTTGAATTTTCTCAAGAGTAGCTAATCAATCAACCCCAAATTTTCACAACATGTTGAGTTCCTAGTGGCGAGCTTATTTTTTAAATTCATGTTTTTTCGTTCACTGGTTCGCCTATAGCATCGGATCCTATGCGCGAAAACCGCTATTCGCTATTATAGTGAAATAAACCGATCCGTCAGTTTCGTTCGTTCCAAAATCTGTCTAATTCTCTCACTTTTGCACACTTTTCTCCCGGACAGGACTGGTTTCCTCCTATGTGAACTATCACTAAACAAGGCTACAATTCCGGCTGGTCCTTATTAATTTGCATATTTCTTTCAGAGATGCCCTGTCCTACGCCGCCATGGCAGACAACCTGAAGAACTGCCAGCTGCTCGTCAAGTATGTTTTCTTTTTCTCTCTAACCGTACTAAAATATATATATATATATATATATATATATATATATATATATATATATATATATATATATATATATATATATATATATATATATATATATTCTTTTTCTGCACATGGTGAATATGGACATTATAGTTAGTCTAATTCCACACTCTCTCGCAGTATATTCGGAATGATTTTCCATCGGATCATTGATCATTAATCCACTATATATTTATCCACAGCTCGAAGACAGTAATTTCTACAAAGCAAATCTGCGCAAGCAAACGTCACCCCGTAAACTTGAAAACGATGAATAATATTTTTTTAAAAAATGGGCGATATTTCTATAATATTATAAAAAGGGCGATATTTCTATAATATTATAAAAAATAATATAATATAGAAAGGGCGGATCGTGGTGGTCGGCCGACGTGGGAGGTGCGACACCCGTGCACTGGGCGGTACAGGGAGGCGCCGTCAAAGTAAGGCTATTCTAACTTTATTATCTATGTTTATCCTTATTTGAGCCCGCAATATGGCATAGGTATGGACCGTGTTTTAATAGGAATAATTTTTGTGATATTTCCCGTGATTTTTTCCATGCCGGGAAACCTTCAATAAATTATTGAAGGTCATCAAGTACGTTCTCGCCAGTATCGCTCATGATCCTACGGGCAAATCGATTTACCTGATCAAGGACAAGGTTATTCTTGTCTTTATTTTGATTAGTATTCTTTTTTCATTTCAAATTCAAAATAGTCCTCTTTTTGATTAATTTTTGTCTTATAAATTTTTTCTTTAAAATTCAGGAAGGCGTCACGCCCATGCATATTGCCGCCAAGCGGTCGTCCGCCAAGATTCTCAAGGTGCCAGAGATCAAAGATCAAAGATCAAAGGTTCACATCAGCTCTTCGTCGATGCCGTACCGCACCACGGCGAGGACATCTACTCGCTGGCCAAGGACCACAAGGAGCGCTCGCCACTGCATTACGCGGCCGCCTGCGCATCAGTAAGGAAATTTAAATTCAAATTTCCCACCAACACTAAGGCGCTGGCGCGAAATTCAAATTTAATTTCAAGGCCGAATGCGTGAAGCTCATTCTGGATGAGGACAAGCTCGGGTTGCCGGTGGACCAGAAGGATATGTACCACCTCACTCCGCTGATGTGTGCCGCTGGCCACGACCTGCCTCAGGGTAATTACGAGGTGCTTCAGAAATTTGCATAACTTGCGTAAAATTGTGCTTGTGGCTTCAGTGGAGGACTGCATCCGGCTCCTGGCCCAGCGCAAGAAGATTTCCGTCTCGGCAAGGAATAGGGACGGACAGGTTGGTTCCGATTGCCCCCATATGGGCTGTAACTATAAAGTAACTCTTATAGATAAACAATGTAAATAGTATAGATATTTGTATGCAATACTGAAGCCCGCAAAGAAACCAAGTACATAGAACACAGCGTGCTTTATTTAAACTACTCCTGAAACACAATTAGCTGCAAACAGCAAATTCATTCTTCTCAGTACTTAATCCCAACCAGAAGGTGGACAGTAGGGTTCTCTTTTTGACGCTTTTTCTCGGTTATGTTTCAGACTTCTTTCAATACCGGGATAGGGCTACAGAGCGTAAAAACTGAAGCGTAACCCTGGAAACGCGTCAAAACGAGAACCCCAATGGGGCAGATATTAGTGATACGAATAATAATGATAAATACTAGAG
Source organism: Micoletzkya japonica (assembly GCA_900490955.1). NCBI lineage: Eukaryota > Metazoa > Nematoda > Chromadorea > Rhabditida > Diplogasteridae > Micoletzkya > Micoletzkya japonica. The sequence continues at coordinate 24,319 of LS895463.1, forward strand.
AGATAAATACTAGACCGCGCTGCACCTCGCAGTCGCGGCCAACAACCTTCGCGTGATCGACGTCCTGCTCAACGAGGTGGAGACCCTCCAGGAGGCGAGTCTCCGTCTAGTCCTATTCCACAGTATCTACTGTTTCGCGATCGATTAAGCTTATTTTCTAGTTTCAACAGTGAAGTGGCGTCGAGCGAGCGCAGACGAGATAGTAAGGGGTTCATCCGCGTCAACTCCTTCCTATGTCGTCGGCGTGGGGGGTCGAAGATTGATTGGCTTCCCTATCCTCTAGATACGTATTCACCGAGATCCGAGAACCTTGCCAGGTGTACGACAACGAGTCGCGCACGCCGCTCCACTACGCGGCGGACGCCGGCCACGTCGAGGCGGTCGAGCGGCTGTTGCGGGCGGGCGCGAGGAACACGACGAGGGACAAGTTCGAGGTGGTGGGGGGAGGGGGGGGGGGTGGAAGATTGATTGGCGAATAATGGTGACCCCCCAAGAGAGCGTGTGAAGGCGAGAGAGTCGGTGGGAAGGCCAGCCTGCATTAATTGGCAACGACGAGCGGCAAGTTCGAGGTGCGGAGCACAGCATTCCACTCGGTGAAGAATGTGTCTAATCGCGAAATGACCACTATTTTTGAATTTCCTCAAGACTGGCTGAGCCAATCTCCACAAAAATTTCAAAACTTATTGAACTCATCGTAACGAACTTAATTTTTTTAAATTCATTTTTTTCAAATTCATAATTTTTGGTTCACTTATTCGCCTACAGGATCAAATCCTGTGTGCGGAAACCGCTATTCGCTATTAGAACGCTTGGAATGCTGTGACAGATGGACTAGGACTGTGAGTGCGATCCGTTTGACAAATGCATAGAGCGCGTATGGTCGAGAGCAAAATTCTCCCCTCAGCCGTCGTCGCACGCCTATTGATGACGAGAGAGAGAGAGAGTGAAGTTTTTGTAATTATTCGGGCATTTCACTCTCAAAGCTTCGCTCCAGGTAACGCCCGCCCACTACGCGGCCCAGTCGTCGAAGCGGGCGCTCCAGAAGCTGCTCGTCAACGCCAAACAGCGTGCGCAGCAGTCTTCGGGGGGTGCGACCTTCCTGAGGGACGACGACGAGAAGAGCCTTGAGACGGTGCGTGGCTTGTGCATTCAGAAGATCCCCGTCGCAATGTCATTCCGAGTAGAAGGCGAGAGAGTGTGTGCAAAAGGTGAGAGGAGAATTAGACGCATTTCGGAACGGAAGAAGCTGACGGATCGCCGTTTATTCCACTATCTATGTATGCCTAGGGTGTGGAGGATTGTGGTTGGGGAAAAGGTATTTTATCAGCTGTCATCTTTGGAAAGTGAAAAGCGTAAGTACCGTTAAGCTAGTAAATTGTGGGCCGTGTTTGAAACACTTGAAACAAGGCCATATCTCGGCTGGGAAATGTCGTACAGAGTTCTGGTTGGAATTTTTGGAATCCTCAGGACGAGATCTATTTGTGTATCAAGTTTGGTAACGATTCCTCAAGTTTAAAGGGATCCTATCCTGTCAGCAGCGCGCCGATTTTTGCGCGCCAAATCTTTCAAAATAGCGACTCTTGCACAGATTCCCTGGAGTCTAATAAGAAACAATTCAGAGTACAAAGCACAGATAAGCCAGGAGGAAAACAAAGAAGGGAATGCCAGTGGGGGTATAGAGGCCCTTCCTCTCACCTCCGATCGCTCTCCTCTCCTTCACA
>LS895463.1:29209-41855 GCA_900490955.1 Micoletzkya japonica
GGTTCATGCGACCGATCAATTGCACCCGATTCCCATCTACAGTGCTACTCGGAGGGTCAGATTCATGATCTCGAGCACCTCTTTTGACCACCCCACGAGAAGCACGAAGTTTTATGAAAAACCAAGTTGTACATGTTATGCTCTCCCTATGAGCAAGCGATTCCAGTAAAAAGCTGTGACAGGATAGGTTCCCTTTAAAGACCTCTAAAACGTAAAAATGTGGCATTGGAGAGGTTCGAACTGGGATAGCGAGAACTTTTCGGGATTTCTAAGATAAAAGCCGTTTTAACCGGTTTAAGGTTGTCTAATCATCACCAAACTTGATACACAAGTAGATCTCGTCCTGAGAATTCCAAAAATTCCAACCAGAACTCTGTACGACCTTTCCCAGCCGAGATATGGCCTTGTTTCAAGTGCTTCAAACACGGCCCACAATTTACTAGCTTGACGGTACGGACGACGTAAAAACGATGCTTAGTGAAGCTCGCTACTGAATGCGGCTGATCGAGTAACTACTAGGCCTCGGGCTTTATACGATAAAAGCATTCGTAGTAAAGGGATTTGCGTTATTATTATTGACGAAAATGTTCCGTCAGCAAACTCATTCCTACTTTGTCTGTACTCTCTTCATACCGCTTCGCTCTCTCGTCGGAAGCAGGAATGAGACGACTGACGGAACATTGTCCTCAACCATACCCAGGTTCTGGACGTCAAGGACAAAGAGCAGCGGACGTGTCTCATGTGGGCGGTCGTCGCGGGCAATCTCGAGTGCATCAAGTACCTGCTGTCAGCGACGCGACCAGACCGACAGGAACAGGTGGGTTCGAGCTTTGCCAGTATATCATCTAAAACGATATGTTCGTCAATTAAAGGAGCCGGACCACGAGTTTCTTGCCGTACTCACTCTTTACGTTCATTCATTAGATCTGATCATCCTGCTCGATCTTCCGAATCTTACGCGATTTCATTCACTCTTCGTGGAGTACTGAAGGTGCAAAAGGCAACACGCTTTTCACAAAGCCGGATATTTTAGGTGACAGAGATGAGATACAGCTCCGATTCATTGATAGACGATTTCTCACATTGTTCTGATCATTTTAAGAAAAAGAAAAAACACGAAAAGATGAGCGGAAAGGCCTAAATTGCAATATCAGGGTAGCGCAGGAATTCAAATGCTGCCGTATTTGTGGGCCGGCTCCTTTAACAGAATAATAGGGAGTAAAAAGCGAAACAATCACTAAGACCCTGATAAAGATGGAGAAAATATTGGAAAACCATAAAGGTTGGGTAATAAAGAGCCGATATTCGGCAGGATATCTACGGCTACAACGCGCTGCATCTTGCTGCACTGATGGGCGACGAAGCCGTGTGCAAGGAACTCATGCGACAGGGCTGGAATCCGAACGTACGGCACAGCATTCCAAGCGTCATAATAGCGAATGGCGCGGTTTTTGCGCATAGGATCCGATCCTGTATCTTGGCGAACCAATCATCGAATGTTTATGAATTTAAAAACTTAAGTTCACCTCTATGATCTCAACAAGTTCCAAAAATTTGGTGTGCATTGGTTCATTCATTCCTGAGAAAATTCAAAGAACAGTGGTCATTTCGCTATTAGACGCATTCTTCACCGGGCGGAATGCCGTGACGGCTCCACGCTCATTGTTGTGATTCGCACTGCAAGACCTAAGTCCCATCGTGGCTTCGTCGCTGAAGAACTTTGACCTTTTTAAAGTAGTAGTAGAATTCACGAAATCTGATAGAAGAAAGAGAAAGAGGCACGGCGGAGTGCTTTGAGGAGAAGACCAAGTCGGACATGACGGCTCTTCACCTGGCCGCCGGGAAGGCCAATGTCGACGTGCTACAGGTAGGTATATCGAGATTGGGTTGAATGGGGGGAAACGAGGCGACAAACATCATAATGCATGCTTGCAGGCGCTAGTCACGAATGGGGCCAACCTGCACGAGACTGACGCCATGGGCAGGTACATTGTCATAGTGCGATGGTTGAGAAAATGCTTCGTCAGTTGCCGCAGCAGCGTGAGTAGAGTTCAGTCGAAATATGAATGCGATACTTTACTGCGCTTGAACTTTACGTAAAAAAAGTAATTGTAAGTCGAATCGCATCAAAAGGCGTCGTTCACTGTACCGTAGAGGGGAGCAGACAATGCTGAGGGCACATATGTATTCGTTTGAGATTAGCCCCGAAAGCAGCGATTCAGAACGCCCATCTTCATGGCCTGCTTCGGCGGCAAGGGCCACAATCTGAACGTGATGATACGCGAACTCGGCTTCGAGTGGAAGGTCAAGGAGATCAAGTAAGCTGAAGATATTTATTATTCCTCGCAAATTGTTCGGAGTAAATCGTTATTATAGGACGACGTTTTGGTTACCTTCCGAATAGTAGTCAAGGGAGACTTGGAAAGTATGCGCAGTTAGGATATTTACGGGCCTGTTCAGGGGCAACCTCATTCTGGTCGTACCCGTTCGCGATTCCTTCAACCGAACGCTTCTGCATGCTGCGGCCTTTGCGGGCTACTCGGCCTGCGTCAGCACTATGCTCTCGGTAGGCGAGATTGATTGATAATATATAATTTTAGATCTTAATTACTTATTAAACATAAGTATTTAAAAATATTAAACATATAGATGATATAAATATTAGGTTGCAGATAGAAGAGGAGGACCGACAGCCGCTGTGCCAGCCGCTCGTTGGCTGGAAGGATATCGACGGTATGTACGGCCTTTGATCTTTGGTCTTTGATCTTTGATCTCTTTATAACTTTTTCAGGCGAAACGGCTCTACACGTCGCCTGTGCGCAGGGCAAGTCGGATTGCGTCATCAACCTGTGCTCGAGTAAGGAAGGTTATAAAGAACTGAGATTATAATTGTTGCCCGAGATACTGATGAGCTTCCATGCTTTGAAATGACTAAGATAAAGATTTCGATTCAGAAGGAGCCCCGATCAATGCCCTGGATCGAAAGTACCGTACCCCTCTGAAGCATGCGTACGAAAAGCAGACCGAAGAGAAGAAGCAGACTTATGAAGCGGTAAGGGAATTTTTGGGTGAATGGTAAGGAACAGATTGTAAAGTAGAAATACGGTGCCCACTATACGGGCATCTATCATCATTAAACATGTTTTCAACTCTCTTCTGAAATTCATTCTGAAGAGATTTCAAATAGATAACACTGATTGCATCAGAAGCATTCTGGAAAGAGCTATAATCGTAGAACTAAGTTTTAATGACCCAATTGAAAAAAATGAGGATAATCATTATGCAACATTTCTCACCAGCTGAAAAATGTAAGAGCTAATGCTAACTCAATCTACGTACACGATGATACTCCCTCTATGCACAAAGGGACTTTGACTTTCTCATAATTTTGAGAGGTTCTTCACATGCATATGCTGCCTGGAGACTCAAAATACACGCTATTTAAAGGAGCTCCATTCGGAACCGTAATCTATTCAAATTCCTGAATGCCGTCCGCTCTCTCGCTCTGCAGATTAGTCTCCATTAACTTTTGACTACGGTACCTAATGGTCTTCGTTCAAGATCATCTCCTTCCTCATCCAACGGGGCGCCCTTCGCAACGGCAATCTTGTCCGATGGAATGCCGCCGTGACGCTTCAGCGACGGTTCCGCAGCGTTTGTCAGCTTTTCCATGCTTAAACCCTTCTTTTTAATGAGTCAAATATTCACGCGTATACTCAAAGGGCATTACTCAAAATTTAAATATATTACAACTTCAATGTTCTATAGCAGAGAACCTAAATATTGGCAAAGATGCTTGTTTTGACCGTGAGAAGTTCCCGTTCTTCGGGACAAGACACGAACTGTTCTCGCGGCCTCGTCTTCTTTAAACATAAAAGCTAAGCAAAGGGTTCAAATTCCGTTGAGCTCAAAACCCTGTCCGTGCACTACACTAGTTCGCTAACCTCACTATATAGCGCTGAGATTTGTAAAGTTATGAGGCTGTTGAAGACAACTATTTAGCATGAAGGCGAGTGGTCTGGCAAAGTATATGTATGGGAAACCACTTTTCTGGATTAGGCACACAGCTTTCCGCCCGGTGAAGAATGTGTCTAATAGCGAATTGACCCCTATTTTTCAATTTTCTCAAGAGTGAACGAACCGATTTACACCAAATTTTGGGAGTTTGTTGAGTTCATCGAGGTGAACTTAAGTTTCTAGATTCAGAGAGATACGATTACTGGCTCGCCTGCAGGATCGGATCCTATGCGCGAAAATCGCCATTCGCTATTATGACGCTTGGAATGCTGTGGGCTTCACCATGTATCGAACAATGAAGGATACAGCACACAGTGTTCTGACAAAAGTGAAAATGTTAAGCGAACGAGATGCCGAAAAATAACCCTGATTTCGGTAGGAACTCTCGCACGGAAAACACAGTAACTTATGCATTTTGGCTCGTTCGCTTAATATTTAGAAGACTGTGAGCACATGGAACAACCCGAGAAGGGGTGGTGATTAGAGCCCACGAATCGATACCGATAGCCGATTTTCACCGGCTAGGTTTCACTACCAACATTGTCAGAATGACTCCTCCTAATATCTCCGTATGGAGTGAAATAACCCTGGATAAAGTGCCTAATTGGATTAAATGGTATCGAGTCGCGGGCTCTAGTGGTGATTCATTGCAGTTCCGACGTCCGCCCGGTGCTTCTGGCGGTTCGACTACGAAGCGTTTAGAAGCGCTCTCCAGGCCCGGAAAGCCGAGGCTGAGAATATCGCCCAGAGGGAGGCCCCCCGCAGGCCGATGGTCAAGAGACTATAATTTTTTCATAGTCTAAAGTTTGTGCAGTTCATTATTTGTATTTGCTGCCATTGAAAAATGTTGACGCAAATAAATGTTACTTTTCTCTTAGCTAATTATGTCGTGCAATAAAGAAACGTGTGCTGGCCCGTACCAGTAACTATACTAATGAGACTAGGCGGAAAGTGTGGAGTGTAGTGGAAGAACAAAAAAGTTTGGAGTGGAAGAACGAAAAAGATTGGAGTGGAAGAACGAAAAAAAATGGAGCAACAACTTACAATTAGCTAGAAAATCAAAGAACTACGTAAAAGTGGCTTTCACTATTCTTTGCGGTCTCTACTTTACTGCTCTTTTTGTAACTTCGCTAGGTATCTATACCGTGGGCATTGAAAACTGCTCTACAGAAACAAACAGTAAAATCATATATAACGTTGAAGGTAATTGTTAATCGAGCACTATAGCACATTATGTAAATTGCCTGAAATATATCACGCTTGCAGCCCCAAATCTTCTTTCCACCTACAGTCAAGCCATTTATCATGTAACTCCGAATGTCTTCTAGGTTCAGCGTTACGTTTTGCCTTCTGCGAATGCCTGGCCCCACGTTTAACTATAAAACCGGCGGTTCAGCCTTGTAATTTACTGCGAACATCTCCACCCTCTTTATGCGCGTATCTAATTTACTTCTTACTAGCAAACAACTGCAAATGTCTGCAAAGGAGAACTGCAAATTTCGAGAGCTTTGCTCACATGAGCACGGCAAGGCTCGCAGAACGCTTCGTTGAACGCCTGGTATGGCGTAATTTTTTTAGCACTTGATCATGGTGGTTTTATTATATAAGCATTTGAACTTTGAATTTCAGCGGCAGCGTAATACTTATCAGCATGGTTGGTTAACATCCCGCTCATACACTTGAGATACACTTTAAAACATGCAAAGATTCACGCGTTTCACGGCGGTTCAAGCTGCAATATAATTAAATCGGTCTTTTAGAATGCAAATGTGCACATTTGAACTCGCTTTAGTGATGCGGATTTGTAGTGCTATAACGATAGCTTCGGTTGAATTACGTGCTTTTTGATTTGAAGATGTAAGTAAGCTATATGATTTTCCTACTCTAAAGTCGCCCTTACTACAATCGCGTAGTCCGTGCAAATTCGACTGAATGCTTTCAATGGGCGGTCCACTGGTTCTATTTGGTTCCGTTGTTGCTGATAGGCATTGGAACGTGATATGCGGGACTTTAACCAATTACGCTTTCAACTACTGCCGCGCGTTATTATGTAATTGCGAATTAATGTTGACCTCCCCATAAACTCTCTCGCTTCCAACACAATGGTATGGACCTTTGGAAAGCCAAAATCACAAAGATGGCATCTCTTCAGAGTCCTAGGAAACTCTGTGTGAGCTTAGCTTATTCAATAACCGTGAGCTTTACACCTTAACCTTAAGCCTTAGGCCTTAGGCTAAGACAGGGCGAGGTATTATTGTCGAGGGAGTACATCTTTGGGTTGTCGTAGACCGAGTCCTCGCACTGCTTCTTGTTTGCCTCGTTGAGTGCCATAAAGCGCTCCAGGTAGTAGGCCGGATCGTAGTACGGAATCATACCTAAGAGATCAAAGATCAAATATCAGAGATCAAAGACCAAAGAGCAAAGACAAAACCCGCGTAGCCAGCCGGCGCGCACGTGCACGGGATCTCCTTCCAGGTCCAGCTACAGTCCGGCTGGTAGCTCATGTTGTAGCGCAGCATGACCAGTTTGACGGGCATATCTGTAGAGATCAAGGATCATATCGAAGATCAAGCAGAGATCAAAGATCACGTATCTCTGACAATCAATGGTATATTTGCAGCTCGAAATAGGTATAATGTGAGCCTTAGCCTTACACCTTAAAGGGCCCCGCTGAGCACTTTTTAACAACCATCTTTCTTCCTCTCATCTGAAAGAGCAATCTACAATCCTACATTTGCATCTTTTTCCCACCATTCCTCGCTCCTTAAAAGGGCGAGAAGTTGTATGCAAAGTTACATTGCTCTTCAGGGACCGCGCGAATACGAATGTGATTTCGTATTCACGACGGTTCAAGCTGCGATATAATTAAATCGGTCTTTTAGAATGCAAATGTGCACATTTGAACTCGCTTTAATGATGCGGATTTGTAGTGTTATAACGATAGCTTCAGCTGAATTACGTGCTTTTTGATTTGAAGATATAAGTAAGCTAGATGATTTTCCTACTCTAAAATCGCCCTTACTACAATCCGTGAAAATTCGACTGAATGTTTTCAATGGGCGGTCCACTGGTTCTGTTTAGTTCCGTTGTTGCTGATAGGCATTGGAACGTGACATGCGGGCCTTTCACCAATTACGCATAAACTCTCTCGTTTCCAACACAATGTTGTGGACCTTTGGAAAGCCAAAATCACAAAGATGGCATCTCTTCAGAGTCCTAGGAAACTCTGTGTGGGTAATGGAAGTTAGCTTTAGTGTCTCTCACCATGCCCTTCTCCTCTTCTTCATTACGGTGCATTCGTGGTGCGCGGCCCACCGATGTACCGTATTAGGAAATGACAGAATGATTCTTCGCTTTGCAAAGGTTTCGCATTGAATACCGAGCACATGTTCTCTCGTCGGACGATTAGTTGTCAATTAATCGCGATAGACTGAACGATATTGCATTTATGGACCTTTATTTGGAGTACTATAGTCAATCAACTTTCTCAAATAGTCATCCTCCGAAGTATCGGTTAGTTTTGAGTAAGATAAATACGAGATATTGCGTGAATAAGATACATAAGAGTCTTGAATGAATACCTTCAATAAGATGAACTTAATAGAGTCTTGAATGAATACCTTCAATAAGATGAACTTTAATTTAAAGGCGCATATGCGTAAGTTAACAATAAACTGCAGCTGTACTATTTTTTCCGTAGTTTCTTCGCTGTAATTTATTTTGTACCCTGTTGAATGTTATACCTCTTCCGACATTCGAGCCAATTCACGAGACATCCCTTTACCTTCCTTAGCTTTGCATGAACCAACTTACGAAGTAAATTGCCAGACCTGTTTCGTTCTTTTGATTTATGCCTTTCTACTATTCTACCGTTTCATCAAATAGTCTTTTGCCACTTCAATAATAGAGACGAACCTTTAAAAAATGAATCTTCAATTCCTGTAAATAGCTGATGTCTGTGATCAAGTGATCGAGATGTAGTGAAATAAACAAAAAAATGTAAAACAATAAACGAAAATCCGTCTCTTTCTTCCTTTCCAAAATGAGACTAATTCTCTCACTTTTGTACACCTTATACACCTCGCCTTATATTCGCAATGATTTTCCTACGGATCTTTCCAATACACTATATAGAAACGTCTTTTCGCGGAAATAATTCTAGCACAAGGGTAGAATCAGTGCATGCGGTAAATATATTCAATTGGATGTAAACGGTAAAAAAAATTCGCTACGAAGTTTTGAAGCCTCGTGAGCTGAACCTCTTCTTGCATGTATTGTAGCTGTAATCTAGTCCTTTATCATATCCATCCAATTACCAGTAAAAAGTTTTAGAATATACAGTGAAATCGTCATGAAATATCAAAGTTTAATTGCCCACTGAATACTTTTGAAAGTCAAGTCGGTTATATAATAAGGTGAGAATCGTATAAACATCAGCATGTCATAATTATGTAAATGTGTTCATTTCTCAGCACAAGTCTGACCGGAAAGCATCTATCTAGGTATAAGACATTTCCCAGCATTCCAAGCGTTCTAATAGCGAATAGCGGATTCCGCGCATAGGATCCTGTAGGCGAACCATTGAACGAAAAATTAAGAATTTAAAAGCTTAAGTTCATCCCTATGAACTGAAGAAGTGCTGAAAATTTGGCGCTGATTGCTATATTCACTCATGAGATAATTCAAAAATAGTGGTCAATTCGCTGTTAGACACATTCTTCACCGGGCGGTATGCTGTGACTTATCTGAGTTCATTGAATGTTTGAGTGATCTTGATTTTTGCGGTCCTTGAACGTCTAGACAAGTTCGCAAAAGGCCCGTAAACTTCGCATTGGTATCATTATTTATCATGTAGAGCTCTCACGGCGGCCTGTTTCTTGCATGGGAAAGATTCATTGAAACTCGCTCTTGGTAATCTAGAACTTTGGCGTTTCCTTTTCAAATTTTGCAAACATTATGTTTCACATTAGAAAAGTGTTAGATTTTACCACAGCTTTCCCGGTCTTATCACATTCTTTATTAATTGGACTCTTGAACTTTCCCGCCATCGTTAGTTTCCTCTGACTTTGAGTAAAATGATATGCACCCCCAGATATGCTCTCGGAGCTCAAGCTTTGTAGTCAAAGAAGTTTTCATTTTACCAACGTCGTCCTGATGAATTTATCTGATCTCTTTGGTTACGACTCTGAATAGTCTCCTTTCGCTTTTATCACGTACAGCGATCACTACGGTTGTCGGCAAATAGCGCTGTCGAGCGACCCATTTTGAGGCATGGTTAATGTTTGCCGCCCATAGGGCGTGTCGATCGCTCACGGAACGTGTCTTAGCAGAGATTGTTGAGATGACCCTGACGATGGAGCTTATCGTGCTGGAGTACGGTAACTACGTAGAGCCGGTGCTCACAGTAGGCTACATCCTACTCGTGTGGAGAATCTGGCGGTCGCCGATTGCCGAACTCGACACGCCCTTCTATTCGTTCTTCATCTGGACGGGTAAATTTATACCTTACTTGTTTATATTTTTGGCACGCTGGGACACGAAACGTCAAGTGCGAGTATTTGTGAAGATGTATGCGGCGCTAAATTGCCTATGAAATTTGCAGATACGCCATTTTGTTCGTAAGTTTCATTTTATGACAACATGCGACGTAGTTATGAATGATGTGTGAAACATGACGAACGAAAGGACTGTTCTGCAGTCCCTAGTTCCAGTTCCAGCTTTACACCTTTATCTGGACAATCAGTGGATTTGGGTCCAAAGGAGGGGACTTTGATATATTAGATAGGAGCGGTCAGAGACTTCAAAGCTTCTTTTCAAAAACTCACTCAGTCCGAGGTTACGATGAATCTTGAGTTGCCTCTTGATCCTCAACTAGCGCGTACTCCCCTCGTATGTCCCTAGTGAACACAGCAAATAGTGAAGGAAAAGCATCTGTGCTGACATTTACAATCGCGCGAATATTTTTCGTTGTCTTGTGTGCTGTTAGTGTTAGTGTTGTCAATAAAAGAGTGCAATGCGCTAACGAATATCACAGTGCGTAGCATAGTTCCTACTACACCCATTGAAACGCTCGTGAATAGGCAAACGATTGCAGCCATCGCGGGAATTCTCAACGTCGTCGTCAACCTGGCCCAGCGACTCATGATCAACTACCTATTCACCGGAACGGAATACGGTATACCGCGCTTTTTGTGCCTTTTCTTAGTAGCGAATCGATTTTAAGGCATGATTTGCATAAACCAACCAAGAAAGCAGTGGATAAACTGAGTTAGCAACGTGCTTTGAGGAACGCCTCGCAACATTCTCGCCTATGCGAGTCAGGTGTTCGCGTGCACGCACACTTTCGGCAAGGTGTGCGGCATTCTGAACCGCTTTACGGCCGTCTACTTCCCGTTGAAGAGGGTAATATATTTTCCCGTTTGCTTCCCATTTGCACTCACATTGTCAGCTTGTGCGTGATATGGTCCGCTAGAGCGGCGAAGAAGGCGCAGGCTCAGTCATGGATTTTCGGCAATAGTCCTTGTTCGTCTCATAGCGCTTAATTTAATGTATATATTGAACGATACTCTCTCAGATCTGGACGCGACGCATGACCATCGGCGCGAACGTCTTCAACTTTGCCCTTCCCGCGGTCGTCTACTCGTTCATGTGCTTCCAGCAGGCCGTCTTCCTGCCGGATGCCTCGGGCCGCATGACCTACGTTGGACCGGCGTACTATGATGTTGGTTTTACTGAATGTTCTTGAAGATGCTAGCTATATTTGACTTATCTTTTGTAGCTGCTGTATACAAAAAAAATAAAAAGGGCGAATCCAGCTATAAATGTTGGATAAAACTTTGTAGGCTCCATAAGCATTGTAGCTTTGGCAAGAAACTAGAAGAGACGTGAAAAAAGTAAAGTTTAGGTAGCGCAGGCTGTATAGGTTGGGAAAGGCTTTGCAGGCTCTGTAAGATCATTGTAGCCTCAGTAAGAAAGTTGAAGTGGTAAAAAAACGGGTTTGTAGGTAGCGAAAGCCATCGGCTTCGGGCACTATGCGGTCTTCTTCTTCCTCGGTCTGCCGATCAGCATCCTGTCCGTGTGCAAGCTGCACGCGTTTACCTCGGTAAATGTAAGGGTAATGAGCTTCTAGAAGAATGCCCATCAATGAAGTATTTTTTAAATGTAATTAGGAAAATATAGATCGTTAATAGTTCATTGAAATAAATGCGCAGAGAGCCCTTGCGAGGACGGAACAAAGCCTCATCTACTACACGTTGCTCATTACGGTCGTGCATACTCTGAAATGCGCGCATCAGGTACACTGATCGAAAATTCACCACAAATATCACCACGAAATGCACTTCGGGAATAAATTCCCCCAGCCCGCTAGGGAATAATTCCCCAAAAAGTCGAAATTTCCCCAGCCGGCTGGTGAATTATTCCCGAAGTGCAAATCGTGGGGAAAGATTCCCCAGAAATTTCTCTGAGTGTCCGTAATGACTTATGTTAGTCTCCCCCATATAGTTGGTCCAAACACATAAGAGCGTGCCAAAAGTGTATTTATCTCCAAAATATGTCAAAAGGGGAAAGAGGAAGAGAACGTGAGGCTTGGCGGGTGGTGACAGCGGTTAGGCGACAGCGGTTAGGCCGCTGTCCCCCCTATCCTACTAACCCTAGTCCTCTCGCCCATGTGGGCGGCCCCTATCGAGGACACCTCATGGGGCCATTACGTCCTCAATGGACGCGAACGAACTACTAGATTGTTTGGTTGAAGAAAATGTTCCATTCGTCATCAGCATAGAGGATTAGTGATGGGAAATATCTTGTCAATGATACACTTCATTTATTCTTCACAGGGAATGTGGTACATAGCGATCCTGATGGGCAACCAGCCACTCACGCTGTTTGCCTCGGAAACGGTGAGTTGCCTCGCAAAAACTCGGAGACTTCATAATCGGAGAGTCGGAGAAAAAAGTTTGATTCATATCCATAAGTTTGATATTTTTCAGATACTGAAAACTTCTTTCTTTTCAGTACGCGCTTCCCAATTCGATCACGACCTTCGTTCCGCCCATACTGATCCTGTTCACGGCGCCTCCCGTACGCGCGGCTATTAGAGGCCGCAAGACCTGGCAGACCAATCCCACGATAACCTCTAACGTGTCCAGAATATAGATGTAACATAATTACTTGACTTATTTAAATTGTTTATCTTGTTGACCAGACCGAAAATGAGCCGTTATTTGGTGACGTAATTGAAAAATGTATACATTTGTTTGACAATGTGTTTCAGAACACTTTGAAGAATAGAGATGAGTTTCAATAAATGGTGGAGCTTGCTTATTTCGTTGTACGGGTCTTTTTAAAACAATTCCTTGGTTATTAACTTTGTATAGGAAGTCTGCGTGCGATATCTTTGGCTGACTGGTCATGGATCTGATTCCAAGATAAGACCAGCCGCGCGTCTAATCTGGGAAAAAAGTTGATCAAATAAATGCTCAATTAATTGCGACCTTTTTCTCGTCTTTTTTTCTCTGACTCTCTCCATTCCCACACTCTTTTCCTAGGTCGTCATTTATTGAGCAATTAATTGCGACCTTAATTGCGCAGCTTTTGCTCGCCATTTATGGCGAGGAGGTCAGAGAAAGGT
>LS895463.1:43152-75887 GCA_900490955.1 Micoletzkya japonica
TACTCATAGGCTTTCCCGCCGTCTACGACCGTAAATAAGTTGAATACGACTCTAAAACAGCCAAAAATGATAAAAACCTGAAAAGAGCAACATAGAAATGCCCAATTAATTGCCCAATTAATTGCGCAATTTATGAGGAGCTCGAAATAAATTGACCAAATAATTGGCCATCTTTTTCCCCAGATTAAACGTGCGGCAGAAGGTTCTCCTAGAGTAGAAATAAAACAATCATTTTGAAGAGTTTTTATTTTTTCAATCGTTTTTCCGGGTGGCAGAAAACTGTGATATTTCAATCTTTCCGGTTGTCCTAGCTGATAATGAATTTAATTATAAGGTTAGACCAGAAGATGCTCGGGGAAGAAATAAAAAAATACCATTTTGAAGATTTTTTTCTTTTCCAAAGGTTTTGCAGTGGGACAGAAAACTACGGTAGGTATAAAACTATGGTCAGAAGGTTCTTCTTCAGGTAGAAAATGTCTACCTTCTACATTTCTGCAAGACAATAGTGAAGTCTGGACGGCAAGCCTTTCCTTTTATGAATGAACATCCTTTCATATGAAAGCCTTTCATATACTTCTGTTTGTGCAGGAAAAAAACCTAGAGGGTTTTTTGTATTTGTGGGAAATACCACAAACAATTGCTACGCTCACAAACAACCTGAGTATATTAGATACCTAAGTGAGGAGATCGGTTTTAGGGTGAAAGCCAATGTTCTCCAACCTTTGGCTGGTTTATTTATTTAATGAATATGTTACCTGTAAATCCAAACACTCTGTTTTTTCCTTAATCGTGAAAAAACATCTAATGATCAACCACTAGAAAACCTTGCTCAATAATAAACTATGTTAATTTTGTTTGCTGATTATCAATCTTTCTGGTATATAACTATTGTTATGAGGGACGATTAACAACCTACAATAAACACAGAAAAATATGTGCTCTATTTGGCACCTTGATGTGCTCGTTTTCGCCCCTGGATATATATGTGCCGCATGGAGCACATAATGTGCTCGATTGGGCACATTAGGTGCTCCGTGGGGCACATTATAAGTAGGGGCGAAAAAGAGCACATATTTTTCTCTGTGTAAAGCCCCCTTGAGTGTCGAGATGAGCCTGAACCTGGAGTTCATCCTGCTTGAGTACGGTAGCTACGTGGAGCCCGTTCTTACGGTAGCCTACACCTTGCTCGTCTTTCGTCTCTGGCGTTCCCCCATCGAAGAGCTGAGAACGCCCTTCTACTCCTTCTTCATCTCGATGGGTACCATCCCTTCCTTTTACTAACAGTGTATCCGTTGAGATTTTTTTCAGCTATTAATCTGTGTAAAAGGATGAACATCTATTCTTTCAAAATTTTCGTTTGTCAAAATCATTAGAAAACAATAAATAATGCATTTCTAGTATAATAAACGGCAAAATTATCTTCTGCAATTTTACAGCCGTGGCGGATATATCAAACGTGATAATCGTTTTCGCAAATCGCATCCTCATCAATTATACAGATGCGGGAAGGGAATACGGTATATCATTCATAATCTAAACGAAATTATTTCATGCCTTAAGGTGTAAATGCTACTACAAATGGAGAAGAAATAGTTTTTTTTTTTAAATAGTTTTTAAACTACCCCTCCTTGGGGTAATTTTTTGCTTTGTAGGTATGTAAAATATTCACTTCTTATTTACAGTGAAAAGGTTATCGCCACTAAGGATTCTAAAGAGCAGCTCATATCAAGACTCTGTACTTTTTCCTTTCAGGAACGACTTTTAACCTGATCGCGTACGCAATCCAAGCCTTTGCGTGTGCGCACAGGTTCGGAAAAGTGCGCGGCATTCTTAAATAACCGCTTCACAGCTGTATATTTTCGGCTCAAAACTGTGATTTCCCTCAATTTAATTTGTTTCGTATGTTTCCCACGGTCGTGTGAACCATTTCTTTCTTGGCCGATTGGTAGACTTGGTGATAGAAGAAGCGTTAATTAAATTATTCAAGGAGGGCCACTAGGAATTATAGCAAGTTGAGGCAGAATTAATTCAATCTTTCATCATGAAATGGTGAATTACATGGAAGAGAAACTAACTAATAGAATGCAAGAAATATTTCGCAACAAACGTGAAAGGATTCCTATATACGCATTTTAAATGACTGAAACTCGTATTAAAAATAATTATACAAATGTTGGACAGATTTGGACTCCTCGTGTGACGATGAGCATGGTTATAATCAATTTCGCGTTTCCTGCCGTCGTGTATCTATTTATGTGCTTCCAGCACGCTGTCTTCCTGCCTAATTCCTCTGGGAGAATGGTTTACGTAGGACTGGATCACTATGATGTACGGCTTTCATGAGCTTAGTTACTACACTAGGATCTTTTAGGAACTTAAATAATTAGTGTCTTAAAACGTTCCTTCTTTTTTTCTCTTTCATTTTTTCCTCATATCAACTTTAAAAAGAAATAAAGGATTCAGATAGCAAAAGCCGCCGGCTTCGGGTACTATGCCGTATTCATCCTTCTCGGTTTACCGATCAGCATCATGTCTGTATACAAACTACACACTATGACATCGATAAATGTAGGTGTGACTAATAGTAGGTTTTGTAGAGTTTCAGATAACTAAATAAGAGAAATAGGCTAGTAGAAAGAATGATAGAAAAGCATACTTATTTAAATTATCGTGTTAGAATGTATGCAAAGTTTTAAATGCCCTTTACATATCTTCAGAAAGGTCTCGCCAGGATGGAGCAAAAGCTCATATACTATACACTGATAATAACGGTCCTTCACACAGTCAAATGTGCACATCAGGTGAGGTTGAGAGGAACGAAATATATCATAGAGGAAATAAAAGGTACCAAACTCAAACTATAGTTACTGTTTACAGCTTTACAGTTTTACACCGTTTATCTGGGCTAACAGTGGAAGGGTTCCAAAGGAGAGGGGGTATTGAGAGAGGGGGAGAGAGACGCAAACGGTGTGTCATTCGAAAATTTGCAGTAAATATCAGCCAATATTCTGACTAAAGTTGTCAAAATGGTTCACTACAATTTATAGTGAACATAATCAATTTGCTTCATTCAACTTGAGCTATCTAAGCGTAACAATAAAGCAATGACACAACGC
Organism: Micoletzkya japonica; assembly: GCA_900490955.1. Taxonomy (NCBI): domain Eukaryota; kingdom Metazoa; phylum Nematoda; class Chromadorea; order Rhabditida; family Diplogasteridae; genus Micoletzkya; species Micoletzkya japonica. The sequence goes on from LS895463.1 coordinate 46,269, forward strand.
TATTCCAGTACGTGCTGCCGAACACGATCACGACCTTCGCCCCTCCCCTTCTCCTGGTGGTCACCACTCCTCCAGTCAGGGCAGCACTCAGGGGACAAAAGACGTGGCACGCTAGCTCGACGATAACGTCGAAGACGTAGAAGAAGCGATCTTCTCTTGAACTTATGATATTTAGATTGTAGACGGCCGGCTGAGAGCTTCTCAGAACAAGTTGATCTTCTATGAACCCATCTCTGTTCATTGCGATTTTTTATTCGTGAGTAGGAAATGTTGATCTTCAAAGAAAACAAAGCTTTGCTTGCAAGTTTTACGAATTTTTATTGAACAACTCTTGAAACAGGCTAAGTAAGCTGAAGCATATATTTTTAAACTATTTTTTCTGATGTGAATTCTCGATTTCTTTACATTGTGCAATGTTCTCACCATCGACCTGGCCAATACTGTTTATCGGATAAACGAAAACTCGGAGACAGGAAAAAGGGGGGAATGAATGAATGACAGAACGGGTAATCAATCTATCTACTATTCAACGGAATCACAGTGTTCTGGCAACAGTGCAAATGTTAAGCGAACGAGATGCCGAAAAATACGCCTGATTTCGGTAGGAACTCTCGCACAGAAAGCACCGTATCCTAAGCATTTTGGCTCGTTCGCTTAATATTTAGAACACTGTGGAATGCGTGAAATGCTTCAAAGGATTGTGAAAGCGCAGTGTGAGAACACGAAAGAAGCGAAAGATCAAAGATTAATAGCCAAAGGACTAGCTACATACACACATAATGTTATTATTTACATATATTAGTCACGAGGTTAGGTGCAGGCTCTAGATCAACTTTGCAATATCTCTCAAATAGATACACCGCTCAGAAGAACTCTAGAAGCCGAGAAACACATATGAATTGGTCACCGATAGATAGGTAGCTGCATAGCAGTGGAGACAAGACAAATGAGGAACACATACCGCAGTCAACTTGGCTCTATAGGAGCAAAATATTCCAAGTTAACTGCTAACAATGAAATTTTCATAAAGCTTCTTAGGTCGCGGACCTTAGCTTTTTCCTTAACCGTGAGCTTTACACCTTAACCTTAAGCCTTAGGCCTTAGGTTAAGACAGGGCGAGGTCTTGTTGTCGAGGGAGTACATCTTCGGGTTGTCGTAAACCGAGTCCTCGCACTGCTTCTTGTTCGCCTCGTTGAGCGCCACGAAGCGCTCCGGGTAGTAGGCCGGATCGTAGTACGGGATCATACCTAAGAGATCAAATATCAACGATCAGAGATCAAAGATCAAAGATCAAACCCGCATATCCAGCCGGGGCGCACGTGCACGGGATCTCCTTCCAGGTCGAGCTCCAGTCCGGCTGGTAGCTCATGTTGTAGCGCAGCATGTCCAGTTTGACGGGCATGTCTGCGGAGATCAAAGATCATATCGAAGATTAAGCAGAGGTCATGTATCTCTGACAATCAATGCTATATTTGCAGCTCGCAATAGGTATATATATTTCTAATTTTTTAACAGAGCACGAATACCCTTTCTCCAATTTCATTCCATCTTTCCTTTTCCTATGCTCTATCCATCATGCACAACCGCGACGCTTGTTGTCACCAAAATGAGTGACATATTGACATGTCGCATCCACATCTCTATACTATGTATTACACAGTGTTCTAAATGTTAATCGAACACGAGCCAAACTACGAAGGATACGGTATTTTCCGCGCGAGAGTTCCTACCGAAATCAGGGCTATTATTCGGCATCTTAACAGTTTCACGGTGCTCAGGACACTGTGATTACCCTTGCACGACAGTGTCCGCTCCGCGCCCGTTGGCACGCCAAAGTAGGCGCAGAACCACTTGAAGGCCTTGATGCGCCGTGACTCGCCGGGCCCGCCCGGATTGGTGGGGTCCTGCAAAAGAATATGCATATTTAATTTAATTTAATTTAATTTAATTTATCTACGCGGTACGCGTAATGGGGTTTGGGGTTGAAGGATATAGGTGACTAGCCCGACTATGCAAATTAGGCGTGATTGCATACAAATTAGGAGATGAAGAATTGCAAATGAAGAGACGAGTAGGCACAGCAAAGAGCTAGCTCACAGTGTTCTAACAACAGTGAAAACGCTAAGCGAACGAGATGCCGAAAAGCGACCCTGATTTCGGTAGGAGCTCTCGCACGGAAAACACCGTATCGTAGACATTTTGGCTCGTTCGCTTAACATTTGGAACACTGTGAGCTAAGCGATTATAAAGGCAGCAATGCTCTGACCTCGCCGTTGCACTCGTTGTTGATGATGAGCGAGGTCGGACCGAAGATAGCTCCCGAGTAGCCCGCTTTCTCGTTGTCCGCGCCGGCATTCCAGTCACCTTGAAAGATCAAAGATCACCTTTCGTCGATCAAACAGCATTAGCTGTACGTGAATTTCGCAATTTAATGCCAATTTGACTTCACCTTAAAACGGTGACCGTCCTCTATGGGCCTTTGATTTATGCACTCTTTTCGAAGTTCACCTTTAATCGGGAATTACCTACGGTTGAGAAAACATAGCATTCCGCCCGGTGTAGAATGTGTCTAATAGCGAATTGACCACTAGTTTTGAATTTTCTCAAGAGTTTCTGAACCCACCTACATCAAACTTTCGGGGCTTATGGAACTCATGGCGACGAGCTTAAGTTTTTAAATTCATAATTTTTGGTTCACCAGTTCGCCTGTAGGATCGGATTCTATACCCGGAAACTGCTATTCGCTATTATGACGGTTGGAATGCTGTGAAAAGTGCCAATTGTCTCATTCGTTTTTCGTCGTTAATACTCTTACCCACGGTCGAAGAGCAAAGTTCAAAGACCAAAGTTCAAAGATCAACCTACCCACGACGATGTCGTGCATCGCGGGCTTCGGAGGCTGCGGGGTCATGTAGAACCAGAGCGAGGCGAGGACGGCGAGGGGCGGGTCCATCTTCGTCATGACGAGGTTCGGGCTGGCCAGAAGGTCTACGACTATTCCCTGAGATCAAGGCCTTCTAGGGTTTTCAAAGTTATACCCATCCATCCTTCCCATCTATTATTAGTTGATAAAAATACATGGGAATGAAAATCAATTATTTTCGAGTACGCAGCTAAAATAAGAACTACATATATTTCTTTTTGAGGTGGAAAGTTCGTAGTAAAATGAGAAAATATTACCTGACTCTTGAGCCAGTTCTGGAACATGCCGTAGTTGTAGTTGTAGGAAATCTGCAAATATACTTGTTATCGAGCTCAAAGATCACATTTCAAAGATCAAAGATCACCTGGATCGCGCCTCGTCCAAAGTAGCAGCCCAAGAGCATGTCGCCCGATGACGCGTTCTTGTTGTTACACGGGAAGAAATAGTTGAGCTCACCAGATTCAGCACAGTATCTGTAGAGTAGAGACGAGACAATAGAGGTAGGGAAGAATTCCAAAAAAGCGGGTGAATTGAGACGCCAAAGCAACTGACGGACTGCGTTTATTCCGCTATTCCTTCGTCTGATGATTGCCGTAACTTTGAACGATGATCTTGGGAGGTCTTATGTGAAAGCATATTAATTTTGCAGGTTTGAAATGTAAAAAAAAAGTCAACTGACTTTCCCGCGGAGGCGCACGTGTCTCCGTCGGCCGGCTTGTACCCGGGGTTCTTCGGGTCGAGGAAGGACGAGGTTGGTCCGCCCTAGGGGCATTGGGTAAAGGGAAAAAAGTATCAATGAGAAAGTTAGACAGATTGGAGTAAAACTAAATCGGCTTTATCAATGTTGCGTAAAATGTGGAAAAGCGTACACTACAAATTGTAGCGTCACATACCTCGAACCAGTTGTAGAAGCCTCCGCGGTAGAAGCAGTTGTCCGCTGCCTGGTCGCCCTTGGGCTGCCTTAAGCATTGATCTTTGATCTTTGGTCTTTGATCTTTGATCTCACGCATAGAGTGCGGCGTTGTTCTCTCCCGTCTCCTGGACCGCATGAGCGAAGAAGGCGGCTAGGTCCCGTTTGTTGTTCTGGACTGCCGTGAAGTTCTGAAGGAATTTTATCTTATTTCAACACTGCATAAAGTCTATCCTAGAAGTTAAATTAATAGATTATCGACAATCTGCTTTATTATTGTTGCTGGATATGGACCATAATCTGTTTCCTCTCGACTATTGCTATTCTGTACCGCTTACAGCGTATAACGCCTGCGGCATATCCTGTGCTTGTCTACAACTCATATTATTATCTCTGTTAGACATCTTTCGCGTAGACCACCATAAGCTCTCTAGGTAGGCGACTGTCAGACGGTCTGCCCGCTCTACCACGCTTGTCCCGTTCTCCCTATCACAATGTTCTGACAACAGTCAAAATGTTAAGCGAACGAGAAGCCGAAAAATAACCCTGATTTCGGTAGGAACTCTCGCACGGAAAACACCGTATTCTAAGCATTTTGGCTCGTTCGCTTAACATTTAGAACACTGTGCTATCCACAGTCTTCCTTTGAGTCTGTCTCGCCACTGTGTTCCTTCGACACTATCGTGGGGCAGGCACCCAACAGTTCTTTCTCTTCTTTGTTGGCTTATGGAATTTCTCCCGGTTAAGTATTATTCCCGTTTGGGCAAGCAACGGAATCGCTCAATCCCAACCTTGTTGGAGTTGCTCGCGCCGAATTCCGGGAAGTACCGGGACGCAATGACGAAGGCCTCGTAGGAGTACGGTAGACACTTGTCCGGACCCCATCCGAGGTTGGCGAACGGGAACAGATCCTTAACGGTTTTTTCTCAATTTACATAATTAATTTTATTTTAATCTTCTTCAAAGCCTCGAATTCCGCGCGTTTCCTTGCGCTTGTATGCATGTTCCACGGCTAACCACCACGAATTAGTCCGCGCATAAAATGAAGCGGACCTCGAACATCTCCTTCGTGAACCACTTCTCCATCGCGGAGGCCGGCTTGTTGTTCGGGTCCTTCGGTTCGGCGCACGAGGCGGGAGGACCCGTGCCAAAGCGCGCGGCACGCGGACAACTTGAGGCGGATCCAGTTGAGCCGGGCGCGGCTGAAATGTCGCACTATTATTGACGAAAAGGTTCCGTCAGTTAACCCATTCCTACTTCGTCTGGACTCTCTCTTCATACCGCTTCGCGAAAGTAGGAATGAGACGACGGACGGAACTTTTCCGTTAACCATAACTCAGAGTATGGTGGAATAAACCGATCTCCGTCAGTTTGTTCCGTTCCAAAATGAGTGTCGAATTCTCTCACTTCTGCACACTCTTTCGCCTTATATTCGGCATGATTTTGCGACGGATCTTTTTAATCCGCAATACGTCTGCTTTCCATTACACGCGCTTATTGGAAACGAACAAATATGCTTTCGCAAAATATCATTTTGTCGAGTCTGCATCCTAAATGCATACCATAGCGCCTCTTTGTTCTGTCAAATGTTATACTATTATAGAGGTCCACAGATGTTCTTTCTTTTATAGCGAAAAATTCACGGCTTCCCTCGCTAACTAACTAAAATCCCATTAGCCAACTACTCATCGTGCGGCGCACTATTGTTCTTGGGCGGGAAAGGGGGAAGTAAAGAAGCCGTGTTGGCTCAGGGTATTATCAGCCCCCCTCCCCCGAGGAGAAAGATGGTTGTTGTTAAAGGTGCTCGTGCGCGGTCTGCGATCTCTCCATTTGCTCGGTCTCTCGCCGCGCTCTGCCCGTGATCGTTCCCTCTTGCCACACAGTGAGGAAGTTGCGTGAAACCCTCTTATCGATGGTTTGAGAAAGCGGCGAAACCGTTGGAAAACTACCGACGATCGGGAACAATGCTCGAAACGAATAATTTTGGCAGAAGATCGCGAGTCACCAAAAACAGTTACTATGGCGGATTAAAATTGCTATGTGCACCGCTGTAATTCTGAAAGTAGCGGTTGTTTTGGAATTTGAAATCCCTATGTATAAAATTGAGCCAACCAAAGCCCAATAACCCAGTTCTCTGATCGTTATCAGTGCGATCTCGCTGACAGTGCGCCCTGATCACACATCGCGTATTTGCCCAGGTATGAGATCGTTAGATAGATAGATAGATAGATAGATATCGTTGTGATAGCTAACTGTTGCGAGATTTCCGGGTCACCGTCGACTTTCAATCGTACATTCGGCTTTCAATCGTATCACGTAGTCTCATCATATCATATTGCAAAATATCATCATATCATATTACATTTTTCATTACATATGGGCTCATGAGATTTCACCGAATTGAGTTTATTGTGCATCTAACTCTGCAATCTTCAGGAAGTAAAAACAGTGATAATGAAGTCGGTTCTAGATACTTACGGTTGATCGTGTTGTCGACCGTGGTTTCCGGCAGAGGCTTGAGGCCCCCCGGCAGTGGGGGTGCCACGTCCTGAATGGGAATAGTCGATCTAAAGAAATTAGCCGTAAAGCTAATTTAGAAAGTACGGTATTGATAGAAATGTCCCTTTTACAGCATTTTTTCCGAATAAGCTCGGGAGCGCTGATTTAGGAAATTAGTGGCATTGGCAATTTAAGATTGTGCGGTATTGATAAAACTGTTCCGTTATGTAGCCTTTTTGTCAACCAAGGCCGGAATCTCTGCCCTAATTGCAAGGAAGTTGCTGCATGTAAGTATAATAAAATGAAATGTATGGTATTGAAAAATATGCCTTTATTTAGTGTCAACATGAACCAATATTTTCGCTTTCCCCATGTATCCTGGGTTCTCTCTACTATGATGTAGTTGTGCCCCGATCGCCCCCCCCCTCCCCCCTAGATCGAGTTGAAATCTCAGAGCGCGACGCATGCGAGAGCACTTGAACCTGGCCCCCCCTCAACAAAGACAATGCACCGGGGGGGATCTGTTACGATGTGCGCGCGCTCTCTTTTTAGATGAAGAGAAGAAGGCTCCCCCACCGGAGGTATTGCATGTCAGCGACTCTTCGCAAACTATTCAGATGCCCTCGGGGGGGGGGGTCTCCCCTCTACCTCCCACCCTGCCGCGGGCACTTTGTTTATCCTCGAGATCCTATCCCCTCCCTCTCCGTCATCATGGATAGTATTGCGCACCGGCAGGGGTTCACAACAGTTCAACAACACCCGAGCGAATTCTCACAAGGAGAAACAGCGATCTATTATGAACACCTCTTTTGGAAAAAAAATTAACGCATAAAGCATCAATGAGGAGCTTTTCGTTGGGGCCGAATTTTCACTTGATAATTGCTTAGAATTTCTCCCTATTATCTGCGCAATGACCACCAAAACAATTATCCCCAACCTCCGTTTCACTACATTTGATAACTTCTTTAATGTATCATATATTTCTTGTTTATCTATAGATGCATGAGATACATGTAATCGCAAGTCCGCCCCCAACCTCGGGTGGTCCGGCCCGGCCCCGAAAGGCGAGGGCGCTCAAGGAGAGGAAGGACAGGCCGAGTAGGCCGAGGAGCGCGAGACGGGGCATGGAGGATGGCGGGAGCGGAGGCAGCGGCTGCAAGAGAGACGGATTAAGCAGCTCATCTAGGATCTCTTGGATATAACTCATCTAAGAGAATAAGTCATTCTATTATTCTCTTAGATGAGCGGCATTACCAGTAATAGCCATGTGCTAGATAAGTTTTATCAGCGTACAGTGCCGCATTCATAGGTGCATACGTGGACAAGAATGCTTGTTTGATTATCATATGCCTTCCGAATTTTGAGTAAGAGGAGTGAAGAGACGTAGCGACATAGAGTGGATTGTGCAAGGGTTCGGTACGCTTACAAGTGTACGCGCGCCAAAAACCCACAACATTCTCAACAACCAGACGAGGAAGTGGGACACCATTTTTATTGCCTAGGCGGAAACAGAAAGTGGAAGAAGCGGAGGGGAGCGCAGTGGAGGGAAGAGATGGTCGAGCGAAGGAGTGAAACACTATCGGGCACGAGGTATTCTCTATGAAGCACGCCGATGTAGGTACGTACAATGCATGGAATGAAGAGTACGCGCACGGGAAATAATGTAGGCGCGATGCACTCAGAACAGCGCCAGAAAACTGTTTATCAGATATGCGCTGTCGTAGAAACATCATAGCAACATCATTGGAGTTTGTTGTGCCTATGCGTCTCCGTACAAGAAAGCTGCTAAACGCCCCGAAGCAAAGCACAACGGTTCATTCGTGTCTTCAGAGGATGAGAAGTCAGAGGTTCATTATCGTGAACCATAACCATCAAAAACACGAATGAACTTTTCTGCTGAGAAGCCGGCGACTGAGATGGGTTTCGTACAGCACCGAACAGTGATGAAGAAGCTCTACTGTGATTGTGAGCCGGACGTTTGTGGACAAAACGCAGACCGACTCCTCTCCTTAACCCCCCTATCACGGTAAACCACTCCTGCTCTGTTTGACAGACCTTTAGCGAACCTTCACCCTCTAGGGGTCATTTTGGCTTGTGTTTGTGATCAGGAAACGATTAGCGAAGGGATGTTAGCGCACGAAATAGGAGGGCCAAGTTCAAAATAGGGTGAAATCATAGGCAATACGCCGTTTGTTATAAGACCCTGGGGGCGCATCAGAACGTTCACAACGTATGCTTCACAACGCTTTAGACCTTTGGAGAGCGAAAATCACAAGGATGCCATCTTTTCTGCATTCTAGGAGGTTCTAGGCGTTTGATAGAAGCTAGATTTAGTGTCGATCACCATGCCCTTCTTTTCTCCTTCATGACAATGTATTCGTGGTGCGCACCACACCGGTCTACCGTATTAGGAAAGACAGAATGATTTTTTCGCTTTCCAAAGGTTTTGCATTGCGGCAGACTTTGATTTCATCCGTCAAGTGTCTGGTTTCGACTGGAAGCCGGCAGAACTAAAGATCGAGAATCGCAACGAAACGAACGAGTCTATAAGACCAAGCGCCGCGGTGAGATCAGGCGACACTCTGATTGGGGCAATGTTGAATGTTGGAAACGCGAACCAAATGGGAAAATGAACATATTGAACACTTAATCAAGCAGAGAAGTGCGTCTCAAATATTCGAGGCAAATCCAGGGTTCAATTGCAACGCGGTCAATCTGCAGAGCAATTCAGAGCGAGAGAGTGACCGGGACTTGCCCACACACCTTTCCTGGAGAGTGGAGTGTTGAAAGGGGTGGAGGTAAACAAACAGACAGACAGGTGCACAGACACATATACACACAGACAGACACCAAGTTCGGAACAATGAAGGGGGGGGGGGGGTTCAGGCGCGCGGGGTTGAACCCGGCATGGGGGTGGGTCGAGACTGGTTTAGACTAGGAATAGAGGGCCTAACGAGCTCGCAATCTTAGAGAACTATGGTGCGAGAACTCTGGTTGGCCGACGGGTAAGCCCCCAACTTTTGGGGGGGGGGGGTGACTCTACGGTAACTGGAAGTAAACGGTGTATGGTGTCCGAAGCTACCAAAGACCAGTAAGATTACCGCATTGAGCATTACTAAAATGAAGCGTGCGAAGGAATAAAGCGAAATATGAAGAGCAGGCAAGTGCGATAAACAAATAAATTCAACAAAGGAAACATAGATATAGAAAACATTGTTCCTGATGGGGTTACCGCTACTCCTTGTAAGGACAACATTGGAGCTGAATGCTTACTTGTCGATGGTTTAGGTTTTATAGTACACGCAAACAGCCACTGATTCAGTGTTCCGCACCACGTCGTGAACTGAGCCCTAGCATATCGCTTATAAGCAGTTCCGTCGGTTACGATGATTTCAGAACGCGTCTAATTCTCTCGCATTTGCCCACCCTCTCGTCTGAACGACACTCTCTACCCTACCTCTTTATTGCACTATGCTACCTCTCCTATCCCTACACTCTCCCGCTCGATTTCCATTTGACGGGAATAGCTCTGTGTTGTCGCAGCTTGGCCTGTCTAGGGTGAAGTGGCTGTTTTTAGAGATGACAAGAGGAAGATACGGATATATCTAGGCTTCCGGTGAGGATCAGCGAGAGCAGCTTGTCATCCATGAATGAGCTATGTACGGTAGATTATAATGTTCCGTCAATTTTTTTATTCTTACTTCAGGCGAGAGAGCATGCGGTATGAAGAGGTGAGCTTGCTGACTGAACATTTTCCAAGGCAGATGCTTAATAGCAAAAAAATCGCCAAACGCATAGGAGTGACGCGTATCGACAACATTGGTTTGACCATTCACTAACAGTATCTATTACTCACACCACTGCACAGTCCAGCGTCAGGAATGTTCTCTCTGAGTATATACGTCTATATAGCTGAAGAGAAGGGTAGCCACTGCGTTTTTGGGGTGAGTTTGGGATATGAACGTCGACGGAATTGTAGAGCACGCGAATCCGAACCGACGCCTGATATCTTTCAGGGTTACTCTTCACTTCTAACGTTTGGTGAAATACGCTGTTATTATGGAGGAAGTGAAACGTGAACCAGCAAAATTGGTCTAATTTGATTAAATGGTTCGGATTCGCGTGTTCTACGGAGTTGCAATCCTCCACTAATCACTGCGAAGCGGCTTTTAGTTTACGCTTGCATTTTCCTACGGGGATCACTATGTTCAGCGGAATTTGCTCCTCTCCAGTAACATATAAATTTTAAAAAAAAGTTAAATAAAACATCCTACAACCTTACCTTGTCATGGCGAGGGTCCTTCTCTCTTCTTCGGCAACAGCAGCAACAGTAGTAGCCAACCATCTCGTGTCCCCCACTACGCAGGGAGGGGAGGACACCCTCAGGGCACGGTTGGGGAGAGGACGGCGAGTGAGAGGAGTGTCTTCAGGGGCTATCTATCTACCCCCCCCCCCCCCTTCCTCCCCCTCCCCTCTTAACTCCCTCCCCCCACTCCCTCGCGCTTCTTCAGTACCTCCCTACCTGCAATCTCCCACGCGGAGACCGTAGGCAAATATGCGAGAGGACAGCGAGATAAATATACAATAGCTAGAGGGGGTACTAGTAGAGGGTAAGAGTAGATAGTTGAGGGAAAGAAGAGAGAGTAACATGAGAGGAGGTGTGTTGGGAGTGCTCAGCATGCGCCTAGACTATTCCTTTTGTTAGTATTCATCGGAATACGTGCCTGAATATTTCAGCTACAGTTTGCAATGTTGCCCAATTCACACGTGGCTTTAGCGCCAAAGAGGATCTATGTGCTGGATATTGGATGAATTAAAAAGCGATTTCGCTCACGCTATATTGGTCAGTTTGAACATCTTGTGGGATGTCGTAGAAGGCTTAAGTTAATAGATCCTATGTTCTGAGTCTTCTCTCGAGTTGCGGGGACTTTCGAACTTACCCGAACATAGCTTGTTCGCAGTCCGGAGACCAAGAACCGCTAAGTCGTACGAGTATGTGTGTGACAAAGTGGTTAGGGAACAAGTTAGCGTCTTTTCGAAAAAAACAGGCAGGTAAATAGCCTTCAACAACTGTTCTGACCTTGCCAGAGAAAAGTTGGACGGATAACTGCTACTTGCCGGATGAGAAAAATTTCCGGCACGACAGCGAAACAAATTGGCCTAGCATATGCATCACCATAACAACTCTAATTTTCGACCGGACCTCTTTTATCTTGACTCATGGACCGCAGTAAAGCATCGTGCGTTATGCACACTTTTTCGCGTACGTCCCCCCTTCATGGATTCTGATGCCCACCACTCTTTGCTGCAAGTTGAGGACCACGTGTGGCTTATTCGAATTGCAAAAATATAATTAACACCCCGATTCGGCCCCGCGACGGACATTTCATCGCCTATTATTGCTATTCTTGTTTCACATCAATGTTTTGTTGAGATGAAAAAGATAAATGAATGAATGAATAATAAACCGAAGATATAGAATATACGCCGTATGAAATCGCTGATACCATGGGGACAAAATGCTGGACAAATATTTGCCTTATCGCCTTCGCGCCGTTCGCCAGACACTTTTGGTGGTGTGGAGTAAAAGCTGCGCCATCTCTGGGCGAAGCAGGGAGATCAGAGACTTCCCGTCCAATATACCACTAGATAGCCTCGCCCTTCGCCATTTCCGTTTCTTTTTTTCCCCTTTCTCCCCTATTGCATCTCTCCGTTCGCTGTGTTCATTTCCTTTGTAAGGTGTGCTTAGTCGGGCTCTCTTACAAAATCTATTGCTAAGATTTTGTGCACTGCACCAACTCTGTAGAGAACGTAAGAAGTAAAACCGCTAGAGCCGGGAAAAAGTCTCAAGAAGCTAGTTTCCGAGACTCTTTTAGCACGGGATTTTTTTTATTTCATTTCACGCCTTTTCTGGCCCGTTGCCAGGGTTTCATCCTAAATGGGGACGTGGTTGTAACGATGTAGTGTTGGCAGAATGGTAGGGAACGATGCACGTATAGTGCACCGCCCGGACGAACTAACTAGAGCTAATCAAGAAATGCAGACAGCGGATTATGTATATCTAAGCTTTTACACACTGTCCTTTTGCCAACACTAGTTTTAACCCTGCTCTCGTGCCGCCCTATTGTCGTCAAAACGTCTCCAGCAGTTCCTTGGCAACGTGAACAAAACCTCTTCCCATCTTTCGGTCATTTATTAGTAAATGCATGGGATAGGTCTGCCGGTTTCTTTGATATGGTTGAAGGAAGTATTCCTTTCGTTTTGCCTCATTCCTCTTTATGCACTACGAGAGAGCACAGCATTCCAAGCGTCATAATAGCGAATAGCGGTTTTCGCGCATAGGATCCGATCCTGTAGGCGAACCAGTGAACGAAAAATTATGAATTTAAAAACTTAAGCTCGCCTCCATGAATTCAACAAGTTCTGAAAATTTGGTGTTGATTGGTTTAGCCACTCTTGAGAAAATTCAAAAATAGCGGTCATTTCGCTATTAGGCACATTCTTCATCGGGCGGAATGCTGTGAGAGGAGAGCTGTGTGAAGGGACAAAGTTTCGCGATCTTTGCATATTATATTCAGCCAACTTACCTTTGATGTCCGAAAAGATATTAGTTTGTTGCTAACTTTTTTATCATTCGAGAGTTTTTCTTCTTAAATTTTTCAATCTCATCTAATTGAGTGAAAAAAGGTGATATTTCACTGGCACATTGTAGGTCGCGCACTGTGCGAGACAATGATTTTCTCACTCCCGGATGCAACTCTACGCTATCTAAATGCCGCACTACCATACAGGCGTGATTGTTCTTTTTATATGAAATCGTAAAACGCAAATGCCAAGCTTATTGTTGATGCGCTTTGTCATACTACCGACCTCTGGAAAATATTGCTCCGCATTCTCTCTTTTCGCTGATCCTGTACGGTTAGAAGTGAGCGAAGGATTTTTTTGATTTATAATGTAGATTTCTTAAAAATTTTATGTGATATATGCTTCGGTTTGAGTTGTTATATAAGAGCTTTTTAAGGTAGAGGAAAATGTTCCACCAGTTTCCTCATTCCTATTCCCGACGAGCCAGTGACGCTTACTCACTACGGCTTCTCTCTGCCCCTCCCCTTCCAGCCCTCTTATCAATGTTGTCACTTTATCGCTTTTGATATTGAATGCCCGCCATTTCCGCCGTCTTTTTGCTTGTGGCTATTAGCTGTCCGTTGCTCCTCTTCCTCTAATATGCTTTTTTTCCAGCACGCAGAAAAGGAGATGAAAATTCATGTAGTTCTCTAAAAGGATGATGTTTGTGGTCTGATGGCCATACGCAGACGTTATCAGTTCTCATGACAACGCTTCTTTTTCGTCGTTATCCATCTCTCTGATCTTTCTCGCGTTTTGTCTGTAATAGTGCAATGAAGATTTCTTCTCAATGACAATTAATCGGCAGCGTTTTGACAAGTATGGGCAATTTCTTTCAGCTTTTGAACGGTGGAAATAGTATTTGATGTGGCAGTATTTTTTTTATTCTTAATGCATTTTCAAGAAACTGCCAGCTTGATTACTACTTGTCTCCTATTATTGGAGGAAAACGAACGTTGGGAAATCTTTGCAGCGCACCCCGCTAAATACAGCAAAACTCTCTTGGCAAAATGCCAGCTTTGGCTAATCTCCGGCTCCGGCTGAAGTTTTACGGTGGTTAGCGGAAAGAACCGTGCAGCTCTCTCAACGTTCATTTTCCTTTAATAATATTTGAATCAGCCATAACAAGAAGTCTTTTTCCTTGCGTTAATATCGAATACCCGACCAGAAAATAGTATCACGGAAGGTTTATTTTATGCTAACATCAACTACAATCGGATCGTTTTTTTCTGACGAACACAGGGGTATTAACCATGTTTTGAACAGTCTCTCCATACTGCCTTCTCGACTCTGCCGATTTGTAGATATTGTCGCATGCGTCGTTTCGTAATCTCTGGTGCTCTGCGTTGCTAGCCCAGGCCTCTCATTCTTACTGATGTTTAGTGCTGTTTGGTAAGATCTATTGTAATCAAAATGAAAAGAAAAAAAGAATATTATTTCCTGGATTCGAATATTTCGCCTTTTTTGAAATTCCGAACTTTTTCTCCGCTTGCTTGATTGAAGTTATTAATTCTCCGTTTCCTTTGGTTTATATATTTATAAAGCATAAGCCACGTTTTTTTCAATACCTCAATGCCGAGCGTATTTAGCAAGTGTTTTGAATTAAAGGACCTCCTTGCCTTTCAAATTCTTCATAGCAACGACGAGCGAAAACGAAATATTTCCCATAGCCGTACTATTGCAGATTAGGGTTATCTTTCTGATGCTTTTGACGCATTTCAGTTTTCATGCATTGTATGTCCTGCCGCGCGATTAATCCCCCTCGGCGACCGGTCAGCGACCGTCGAAAGTTCGGCATTAATTGGGCAACGGGGTCGCGAACTTTCCCATGTATAAGCATAGGAGTTCGCAGTTATTTCCGACTTCCCCCCGAAAGGTCGCCGACCAAAATAGGTGAAAGATCGGTGACCGGTCAGAGGGAGGCGAGAGAGCATGCGTTTTGGAGAGAGCGAAAAGAGCACACCCGGTGGTGCTCTTTTCGCTCTCTCACTCTGCCCATGCTGAGGGATGCTCTCTCGCTGTCGGCGATCTTTCAAATGTTGGTGAACTTTGGGAGAGGAGAGGAGACGTAAAGCGGCAATATTCTTGCAAGTTTCGTGACTTTTTTTGTTTTGTGAATTTTTGAAGAAAGAGATTGTAATTTCGGTTATGCATATAATTTTCGATCTAGATTACGAATATTTAACTTTCGTTATTCTATTTCAACTTTATCGGGTTGTTCACAATGTAAATTTTGGAATTCGAGCCTAATTTTTAGCGTATATTGAAGATTGCGCAGATTCCAAAAATATAGAATTAGTACACATTTTA
Organism: Micoletzkya japonica; assembly: GCA_900490955.1. Lineage (NCBI taxonomy): Eukaryota > Metazoa > Nematoda > Chromadorea > Rhabditida > Diplogasteridae > Micoletzkya > Micoletzkya japonica. The sequence continues at coordinate 61,535 of LS895463.1, forward strand.
TTTTTTTAGATATAGACTAAATACACACATGTTAAATCAAAAACGCAAAATCTGCAGAAAAAAACTTCGCAGAGGTGGAGTCGAACCCGCAACATGAAAACAGTAGACGACACGCACACCTATTGCGCCATACACTACACAGGAGCTGCACGTTACACGCCCCTCATACTCTTCTCCCCTCCCATAGCCGAAAGTTGGCCAATCTCTGCCAAATTTTTGCCCAACCCGTGTGACCTGTCAGCGAAAGATCGCTGAGAAGTCGGTGAACTTAGGGGGGATTAATCGCGCGGCTGGTATTTATTGAAGTCTGAAACGTAACCGATAAAAAAGCTTCAAAAAGAAAATCCTGCTGCAGACATGCTAGTATACAACATGCTGGCCATCATCTCCTTGATCCTTCTCGCGTTCTACCTCTTCTCCGTGGACACCGAAATCTCTTCTTTGCTTTTCACAGAATCCACATTGAAATACGAAGGTTCGAGCATTTCTATTGCAGTTATAAACTTCTACTAAACTTTTATTATTGAAGGTAAGCGAACGTTGAGAGAGCTGCGCAGTTCTTTCCGCTAACCACCGTGAAACATCAGCCGGAGCCGGGCTTTAGCCTTAGACTCTCTTGGCAAAGTGCCAAGAGAGTTTCACCGCTAAATGCAGTGAAACTCTCTTGGCACTTTGCCAAGAGAGTTTCACTGCATTTAGAGGAGGGCGCTGCAAAGATTTCTGAACGTTACTTTTCCTCCAATAATACCAACCATTTTACCAATTTTCATTTACATTATTGAGTTTACAGATATTCGGGGACGTTTTTGTCATTGTACTTTACGTTTAAAACACTTAGAAATCCTTATCAATCGAGCTAAAATGTTCCTATAGCTGAAAACAATTAATATTCACTAATTATTACAGCCAATTTAAAAAATCTTCAGATCAACCAATTCCCTATTGTAATCCCGGTCTGGATTGTAAACGAATCGTCTACGGGGATAAGAAGTATTTGGAGGTTTGAATTTGAGTATTTGAGAAAACTGAACATTTTTGAAATAATTGAGATAGCTCGGCGAAAGCTAAAAGTAATGAGGAACTACGAACTCGACATGAACTGCACAGCAATTTTGGTATGTAGCAGTAACTACCATTTTTTTAACATTCTGAAATCCGTAGAACCTGTATCGAAAATTTATAAAACGTTTTTTTCTTCACATTATATTTTTATAATATAATTTCAATTTTCTTAATGTTTTCCACACTTAGTTGGAAGTTGACGATTCAACACAAACGTTCAGAATCGGTTTCGGGTCCACAGTTCACGAAGGATGAAATATCCCATAGCATTTGCAAAATTGGTTTACACGGTCGGTCTTTTCATTTGCGTTTCTAAAACTCGTTTACATTTCTAATAATGTGGCCCAGACTTCTTGTGCATATTTTCGCGCTGTGAGTTTTGATCAGGCTCGTTTAATCATTTCTATTTTGGGACTACGCTTTTCTCGAGCATCAAATGTGGCTCACATACTCTCCAGATTACCAATACTGTTATGCGATAGATGATAAGGTTAGACCTAGTTTTCCTATACCTATAATGTATTTCATTAATCATGTTTAGCTTTCAGAGTAGTTTATCCTTCAAAGATAATATCAATCAACTTGCCGAGTGTCTTCCTAATGTCGTTGTTACAGAGTTAGTATTTTTTTAATTTAAAAATATTTTTTAGGAATTGAGTGTTCCTATAATTTTTTTTATTTTCATTAATTTCCCAAATTTGATCTGCGTAAATGCTGATAGAAGGTAATGGCACATAGGCAACACGACTAAAATGAAAAGCTAGAGAATTGCCTTACAGTATCCCTCGCAAATATGACTCTGGTGGTCATAATCACAATTACGGGCATCTCGACTGTATGCGAGCACTCTCATCTCGAAAATGGAATCATATTATACTCATGCAGGTTTGATGCATTTGAAGATTTACCTACGCTTCACCAATATTCCGCAAAATCAAAGGCATATCGGCGAAAAAGAAATTATTTAATTTGAATGCTGTAGGCTAAAGCATTATTAGTAGTCTATAAATATATTTAATGCTTTTCCATTCAGAACCACGACATTGTCATAAAAACGCCGGTAGAGATGGAGAGGATATTCACATCCGTTAATGGTATTAAATCCCCGTAAAATTTTACTTTTTATTGCTGTCCTTTTTGCTCATCGGCATAAGAAAAGGATGGCTATAACTGTAGTAATAAAAATGGTTAGTAGTTCAGTGTTGTTATTCATCTCTCCATATTCTCTTGGCATTTTTTCTTGCAATATGGTGGAATGTAGTTTTACTATATTTTATTCGTTTATTGTCAGGCAGTAACCTTCTCCGCATTTATGCATGTCCCAGTGGCCGATGTCCCGCTAGCCTCGAGCAAAATCTGGGCAAGCTTGGTCTCTGCCCGAGGAGTCTACGCGGAGAAGAAGGTGGGCATAAAAGAAAAAATATAGACCTAACAATAAATAAAACACTTTTTTCAGCCGAAACATGCCGAAACTCAAAGATCAAATGGGGAAAGAGCATGATGGAGGTGTGGAAATTTTTTGTTTATTTTTTGTGTTGAAGTTGGATCTGCACTTAACAACTCTTAACTTAATGATAAATCCAACATATGTTAGTCTTTTCAAGGCTGCCCTCTCGCGGGAGACGGTCGACTTTATGCTGTCCGAGATGAACTTGACCAAGCTGATTGATCAGTTTGAAAGACGGGTATGTTATTTTAGACACATCTTAAAGGGCCCCTCTGGGCACTTTTTAACCCCCTGGTTTCTTCCTCTCATATGAAAGAGCAGTGTCGAAAACCTACAATCCTACATTTGCATCTTTTTCCCGCAATTCCCCGCTGTTTAAATTAGGGGAGAAGTTATATGCAAAGTTACATTGCTCTTCAGGGACCGCGCGAATACGAATGTCATTTCGTGAATACTGTAGCGCGCGAGCGGTCTGATTCGTAGGCATAGTTTATTGAAGGAATGGAGACATATGTCTTCTGAAAAGGATAAAATTGATGGAATGTCTAAAATACGCTCTTGAGGGATCGCAATGTGCTCAGAGGGGCCCTTTAATTTACGTAAAAATGGAAGATAGTACGCTCAACGGAATTCCTTCATTACGTATCTAGTGAATCACTTGGTAAAATTTTAGTGGTGAAACTTTTTAGTCAGATGGTAAAAGTTGGCTAGACATTCAATAATTTTGATATACAATATATACTTTTCAGTATAATAGTGACGAGCAGTACTTGCAGTCAATCCTGTGGACCGAAGCGCTCAAGGTAGATAAATCAAGAGAATCCATATTAATTAGGCCACCTTTACAGGTTCCCGGTCGGTACAATTCCGAGTGCGTCACGCATCCGGCCGTGAGGTAAAATTACTGTTTTCATAACTCGCAATGCGTTAAACCGATGTTAGATGAGAACTGTGGAGGTAGGTATTTGTAATGTGTGCTTGCAGTTACCATTGATATGATTATCACTGAATATAATTAGTCATTGAGGTATTCCGTGTGGTGGGACAAGTCCAAGTGTGCCTCGGGTCGAATGCGGCACGGGCTGTGCGTCTTTGGCGTGGCTGACCTGCCCCGCGTGGTCAACGTGCCCCAGATCGTCCTCAACAAGGTATGTTTTGCTTCATACTAGGGTTGGCAAACCGATCATTAGGTTTTTTTTCATTTACATCGCTAACCACATCGAGAGAGGGTTGAGGAATGACGGGGCGGGGGAGGAGAAAGAGCATGTAAATGGTGCACTTTATGCATCGGTTTGCTAACCCTACTTAATGCATAATAATGCAAAATGTTATTGAGTTTCACTAGATATGCAACACTCCGCCTGTTTTTCCACATTTGATACTTTATGCGGAAGGGTACATAACAGATTTTTAGGTCTTGAAATCGCGAGCTGTAAGGATATTGTTGCATTCTTTGCAGATGATTCCAACCATCGACTACGGCGCAATCTACTGCCTCGGTGAGGATATGCACAATCGAAGTAGAAGTGGAATGGACTGGCTATTCGACACGGAGTACTTTACCAATCTCAATATTGTAAGTTGAGAAGATGCAGGCTTACCCTACATTGTTATAGTTTAATTTCAAAGCATATTAAAAAGTAATGTTTTAAGGTAAGATATCAGCTGCAATCCCGTAAAGAAGGCTTCGACTCAAAGAATTTCAAGTGCACTTGACGAATGAATACACACGCTAACCTTAACAAATAGCATTCATTTTAAACTACATGTAAAATGGAGCAATTTGGAATATATATTTTATCAAAAGTTTTTTTCGCTATAGGTACATTTCATTAAATTTTTATCTTAGCAACTTTATATAATGAAATGCTTTGGCATACATAATTACATTACGGCTACTGTTCAACGGGTAGGCCTGTCGAGAGTTTTGAACACTGTCTTTTATGTTCCTTCAAAAGGCATAAAGCAAGATTCAAGTGAGCTGGCTTTCTCGTTTACAGCAGCTGAAATCATTTTTGTGATGATATGTACAATAAAAAAACGATTTATCACAGAACATCAGGCCCAAAACGTTGTTCCGACTAGACAGACAATAATCTCTACCCTTCAACGTTCTCATTGAGTACTCCGATTATGCGCATTTTCTATGAGACCGACCGATGCACAGTATGCCGGAAAACCGATTCATAGCCGTTTTCAAATATTGATTCTTGCAGCACTCCCGCTCACTTTCCTTTATTGAAGAACAGCTTAACCTGGCCTGACTAATTAGCTGTCTCTTAACTAGCAAAGCAACGCTGTTCCTGGCGGTCCACGAAGATGCGGTCGCCCTGTCTAGAAAATCGGAACGTATAATTCGTGATTCCGCCGCTACGGTGTTTAGCGATTTTTTCACGCTTCGAAACGATACCATTCCGATCCAAGACAAGATATCAGGAACATGGATAGCTTTTTGAGATCAGTATTGCCTAGAGCTTCGCATAGTGCACATTAGAATTTGGTAGAATTGGTTTGAAGGGTACCGGAATCGACCGGAACGGTTATATCTTCCATTTTTCTCTACTATATGTGGTCCCGCATAACACATTACTCCACACCGCGCACTTTACGGATCGCCTAAGCTTTCGTGTTAAGCCTTCGGCGCTCACTGCTCTCCATCAGTGTGGCGCGTTGCGAAAGCAAAGAGCGAACAGCTACCAATTAGAACTATTAGAACAGCTTACAATTAAAACTATTAGAACAGCTAACAATTAAAACTATTAGAACACCTATCAATTAAAACTCCATGAATATTTTGAGAAAAATTGCTGCGAAAATCCCTCCCTCCCTTTCTTCGCAACAGTACCTCTGTCTCCCTTGATCATTGCTGACAGAGCGAATCTTCGCATTGCCACTGGGAGGAAAGGCGGGGGGAATGCGAATCTTCGCATTGCCACTGGTATCTCTCCATGCACATCAACTATATTTGTTTACTTTTTGCACGTCATAAGCAGCGATTTCGAAGGCTGAATGCATGAATGAATGAATCTTATGCCAAAGATTTTTTGAAAATTTTCCAAAAAAATCGATTTTCTCAGCCACTTTTCAAAATTTTCAAAAACGCAAAAAATGGAACCGAGATATGAAGAAATGAATGAGAATCTTGTAAGTACTTTTTTCAGACAGACACACACAGAGACACAGGCAAACGGACAAAATTTGCAGCGATTTGCGAGTAAGTAGTAAACCATAGCGTGCGATTGGTGGGAATTACTTCATATCCGGATAAGATTACCAACTGTTTAAAATAGTTGGCAATCTTGTTCTGGATTAGAATGTTTGCCTCAACCATACAAGGCTTATCACTTCTTAGACAGTGCATGATATTGTCGAAGATGTTCCGTCAGTTAATTCTCTCGTCGGTAGTGGAGATGAGACCTCCTGAATTGGAACCGATCCGTGTTCAGTTTCGGTCCGGATTGACCATTTCATTTAGAGAGCAGCCCGGAATAAAACAGAGAGAGGAATGAATGAGCGAAATGAAAGGGGAAACGATTGAAAAAATCGAGAAAAAAACCGACCCTGCCTCGGTAAAGAGTGATGTTGCAATTAGGGTTGGCAAACCGGATCCTTTTCCTGGGGTAGGTTTCACCATGCATACAAGATTGAAGGGTATAGCAAGTATTCTATCGAGAGACATAACCGTGAAAAGGTGCCAAAACCTCGGTTTTATTCCGTTCCTCGCAGCGCAGGCGGACCTATAGCGTCCGGAATGAAAGGAGGGAGGTTTTTTTTCCTGGGCACGGTTGCGATTCAGGAGGTCGACATGAGACCACTCTTAGAACGATTTTCACAACCATACAAGGATTATCACTGTACTGTCAACGCTCTCCCCAGCCGGTTGTGAATGATTTGCATAAGCTACACTCTCACAAAGCATCTTTTAAGCTCCGTATTGAAAATGCGTGTTGCAATTTCGTGTTGCAAAAAATGCAAAAGTGACGGTTAAGCACGCGATTTCTCGTAATCTAAGAAAACAGCTTCGATTTATAAATGTGTGTATTCTTTTAAGAAACCTTCAATTTTTTAATCATGTACCTTTGCGCGTTCTCTCGCCTTGAGATTATCGTAATGCCATTCTAAAATATCTTCACTTAGCTTAACAACATCAGTTTCCCTCCTCTTCTATTGGACAACGAACGTCAGCATTGAATGCATTTCAAGACTAGACTGCCGTAAGCGGATCACGCTCGTCTTCTCGCATTTCGCATAATGCCTTTCCGACTCTTTCCGCGTCTCTGTTTTGTTGATGCGCTCAGGCCATGTTTTAGTCTGTGGCATTCGATGTTGCCCGGTTGGCTTCCGAATACCCAGCTTCTGAATACATGTTGTTTCCCTCTTTTCTTAAATTTTATCGAACGTTTCCCATCTCTAGTATAGATCTTTACGATACATTCCCAATTACCCGATGTTATGGAAATTTCAACCACTAATTATTATTGTGCAGAGTCCGTACAAATTATGTTTCATAAATCATTCATTACCGCAGCGTGTCTCGTAGCCAAAAATAATGACACTTATCATCGGAGACGACTGGTCTGCTCAAATTCCAATGCTTTTTGTAGCGGCTTATCTTTCGACTTATTTTCTCGAATCTTTTTATCTCACTAATATAGTAATCTCGAATTTAAAGGAGCCGGTACACGAGTATGGTAGGATTTGAATTCCCGCGCTACCCTGATATATCAAATTAGGCCTTTCCACCCATATTTTCCGACCGTTCTTTTTACTAAAATGATCAGAACAATGTAAAAATCATATTGAAAATCAATCAGAGCTGTATCTCTTCTCAGTCGGCTAATATATCCGCTTTTGTGAAAAGCGCGTTGCTCTTTGCACCTTCACTACTCCGCGGAGATTGAATGTAATCGCATAAAACTCGGAATACCCGATCAGGATGATTAGATCTACTGAATGACCTAAAGAACCAGCATGGTCAGAAACTCATGGTACGGCTCCTTTCATCTCCTTGCATTTTTTTCTTACGTTCGTTTTATCTATTTTTATCGCATTTCCTTGAGTTATACAAAGTTAGTATAATTATATTTCAAAGTTAGTATTACTACTTTTCGAAAAAGTTAGTATTATTATAGTATATGTCACACAGACTATGTTGCTTTCAGAGCTGTCATGCTGCTCTTCCGTGCTCTGACTATCATCGCCTTGGTACTTCTTTCTTTCTGCATGTTCTCCACAGACACCGAACTATCATTTTTGTTCCTCACGGAGTCTGCAGTAAAATATGAAGGTTCGCGTTACTCAGAATTCTCCTATAAGGTAGCAACATTCATTCCATTTCAATAATTAATGCCTTTGTACTGTAAAACGCCGCGAAATTGCAATAACGTTTGTTTAAAACATTTTCTATTTTAAGGTTATCTAAAATATATGCATGGATAAAATAACTAAATATGTCTGTGCAGATCTTCCAATCCCTTATTACAATCCTGGACTGGATTGTCGAAAAATCGCCTACGGAGATTACGATTATATACATGTAAGTATGTACATGTAAGAAAGAAAAGAAAACAGTCATCTTGTAGGCTCTTCGGCACAAGAAAAAAACCATGAGGAACTACGACCTAGATATGAATTGCTCCTCTATTTTGGTTTGCCTTTTTTCCTAAAGCTATACTATCTATTAGATTTGATACTATTCAAAAATTTGTTCCTAATAATATATACTATCCAATAGATCTAATAGATCTAATACTATCAAATAGAAATCTATGTTTATGATACTATATTTATACTATCTTAAAGAAGTTTATTGGTTTAAATACCTTCATTAGATCTAATAGTATCTATTTAGGATCGCTTTCGCATTCATAGTACACGGAGAATGAGTTATCCGATAGCTTTCGCCAAGTTGGTTTACATGGTTCGTCTTTCATTTACAATAAGGTTCAATTGTTTATTAATGCAATTATAGACATTTCTTATTTTGATGTTATTCATCATTGCAATTGTTTGAATCCCAAATTTAACCTAAAACTGTTTATTATTGTAATTATAGATATCCTGTACCCTTGCCCTTTCTTGTGCAATATAATATCAGTTGTCATTCTCTGATCTCCTCTTAGATACTCTATTTATCCTTTCCTTTTAGGACTACGCCTTTCTCGAGCACCAAATGTGGCTCACATACTCTCCGGATTATCAGTACTGCTACGCGATAGATGACAAGGTGCCGATTAGGAGTACATCGTTCCTATCTGATTCCAGAGCAGTTCCTCATTCAAAGAGAGCATCACTCGACTAGCTGAATGCCTTCCAAACGTCGTCGTTACCGAGTTTGTGCTCTATCGCTATCGATGATATATCATGATATAGGGAACGTTTTGCTCAAAACCGGTTACATACAAGTACGATGTCCCTCACACAAATTACGCAGTCAATTCGTCGCTTGTTATTCAAACATTAGCCATCTTTCCAATTCCCTGACAAATTCTTTTTTTTTCGCTTAAAAGCCAAATTAGAAGCAAGTTTTTTTGTTCTAATACTTAAGTGATTAGAATTCGAGAACCCAACTTATCCTACAGCATCCCCCGAAAGTACGATTCATCCGGTCACAATCACAATTACGGGCATCTCGACTGCATGAGAGCCCTTTCATCGAGAAACTGGAACCATATTATACTCTTGCAGGTGAAAAAATAGTCATAAACGGATCTTTTTCTAAAAACTGAAGAACTTTATTCTATGCGTAAGATAGCCTCGGTTTCTTTGATTTCAAAATGGACCTCAAGTTCAACAAGTTAAATCACTTTCAGATGCTCTCTGACCTGACATTCTGAAAAATTTTAAAGGGACATGGGAACCCATTTTAAGTGAAGCTTATATGAATGATTTTGCCGAATTAGTATAAACCAAACGGAAAAATAATTTGAAATTTCGTTCTACGGCGGTCGTACTGGATTTAGCAGACAGAGGCCAAGTCAAACGGAATCATTACACTGTGTTACCGTGCCTCGGAACGAAAAGAAATTCGTACCCCGAATTTTATTGAGTTTCTTTTCAATAATTATTTTTATGTTTCTTATTATTTCAATAGGTAAAATAAAAAGTTTTATTGCAATTGGACGAAATTTATTTATCGCATCCTACTTCCTTTAGAAAACCTATTTTTCGATATATTTATTTTCTCAGAACCACGACATTGTCATTAAAACGCCGGCTGAGATGGAACGCATTTTCACGGCCGTTCAAGGTAAGTATAACTAAGTATATAATTAAGGCTTTTTTCTCTTTTAAATTTCTACTATAGTGAAAACATTATGACAACATGTTGATGCTATGGTACTTGTAATCAGCTTGGCGAAAGTGCTGTGGCGCTAAATTTTTGCATCACCAAAGTATATTCATCGTACTGTCTGGGATCATTGATGAATCGATGATTCATTCAACTCAGGTAGCAACCTTCTCCGCATTCATCCGTGCCCGAGTTTTCGTTGTCCTGGGAGCCTCGAGCGAAATCTCGGCAAGCTGGGTCTCTGTCCGAAAAGCCTACGGGGAGAAGAAGGTGGATTTACGCAAATTTGGAATTTCTTAAAGACGTTTTTCAGCGGAAACCTGCCAAAAATCGAAGATCAAATGGGGAAAAAGCATGATGGAGGTAATTCTCTATGAGCAAGTTTTCATCGCATTTCTCTATGAACGATTAACACAGACAATCAAACAGAATCATTCAATTTACTATTATAATTAATTAATTGGTAAAGAAGGTGGTTTGATTTTCTTAGTTTAAGAAATGCGCAATCTAAAGTCATCATTTCCAGGCAGCACTCTCACGAGAGACGGTCGATTTTATGCTGTCAGAAATGAACTTCACTAAGCTGATCAATCAGTTCGAACGACGGGTATGCCATCACTTGTTGCCAGAGTGTGTATATTTAGGTATGGCTAGTGTCTTAAAGGGAGTGAGATGCGATAATAAAATTCGAGCAAATTATAATGAAATTTCTTATTTTACTGTTTAGAAATAATAAGAAGTATAAAAATAATCATTTAAAATTTTCAAAAAATTTCAAGAGTGAAATTTATTTTTTCGTTCCGCGGGTCGGGCGTTCAGTATAATGATTCCGTTGGCTGGGCCCCTGCCTGCTAAACACAGTAGCGTCGTCGTTGGGCGAAATTAAAAAAAATCATTTCTCGAATACTATTATTTTTTTTATAATTAAAATTTGTTTTTACACTAATTTCGACAAAATCTTTCATATAAGCTTCACTTGAAAATCACTTCCATGTCCCTTTAACTAAGATTTACAGAATAAAACAATTTAGGCCAACAGCGATGAGCAGTACCTGCAGTCCATTTTGGGTACGGAGGCACTCAAGGTGTGGTTTTAGACGATTGAAAGTATGTGATTAAAATTCAATAAAATAAACCAAATAACAGAGCTAAAATATGTAAAAGATAGAAAAAACATGGTGATATAAAATATGAATTTGAGATGCCCGGTCGGTACAACTCCAAGTGTCCTACGTTGCCGGCTGTGAGGTGATCTCGAACATCTCTGACTTCATTTGTGTTTGGGGTAATTCATAAATAGATCATGATCAGCGGAAGAGCATAGCAAATGAAAATATAAGAACATATGAAGTTGATGTATTACAAGCGCCATTAAGTTTTACATACTTGTAGAATATTTCAGAGATTTATATAAAAATCGCAGGCCTTCGTTATTTGCTTGGAAACCAAGATATTTATAGAAAGAGGCTCGGATCAACTCTTTCTCAAAGGAGCTCAGAGAAAGAGTCATCGATAGGAATCGAGAAAACTGGGAACGGAAATATGTCAAACTTTTTGGCGCTTGTAATATGTGTAATCTCTGTTGTGGAAAAGCGTAGCTTATTAAAGTGTGAATTCTTTAAGGTACTCTGTGTGGTGGGATCGGTCCAAGTGTGGTTCGAAGAGAACCCGACATGGACTGTGCATCTTTGGAGTGTACGATGTCCCGCAGATTTTAACCCTACCGCAACTCGTCCTTAACAAGGTATGGATGAGCTGCTATTATTGGAGGAAAAGGAACGTGGAGAAATCTTTGCAGCGCAAAAAAGAAAGAACTGCGCAGCTCTCTCTACGTTCGCTTTCCTTCAATAATAGTTGGAGTATGCTCGATTCTTGCATTATCTAAATTTAAAAAAAATGCAGATGATTCCCACCATTGACTACGGAGCGATCTACTGTCTCGGTGAAGATATGCACAATCGAAGTAGGAGTGGAACGGACTGGCTATTCGACACCGAGTACTTTACCAATCTCAATATTGTAAGTTGAAAAATCTTGGCATAACCCAAAATGTATAGCAAAAGTTGGAAAAACTACTTTCATAAAAAGTAAAAAAAACAATAAAATAAATGCATTCCTCCTCTCTGCAGACTACATTATTCTGCTACACTTTTTTGTTGTAAAAAACGAGAACAATCGAGAAAACGTTTTGCTCAAGCATCAAAATATAAAAAATAAAGAAAGAAAACATGTTTTAGGTAAGGTACCAAATACAATCGCGGGAAGAAGGCTTCAATTCATCAAATTTTACATGTACCTAACATTGTTAAGAATGTTTATTAGGTTTTTATTACATACTGTTGACTATTACATACTGTTGCATGCATACACTTCATTTCGGGTATTTTATCTTGTTTAAATCGAAAAAGATTAATCTATTGATTACACAATGTACCAACGGAAATTCACACTTTTTCAAATATTACCTTCGTATGAAGCTTATATGAGGGAATTTGATATGAGAATTATATGATAGGCCAAGAACTCAAAACAACTTAAAATGAAGCTTTTGATGGTAAGAAATTAAATAAATCACAGTGACGGACGTAAACACAAAATATTCATAATAATTAAAGGATCACACAACCCAATTTTTGGCACTATATTTGGCAACTGTCACGTGATAGAGCATCTCGCAATGTACAACATTTCTATTTTGAACTTTTCACCAAAGTGCCTCCTTGAGGCGTTATTTGCTGAGAAAGTTGGTATTCTAATTGGGGTTTAGATCGTAGGGGGGGGGGGATAATCGAGTCCTGAGGTAGGGGAGGGCAGGGGAGGCCTCATTCTCCTTCATTCATTTCAAGTCATTCTTGATCGGTGATGGCCGAGCGCGGTCAAGGTGCGTATGGAAAAGTAACCTCCCCTGCCCTCATCTACCTCAGGACTCGATTATCCCCTCCCCCTACGATCTAAACCCCAATTAGAATACCAACTTTCTTAGAGAATAGTGCCTCAGAGGGCACTTTGGTGAAAAGTTCAAAATTTAAATGTTGTACATTGCGAGATGCTCTATCACGTGACAGTCGCCAAATATAGTGCCAAAAATTGGGTTGTGGGATCCTTTAACTTCTGCCTTTTTATACTTTTTGAAACATACTAAAACCATATAATAGGGACATCAGCCCCACACTCAGCGAAATTTCACCACCATACCGCACCTAGTGAATCATTCACCACACAAATTTCACCAGCCCGCTGGTGAATTGTGCGCCATTCACCAGCGGGCTGGTGAAATTTGCGTGGTGAATGATTCACTAGGTGCGGTATGGTGGTGAAATTTGGCTGAGTGCACGAGATCAATGATTATGAAACGTATGGTTAGTAGTAAAGCACGTTCTTCCATTCTGCAGCTCATCTCTTAATTCATGGTCTTCTATGCCGGGTAAACACTGCCTACCGAGGAAGACACCACTAAGTGCTCGACTGCACGGTTCCCTGAACTTAGCTCCTTCCTTCCGCTTTTTGCGCCTTTTGGTAAACCTCACGTTTGCTTTCGTATATTTGAAAAATCCTGATCACGTAGCTCTTCACCGGTCCCGGTAGTAGTAGCGTATAATACGGAAGACCTGAAAAATACTCTTTTCCTCGATTCACAAATAATATCCCTACTCAAGCAGAACATATCCGTAACGGCGGGATGAAAGTAATCGACAAATGTGTACAGTGTTTGGTTGTCGAGGAAATACCATACCCATACTGTAAGAAGAACCTGAACATTGGGAGTTTGACTGGCAAAGATAGCTGTATAACTTACATTGTTCGTCAAGCAGAACAACATGGTGAACAAAGTAACGGCAGTTATGATGAACAGGGAGCGCTCCACTGATGATACGCGGTTCTGAATAATTGGACATCAAAACTTATCTTATTTTGCAAATGCCAGGCCGGTTAAATCTTTAACGGCTGCAACAACGGATACGAGAAGACTAATCAGCTTATGAAAATTTAGCGTAAGATACCTGAACCATTCTTTTCGGTACCGCAGTCATGTTAATGCAGACTAAACGGAATAGAAGAGAAACTATCAGGATGCCGTCGGGAATTTTAATGGTTCCGAACCGCGGTACTTTAAAGGAGGACCATTCGGTACCGTAGACAGGCTAATTGAGGCCAATTTGCATAGCGAGAGAGGGAAGGGCATGGAATAGAAACTAATCGAATCCGTCAGGATACCGTCGGGAATTTCAATAGATTACGGTTCCGAACGGCGGTACTTTAATGTGCAGAATATAGCTGTCGGTTTCTTGGCGAAAACGAACTCAAATAACGAAATGTATTATATGAATCTGATCAGCTCGACGAGCTATACAACATATCGTACGGTACATTTATTCGGGCTCGAATACGGGACTGTACGGGATTGTACCGTACAACCCCGTACAAGTCGAATTGCGGCCGTATACGGCAATTTCAGCCCTTTTCATTATTTTATTATTTTTTCTCGTGTCCAGTTGCACCAGTAGACAAAGAAACATGGCTAAAATCGCTCATTTTCCAAAATCACTACCGTT
>LS895463.1:113880-124328 GCA_900490955.1 Micoletzkya japonica
GGCTCGTCCACCTGCGAACGCAGCAACTACAGTGAAAGAATAAAGCATGCATTTGAGCTCAGATCAATGAGGTCTAATTAGAATATGAAAACAAATAGAACTAGTCCAAAGAACGCTCACAAAACAGATGACGAAGAAAACGAAAATAAAATCTCTTCGCACGCGACGCGTCTGCACGCGTGTGGATTACGGTAGGCCAGTCCTGCTGGGGCAGGTTTTTGACTCGGGAATGATTCCGAAAACGCTTTCGGAATGATTCCGCATTTATTCACGGAATTGCGATGCTTCTTCCGTCCATTCCGTAACGGAATGCAGACTTTCGGAAATCCGCAACGGAATCTTCTCTCAGTGCACGAATGAAAGATTAGGAAGGGGAAGGGAAGAGCTTCAGCATGGGCAATAAAGCTAACATCATACTCATTCTTAGGATCCACTAGAAGTTCACAAAGATTTCTTACCATTTTCGCTTTCCAAAGGTCTAGCATGTTGTGGTCAGTTCACAAAGTGGAATTAGAATTGCTTTCTCTACTGAACAACAACGGAGACCACTCTCCAATCAATGCCCAAGCAAATACTCCCTTCAAATCAACCAAGTGACCTGTTCAAACACAGATGAGGCAACAATAATCTCTAAAACCGCCAAGGGTCGCTTCCTCTCGCGCTTTACAGGTCAACCACGTCGATTTCTCGTTCTCTAACTCTCTCCATCCGTCACGCTCTCTCGCCTCCCTCTAATCTTCTCAGTTCTCTCAGCACAATCGCACTCTCACCCATGGTGTTATCACCGGTGCATCGATGGAGATATATATGATAAGCATCACAACTATTATAGCTGTTGTTCGTTACACTTTCCACACTTTCGACATTTTGTCTCCAAAAGTCAATCCACAGCATTCCGCCCAGTGAAGAATGTGTCTAATAGCGAATTGACCACCATTTTTGAATTTTCTCAAGAGTGGCTATACCAATCTACACCAAATTTTCAGAGGAGTTAGAATACGTAGAGAAGAACTTAAGTTTTTTAAATTCATAATTTTTCGTTCACTGGTTCGCCTACAGGATCGGATCCTATGTGCGAAAACCGCGATTCGCTATTATAGTAGAGAAAAAACGAAGATATAATGGGTCCAGGGATCCCCCGATGCCAGGCCCTCTAGATAAAATACGGAAGTGTTTATGCGCGGAACGATATATTCTTCCCGGGAATTTCGCGAAACTGTGGAAGCGGTTATAGCGGTCTCTAGTTGTAATTTCGTGTCGTTTCTTGTTTTCTTTTCTTCAATTTGAGTATTTCTTCATAATATCACACTCATGAACGAAATATACCACATTTGATGCATTATTTTGCCTGATAACAGCTCGGTTTTTAGATGCAAGATCATAATCTCAATAATGAGCAAAACTGAAAAACAAAACATAAAAGAAGCTGTAAGAACGCACGCAGCACCCAAACATACAGAATAAATCGATAGCACTAAAATCGATAATAAATCGTTCCGAAGATGACGCATAAATTCCACTTCTCACTAAGGCCAGTAACTTTTACTAGACCGTATTTTCGAATTATACGTTCCGATTTTCTCTACTGTAGAACGCTTGGAATGCTGTGAATCAATATCAAAAATGCACAACATACTCCAGGGCGTATAAAAATGACATCACCTTTCACATATTCCTTCCCCTCTACTGTTGGCCGTCATAACACTCCCCTATCGCCTTTCCATAAGTTGACTCAGCCTCGGTATTTCCCATTCGGTCGTCCGTATTTATGGAATGAGCCAGCGCACAATGCACGGTCATCTATCCTCCACCTTTTCCTCCCGGTTATTGGCCAACGAATTGGAACTTTTGATAGATATCATTCCCGGCCTCTTGGCGCAGATGGTCTTTTGGTTCGCCTCTTCCCATATTATAGTGTCCGCTCCCATATTACATTTCTGAATAGGCATTTTCAACCACTCTGGAATGCCACTCTGGAATGCGATAGTCTGTCCGATGTTTATAAGAGCTGAAGCAGAAGAGCGAAAGCTTTTTGGGATAGTTTGAATTGTTTATGAGCTGTGACAACATATCTACTTTCAAAAATCGTTTTCATTCTCTTCGAGAATGAAAACAATTTTTTTGCATTTCTGCGTTCTAATAAGATTACTATATATACATCTGTGAAAGTAATGTATCGCTAAAACTAAGGTTATGTACCTTATAAGAATAATGTAGATCGTCAATCGATTCAGGAATCCTAAACACCGTAATGCTATTCTTGTTCCTGCAAATATCATTATTGGATTTTAAATCTCACGTTTTCCACCCTCCTAAAACGCCACGATTTTTAAACCGTGGCGTTTTAGGAGGGTGGAAAACGTTATTTTAAAAAATCTATCCAATTTAGATGATACACGCCGCGTTCCTTCTATGCCTCTTCGCCTGCGTCGGAGCCCAGCTGCCCGGTGGGGCCTCTTCACAGGATCCGAACTCGCCCGAAATTATGGTAAGTTAATCTTTAAGCTTTGATCTTTGAACACTTTCTAGGCGAAAGTATGGGGTGCAGTTCCGCAGCTGAACGAGGCCTCTAATGACGGCACGGACAACGTCATTCCGATTAAGGTGTATTTCCTAACATCCTCCTAAATTCAATGACGGCTTATTTGAGACGAATCACATAATTTTTGAGTTTTTTCTAGTTCTTTCGGTTTTACACAGTCTGCACATCCCTCATGAATTATAATGGAGTAAAACGATCCATCAGCTTGCTATTCGATATGATGAACTGACGGATCGTTTTACTCCACTATTATTCATTAGGGATGTGCAGACTGGTCAGTGCAAAGATTCAGTTTCATGCATCATTCTTCGTCTGGTCGCCAAAAATAATGAAGCATATTGGCCAAAATGACCAGTCTGCATAACGCTATAATTCAGGTTCTCAACGTGACCTCGCAAGTCGTCGCGGGCGAGCTGTGGACCGTCACCGTCCTCGTCGGCCAGTCGACCTGCCCGCGGGCTACCGTATCCGCCAGTGAGGTCACGCAGGTCAGACGCTCAGTCACTCTTTATTCTTGTCGGGTTAGGGGGAACGAGGGATGGGATTGGGATGAGTAGCGCCGCTTGTATAACAAAACTACTATTTCGCGGCCTACCGTAGCCGGCTTCATAATCAGTCACTGTTAGGGTTGGGAAAGGCAGCGATGAACCGCGAAGATAAAATGACAAGACGTCTTATTGCTTCTTTTCCCAATCCTAGTCATTATGCATTCCACAGTGTTCTGCCGCAATGCAAAACCTTTGGAAGGCGAAAAATCATTCCGACATTTACTAATACGGTAGAATGATTAGGAATGGGAAAGGAAGGGCATCATGATAGACACTGAAGCTAACATAAGTCCGACTCCAACGGCCTTGGGGAACTCAAGAAAGACGATGTCACATTTAGTCATTTTCGCTTTCCAAAGGATTAGAATATTGTGATACTAGCTGGGTTAGGAAACGAGGGAGAATGAGAGGACTGTCGAAAGATTAAGAAATATCATTTGGTAATTATTGTAGCTGACAGATCGCTTTATTCTAATAATACCAGCCGGGCTACGCTTCACCCGACTGATCGTCCGTCCTAAATAACAGCGATTTTTTTCTTTCTAATCCCCTAATTTGTACGTGCGACTTGCCCATCAACCTCATTCCTACATAGTCTGCACTCTCTTCATTTCGCTTCGCTCTCTTGTCGGATATAGGAATGAGACGACTGACGGAACATTTTTTCTCAACCATAAAACCCTAAACATTCAGGAGAATTGCGCGGTGAAGGAGGGCGGGGACCGGGAAATCTACACGATTACGGTGCTTGAGCAGCCGTGGCTGAACAATAACCAATACACCGTTACGAAGGTATAGTGGATTAAACCGATCCGTCAGTTTCTTCCGTTCCAAAATGAGTCTAATTCTCTCACTTTTGCACACTCTCTCCCCTTATATTTGGAATGATTTTCCGACGGATCTTTTTAATCCACTATACGGTGTGTAGCGGCGGATGAGACTTTCTGAGAGGGAATATTATATTTTTTCTAGCCTTTGCAATAAAAGCTTGCTCATATTTATGTATCTACACAAAGCATGATACTACGATAGAAAAGTTATAAGTCATGTGTATATTGCAAAAACATATTTGCGCAACAATGAGAAAACAATGCAACAAAGTGGTATTAGATGAGGAGCTTCAAATAAATAAATCTACACATATTATGAAGGTCTGGGGAAAAATATGGCTTTTGATATAAATATAAAATATATTTCTACTCATATTGCAAAGTTTCCGTTGTCGCGCGACTTCGTATCGCTCTTTCGAGCAGGTTTTCATCCAGAATTTCTGGAGCCACGAAAAGAGAATCTTCCTCTCCCTGGAAGTATGGAAACTTCTTAATTTTCAATATGTGGAATAAAAGTGCTATAAATATTTCTCGAACTTTAGAATATTACCAGTCGCACGTCGCTCTCCTTTCTCTTGATCTCGAGGTCCTTCGGGTAGTCACGTATATTCTTGGCGTGAAAGATAGCGGAAATACCGAGAGCCAGAGTTATGAGGAGCAGGGCCTCAAGATTAGCGTTTTCCATAAGGGTTATTTTGTGAATATGTTTCATGGTGAGCGTAGCGAAAACAATCCACGCGTTACAAACATCAAAATAAAATAAAAACCAGTAAAGCGCACATGCATCTCAATTCATAATAAAATTATGAAATCGTTGCAACCTTCTGAAGGGCGTAGAAGTGGGCCGCTGTGTCTGCAGATCCGCCTTGGAAGATGTCGGAAAGCTAAACAAAATATATTGTTTCACCACTCAACTATCATTGAGGTTTTTTTTTCAAACCTTCGCCACTTCGATGAACTGGGTCAGAAATGAAACAATTATCACCACTTTATCGCCTCATAAAAAACCAATTTGCATCACTTAACTAATTTAAAACTTTTTGAAACGATTATTTTACTTTTGAAATTACCACTCCGATGAACTGGGCGGCGGGCGTATCGACCACCACCAGGCACAGGTTGAACACGGCCGTGGAGGTTGCCCGTAGACCCTTCGGGGTGACGGTCTGAGAGGGTGAAGGAAAGTTAGAAGATTGGAGGAGATTAGAGCTCGAAGATGATTGTTTGAACTGAAAGTGCTAGAATGATGCGGGACAGGGAAGGACTGTAAAGAGATCATCGATCATCTGTCGAACTATATTCAAGATCTACCTACCCTTGACCTTGAAAAGCCTGGGCGCGAAGTTGGGAGTTCGCGATTCAGATCATGATAACATTCAAGAACTCCTCGTGTTTTGCTCCAAGTCTTGAACATGACATACCAGCATCATTTGCATGACAAGCGTCATGAGTGGACCACCGATGAAGCCGTTCGCGATCGATAACGACTAAATTGACGACATATTTTTCTTTTCATGTATATATAAATAAAGATGCATGGACTAACATCTCGTGATGCCAGATGAATGATAGGTACGCATAAAGATCTCATTATTCTACATTATTTCCAGCGAAAAGCGAGAGTGTAGAGGAAGTATGAGTGCGGTTTACTGACGGATTTCTTCGTCAATAATGCACTCACAAAATATATGCTCACCAAATACGCGGGTAAACTCGAGCCGATCGCTATGGTTTGTGATGAAGCAACGAGGAATATGAGCGAGGCCGAGAGGGTCACGGATATGGGGATGGCTCGAGAATAACCGCGGCTCGAGCGCGCACCCGTACCGTACTGCCAACTCTACAAGCCTCATTATTAGTGTTCTGCTCAAACTTTGCTTTGAATTATGGAAAATGTAATATATATATATATATATATATATATATATATATTGTGCAGTTGTATTGTGAGGAAAAGTTTTTAATTTTCCATAATTCACAAAACGTAATCTGACCTCCACAAGCCACAGGAGCAAAGGCATTCCGATCAGTGAAGAGGCGAAGTTGATGATCGAGTTGACCGTCATTACCCTACAAGATTCTGGGGCAAATGAATTCTCATCTGAAATTATTGCCCAACTTTATGCAAGCAAACGGCTCTATGTAGCAATAAATACTTGAGAATTATCAATTTTTAGGTTCTCAGATAATTTCCGTAAAATAGGCTCACATCTGATACGACCATCCGAGGAATACGTCGGGAAAGGCGGACCACGAGTACAGAACTGCAGTGGGCAGCCAGAATGTCGACGCTGAAAGTTTCCTTTTTTATTTCTTTTATTCTAATATCTAATTTTTTGATATTTAAAGGCCCCCAACGACCACTTTTTTACCCCATGCTTTTTGACATCATTGAATAGCTCTCATTGTCCTGAGTTCTGACTCAAAAGTTGAAAGTATGAAATTTCGCCGTTGCTTAGAAAAAGCTTTGCAAACATTTCTCTCGTTTCCTGCGTCTCTTCATTCCTCTCTTGTCTCTCGTAATCAATGAACCGCACGTTAATTGGTTGTACCTAGAAATGAATGAGATGGGCGGAGGGGGCCTTTAAAGCATGCATATCTAATAATTTTACAAACACTTTAAAAGTTTGCAAACAAGTCTTCCTTATTGTTAGAAAACTAATTTTCCATCTTTACATATCTACCTCGGAGATGCATTGTTGAAATGGCGGATGCAAGCACAACATTCCTGTAGGTTTTTCTGCAAACTTCATCTTCTCTTGACTCTATTTTTGCGTTTGCAATGTTATTCTTCAAAATTTAAATAAATATAAATGATTGTTTCCCTGCTCACACGGCAAACAGTCGCTTGGCACTGTCCACGTAGTTGCGTTTTGAGGTCGATTCTCGGGAGAGATCCTGATAAGGCCGAGAGCAATGCGAAAACACTATGAATAGTGTACACTATTCGGTCACACAACATGATTTTTCCATGATTTTCGTTTACCATGACTTTCACTCCAAACTTAGTTAAATTTAAATCCTTTTTGCATAGAAATAAAAAAAAATTACCGGCATGGAGCAGAATACGATCCACAGTATGGGCAACATCACAAGTAGAGGCGGAATGAAGGCGGACTGCCAGGGAAAAGGACTCGTGACGAAATACGAGGTTATCGAGGTCATGAAGATGCTGAATTTGGTTTGAGATGACATAAGACAGATAATAAGTCTGAGATATTAGACAATTGCTAATTAAACAAAATAAAATGAGCTGACCCCGCGAAAAACATGCCCATCGTATTGGCCATGATGGCCCGGCCCAGAGCGTGGTCTGAATCATTAGCAACCAACGAGACTCAAGTTGCTTAGCTTTATACGTTATCTTCAAGCATTTATAAAAAGAATTTCGCCCACTTTATAAAATGTTATCAAGTCTATTTTGAATGCAATTTATGAAGTGCTTACTCTTGAAGAAGTCCGATAGGACGACGGGTGTCAGGGTGGTCGCGATCGAATGAGCCATGCTTGCCAGGGTTCGGAGCGCGACAAATAACTGAAAAGGCGGTGAATAAGGTATACTGATAACAGTAATAAACTTACAATTAGTAACTTTCCGGTTTCCGATATACTGTGAAGTGATGTAAATTACAGACTTAAAACTAGTGATTTCTCGAATCTTGTAAAAAATCTTGAAAAGGCATCATTTGCACATACCCAAAACATTCCGGCTGGTGCAAGGAGCGACAAAGCGTTGAGCAAAAGCCACGCGAAGCTGTTGAGAAGTAGGAGGTGTCTGAAAATCATCTTCTTTGATCTTTGAGAAAGAGCGAACTATATAAAAAATTGAGGTATTCTACTGAAAATATTTCTCAGTAGCTCTTACAATCCATCCGTTCGGAACAAATGCATTGATTTTTTTAAATTTAGAAAACTGATTTATAGAAAATCGTTCACTTGCGTGGTAGCCGATCACCGAACAGTCCCAGCCATATCAAGGCTGCGGCCGAGGCCAGTGATGCGCAAGTCTGAAAGCATGTTCTACTTTACAAAAGATCGACAGATTCCTCAGAAAACCTCTTCTTCACCCCCATTCATTATTCACACGAACGCATCTAATGTGTGCCTTTTTACGGCTATGCTTCACCATACAATTGCTTGATAATGCGTCTTGGGTTCATATTGTCGATCTTGGAGCATAATTCATTAAAGGACACGAGAATCACATGCTCTGTTCGCAGGATGCTCGTGCCTTTCGCATTCACACCGCTCGGTTACTCTTTACACTCGAACACTGTTTGCTCTGACTGGTCGTTGATACCGAAGTCTGAACAAATATTGTGCCTGTATCATCGCGACAGACGCGTCGCCGACTTTGAAGTGCTGTTGTATGCGTGGAAGAACACCTTAAAATAGCTAAATAAACAAAAACTTTATTCATTCGTTTATTCATTCATTTTTCTTTTTCATAACACAGAAACACTGAGGTTGAGTAAAAACTAGCAATAGTGGGTGATGAAATGTCCATCGCTTTGCTACGCTTCGAACAAATGACGACTCGAAACCGTCTTTAAAGGTGGTGTAAACAGAATTTTTGTGGCACTCATCAGGCCTGCTTTTTATGATTTTGGGGCATTAATTCAAGACAAAAGCATAGAAAAAATAAAAAAAGAACATACGCAAATTACTGAGAAAACGTGATTGAAAATCTGCTTGATGTACAGGGAATTCAAAAAATAAAGGCGCGAACAATTTAAGCCCAATACAGTAAGATATCCGCAGAATAGTTTGCGGAAAATTGCGTTTGGTCGAATGTTTGGCTTGACTTTCATTACCGTAATCTTTTGAGTCTTCTGAGTTCGTGGAGGGAGTTTTGAGTGTCAATCTATTTACACCACCTTTTAAGGAGGACTATTAAGTACCGTAGCCAGATGGAGATTTGCCTAGCAAGAGGGAGAAGGTCATAGAAGAGAAACTAATCGAATCCGTCAGGATGCCTTCAGGAATTTGAATAGATTACTGTTCCGAATGCGAGGTTCTTTAAGAATTATAATGTAATCTACCGTCTACTGCTCCTTTATCGTACAGCATCGTAGCGTTTAGAAGGATAACCGCTATGGAGGTGGCCAACCGCGGCAGAAAAGGAAGTGCCGGAAAAGTTTTTTTTCTTGACTTTATCTGATTGATGGATTGTAAAAGTTGATGAAGTCATATTTATGAAACTTCGTCTTATCGTTTGAATTTTAAAACAAAAAATCATAAGCAAATAAAAAAGTATCAAAACCGTAAAACAAGGTTCTCTATTGCTACCTCGCGACTGAATTGCCTCTGCACCGAGGGAGCGGCATTTGTGCCGTAGCCTTTCTGGTCCATCATCCGGTTAGCTGGAAAATTAAAGGTTCAGCTTACATCATTCAAGCATTTTATAATAGGAAGAAAGAGAGAAAAATGAAAGTGAATAAGTGCCCCGGTAGAACGGCAAGAGGCATTCCAGAACCAACATTCGTCTTACCCTTTGATAAGGAACCAAGTGTTGACACAATCCTGGAAATGCTCAGTATGCAATAATAACTCTAAGGAATCGTAAAACGACAGCTAGATATTGCCTGTCTTCGATGTCCACAACATGGGAAAATGTGTATCATAAAATTACGTTGCATTATATACTTGTTTGGCATTTAGATAAACTAAGAAATTAGAGTGAGCCATTTACCCCCACCCCCACCCCCAGCAATGAAGAATGATACAGGGGGGGAACCCCCAGTTACCTATAGGCGGAAAGTCGGGGGTTGGGGGTAAATGGCACACTCTATTAAAAATGAATTTTCTTTACCTCTTTTTATTTACATTTAAGTTTTACTTTCTTCCATTTTCATCAAACGCTTAAAATACCGACTTTTATAATTCGCATTTCCAGTGGCCCTTCTTCCTCTCTGTTCCGCTGGCCCGTGCACAGCATTCCGCCCGGTGAAGAATGTGTCTAATAGCGAATTGGCCACTTTTTTGAATTATCTCTTTAGCGGATGAAGCAATCTGCACCAAATTTTCAGGACTTGTTGAATTCGTAGTGGCGAGCTTAAGTTTTTAAATTCATAATTTTTCGTTAACTGGTTCGCCTACAGGATCGGATCCTATGAAAACCGCTATTCGCTGTTATGACGCTTGGAATGCTGTGCGTGGTCGGCTCTCATTTTCGTCTGTCAAGGAAGTGCCCCACGTCTGTTCTATCACGGAAAAGAGGACGGATGCTCCACAGCATTCCAAGCGTTCCAATAGCGAATAGCGGTTTCCGCACATAGGATTTCATCCTGCACGCGAATAAGTGATCCAAAAATTATGAATTTAAAAACTTAAAGGGTACCTAAAGTGTCACAGATCTATACGTCGATCGGTCCCTATGGTAATGTAGATTAAAAATACAAAATATGAGTTTTCAAAATTTCGTATTTTGCTCAACGTTTTGGAAAAGCTTCTTCCAGATCATGTATCTGACCTATTTTGCGCACGGTACTTGGGAATAGGGTTGCTATTGATCAAGGGAGAGACGGA
>LS895463.1:126875-139494 GCA_900490955.1 Micoletzkya japonica
CGGATGGGAACTGACCTTTCATAAATTGAACTTTTTGCTAGTTATTATGCAAGCTCAGATATTGCTGCTCAATTATCAGGGAACGCAGTGAACACGTTGCCGCTAATATACCCAAATAGTGTTTGTAATTGGAATAAGCTTCAGAAACTGGATGTAAAAGAAACCTCTGGCAACGTACTCACTACAAAAGTGGAACAGGAAGTTGGAATCTTTTCTATGTTCTATAAAATAGAACATAGAAAAGAGAAAAGAATGAACCTTGCAATGTCCGGGGAGAAGGGAGTGATGAGGCTGCTTTCATTCTTCATCTCATCCAAACCTTCCCTTCTCGTTCATCGTACTTCGACCTGTTGCGACCATCGATGTTGCGATTCCTTTGCCTCTGAAATGCATGACAACATTGACAAAGACAGATTATAAACATGAAAATGCAAGAAAACAAGTTTAAAGTACGTTAAATGCAAGAGATTGAGTCATCCTCCCCGGGAGGGAGGGGGTGAGTCTCTCTCGCGGGAGGTGAGAGGAAGGGCCTTATTTGCCCAGTGGCATTGCCTCCTTTGATCTCCCTCATACCAGTCAATAACTTGTACGGCGCTTCCTTTCCTACGACGCTGCAAATTTTCGCGGCGGGAGTAGCTATAGATCAAACTCAAAATAAAGATTTTCTGACACTTTAGGTACCCTTTAAAGGAAATGTCCCACGAAAAAAATCGAAATTGAGTAAGTCGTTTGAAACATATCAGTATGTTCTAGACAACAAGATGTGCAAAAATCGCGATTCGAAACGGCTCTCTAGGCTCAGTACGGCCATCTCAATGCGTGGGATACGGTAAATCTTGTGGGGTAGTTTGTAGTTTAAACCAAGCACTCAACTCCCCCAAATATACCCAGTGGCATCGCCTGATCTCCACCGCTCACACATCTACAGACCTTCGCCACTTCCTTTGCTCTTCCCTTCCAGCTCCACGGAGAGCTAGACCGAGCAGGCAATGCCAGGGGTTATCTAGCTAGCCGGTTTAGACTACAAACTACCCCACAATATTTACCGCATATCACACTTTCAGATGGCCGTTCTGCGGCCTAGAGAGAGTTTTCGAATCGGGATTTTTGCACGTTTTGTTGTCTAGACCATACTGCTATGTTTCAAACGACTAACTCAATAACGAATTTTTTCGTGGGACAGTTCCTTTAAGTCCGCGAGGATCGAGAGGACAACTCAAGATATTTCTGCACCTCGGACTGAGTTAGTTGTTTTGAAGAATGCTTGATGAGTCTTCGTGAGATCAGGAATGAATGAGGTGTGAGTAGAAGGCGATGTTGGAACCAGCTTTATCTCAGACGTTTCGACCGTTACATGTCATCATCAGTGAGATTAATTACCCTACAAGAAGAAAATAAGTAACAAGACAACATACATCATAAATTCAAATGCACATAAGAAACAGATTGCACAAGGAAGGAGAAAGTATGAGACGAAGAGAGGAGATTGTTAGTGAGGAAAGGGCAAGCCAGGGGGAGGACTACAAATCTAACTGAACAAGTGAAAGGGCCTACACTCAATAATCGTTCAGAGTTGTTAGCTGACAATGAGCTCTCTGCCCTTTCACTTGTTCAGTTAGATTTGTAGTCCTCCCCCTGGCTTGCCCTTTCCTCACTAACAATCTCCTCTCTTCGTCTCATACTTTCTCCTTCCTTGTGCAATCTGTTTCTTATGTGCATTTGAATTTATGGTGTATGTTGTCTTGTTACTTATTTTCTTCTTGTAGGGTAATTAATCTCACTGATGATGACATGTAACGGTCGAAACGTCTGAGATAAAGCTGGCTCCAACATCGCCTTCTACTCACACCTCATTCATTCCTGATCTCACGAAGACTCATCAAGCATTCAACAACAATGAGGATCACGCAGTACTCCCAATTTGTTTTGAAGAAGATTCGAAAAGTCGCCGACCTCTCCCATTTACAACCAGCAATCTACTTTGGAATACATCTATATCCCTCCTCTTTAATCCCACCCAATGTTAGTCCTGATAAAGGTGATAAGCCAAAAAAACCAACTTCCAGTATGCATTCTTCATACTTATTTCCATTTCGGTTTTATTTAAAAAAGCACAATGATTGAAACCCGTAACTGTATTGTCTGTATTTGTCTGCAATTCAAGCTTCAAAAACTGAAAATTACCTACGCCACAGTGTTCTGCCGCAATGCAAAACCTTTGGAAAGCGAAAAATCATTCCGACATTTACTAATACGGTAGATCGGTGTGCCGCACACCAAGAATGAAGGATTAGGAATGGGAAGGGAAGGGTTTCAGCATAGGAGCTAAAGCTAGCATCATACTCACTCTTAGGATCTACTATAAGTTCACAAAGATGAAGTTCTTACCATTTTCGCTTTCCAAAGGTCTAGAATATTGTGACGCCCGTCTAAAAGTTAAGGTGATTCTCGTAAGTTACTGCTAAACAGCAAATAACGCACTCACCATAGCTCTACACCTTTACTACAGTTCAATCTAATTATCTTTCATTCTTCTATTTTCTCCATTGCCGCTCTGACTGTCCAATCCTAATAACACATCGTCTTATTGTCCTTATTCAGATGGACGTGCACTTTTTGGGCGAACACCTCATGCTCATCTCATTCATCTTTCTTCTCGTTATTTTTGGTGGAGTCTTTTTCAATGGTCTACTGGCAAGCACGATACGAAAAAGGTATTTAACGAATCTCGTAATTTTTGATTTGTGGAACAACGTCTTTATGCGACAAGCAAACTTTTAAAAGTTTTTTTTTTCTCAAAAGAAGTCGTTGTTTTGGTCATATATATTTTTGTTATCTGACATCTTTCCGAGTAGGTGATGAGAGTTAATATCAAAGTATAGAATTATTTCTACATACTTACTTCACCATAGCTAAAAAAGGATGGTACGAAAACGAATACAAAAATAATCTAATGAATACGTACTATAAGAAGTGTAATTATTAGACTCTATTTTAATATGATACAGCTTATAAATACTTCAGTATATTCCGTACTCCATGCCAAATCTTGATAGCCCTGGCAGCGGCCTGTGAAGGCATAGAGATGCTCGCCCATCTTCCGGCCATACTGATGTACCTTGCGGGAGCGAGAGGTTGGTTAGATTTCTTTTAAAGTGTGACCATTCGGTACCGTTGCCATGTTAATGAAGCATAATTTGCATAGCGAGAGATGGAAGGGCATAGAAGAGAAACTAATCTAAAACCGTCAGTATCCCGTCAGGAATTTGAATAGATTACGGTTCCGAATGGAGGTCCTTTAAAGTACGGTAAGGTGGGATTACGGTAGGATTTGAATTCCCGCGCTATCCTGATATATCAATTTAGGCCTTTCCGCCCATCTTTTCCGATCGTTCTTTTTACCAAAATGATCAGAACAATGCAAAAAATCTTTTTATCAATAACACAGAGCTGTATCTCTTCTCAGTCGGCTAATATACCCGATTTTGTGAAAAGCGCGTTGCACTTTGCACTTTCACTACTCCGCGGAGAGTGAATGAAATCGCATAAAACTCGGAATACCAGATCAGGATGATTAGATCTACTGAATGACGTAAAGAGCCAATATGATCAGAAACTCGTGGTCCGGCTCCTTTAAAGGAGCCAGAACACGAGTTTTTGGCCATATTAACTCTTGACGTCATTGATTAGATCTAATCATCCTGATCGGGTATTCCGAATCTTACAGCGACTGAAATTTCTATTTGGATAGCTTTTAGATTTGGATAATCTCGATTTCCTTCGCTATCCGAAATCTCGATTTTCGCTAGAGTACTGCATATCAGCGGAGCCCGCGAATTCAAAATTCAAAAACCATACTCGTCGTCCTTTAAAGTATTAACATTTAAAAACGTGCGCCCTCAACCTCCGAACAATTCCTCTCTATTAGGTTCAATTAAATTAATTAGATTAATTAAATCTAATTGATTTAATTGATTGAAAAACAAAGTGTATTCTAAGAAAGGTAAAATATAGTCGTACAGACCTCGATGTTGAATTATGTGTGTAGTTCATAGAAATCTCATTTGTAAAAAAGATGAGATTTCTAGGAAATACACACATACCTAATTCAACATCGAGGTCTGTACGACTATATTTTACCTTTTTTAAAACACGCTTTGCACAGGACAATGAAGAAAAAAGACAATGGAAGAGGAAAAGGATTCGGTGAAAAGTTATTTCAGGCGAAGGGCTGCTTATGAATTCTGGATTGTGCTGGTGTTTCGAGGTAAGCACACACAGAAAAATATGTATAAAGTATTGAACGTATTTGGAGTAATGTATCGCTCGGAATACATAAATGTATACGCACGCGTACATAGGACTACTCCAAAAACATTCATTGTAGTCTGTAGCATACATCAATGTTAACGCTTTTAATGTATTCCATGGCATATATATCTTTCTGTTTGCAAACATTGCAAGGCAAATTACCTACATGGCTAGATATTACGGAATACAAAATGGTAGAGTTAAGATTAATAATTGCTGTGTGACACGAAATTAGAGGAGGTGGTATGTTATGGGAGTACTCCTAAAATAGTAAAAGATTTAATTTAGTCCGTACCTTTAAAGGGAACAAGCAGCCTGTAACCAAAAGTCCTAAAATTCTATGAAAATTCTTCTAAGGTTTCAAAATGTGAGGAAAAACATAGTGACAATAAAAAAATCGAAAAAAAAAACTCGAAAATCGCATGTTTTATTTTTTCGTTCCGCGCTTCCGTCGTTGAGAGGAATGTCGCTTTTGGCTTAATTCCTTTCGCTGAACACAGTAGCATAGTCGTTGGGAGAAATTTCAAAAAATAATTTCTCGAATACTATTAATTTTTATTATTTTTCCTTTTGTTTTATACTAATTACGACAAAATATTTCATATAAGCTTGACTTGAAAATCACTTCCATGTCCCTTTAAATAAATAGCATAAGACGAAAACAGCTCGCTTGACTTCATCTTTTAAGGTCTTTTGGATAAAATTTCAGCTCTTTCCCATGTTCTGCAATGGCTGTGCGACGGCCACCGTCCTGTTCATCGGAATCGACCGCCTCTACGCCTGCATGGCTCCTACAACGTTTTTTTTATTTTAGTAAGGCGCGAAAATTCAAATTTAGGTATTCTACGCGCCCGAGGAAACCCTACCTGGTCAGGGTGCTCGTTCTATCTTGTGCCTACGGCTGCCTACATCTATCACATGCTGTGTACTACTACGAGAACTCGTGAGTTGCAATCGAACAAATGGAAACTGCACTGAGCGAAATTACCCCAGCTTTACGCCTTATGGGGTAAGTTTTACACCGACTGGCTGGGGTAAATATGAAATTACACCAGCCATCTGGGGTAATTTCAAACTTACCCCAGCCAGTCGGTGTAACATTTACCCCATAAAGCGTAAAGCTGGGGTAATTTTGCTCAGTGTGTGCTGAATCAGAGTGTATATCCATCAATACCGCTGCTATGGAAAACTTCAACTATAGTGGAATAAACCGATCTCCGCCAGTCTCTTCCGTTCCAAAATGAGTCTAATTGTCTCGATTTTGCACACTATATTCGGAATGATTTTCCAACCGATCTTTTTAATCCACTATATCTAAGGTTGTAATAGTACGTTTTCAGATATATACTCTGCTCGATAGCCTCCGCCTTCATGGGCAAGTCGCGTGAATTATGGTTGAGGATCAATTTCGTCACCTACAACTTGGCCACCGTCACTTATGTGGTTGTGGTCATCAAGCTGCGCGCGACGGCTGGTACTGATTTTAGCTCACGTTTTACTTTTTTTTTCTTCTTTTTTTTAGTAAACCGTGGTAGAATCAAACAAAAAAGGATGCGTTGAAGATCCTTCCGAACATCAGGCGAGAGTGTATGTGAAAAAATTGAGAGAATTCCTAAAAAAACGTAGAAAATTGATCCGCAACTAGTTTGCGAAACTAGAGAAACTAGTTTATTCTACTCGTTTCTGTAGCAGAATAAGCCGGTCCGTCGGTTTCATTGATTCCAAAATGAGTCTAATTCTCTCATCTTTGCACACTCTCTCGCCAGATATTCGGAATGATAAACTGCCGGATATTTTTATTTCACTTTACAGAACTGCTCGGAACGGAGCACCGTCTGTTCCGCGCCATCTTCGTCTTCATCATTGTCACGGTGGCCGGGTACATAGGAACCTCGGTTCTCCTGATATTCATAGCACCGGCGGAAGACGAAGTTTACGCGGTTAGAAGGAGAACGCACCATTTCATCAAATCGGTCATTTCATCAACCTTGATCTACGTACGATTAGTGCTGCCGAAACGAAACGACCAATGTGATGAAACGCTATTACACAGCATTCCAACCGTCATAATAGCGAATAGCGGTTTCCGGGCATAGGATCCGATCCTACAGGCGAACTGGCGAACCAAAAATTATGAATTTAAAAACTTAAGCTCGTCACCATGAGTTCCACAAGCCCCGAAAGTTTGGTATAGGTGGGTTCAGCCACTCTTGAGAAAATTCAAAAATAGTGGTCAATTCGCTATTAGACACATTCCAGACCGGGCGGAATGCTGTGATTACAAGTTCCATGAAAGTTGTCCAAAAGAACGCAAACGATTACGAACTGTCTACGTAAATGCGCGCGCTGATCTACCTCTCCGGCTTCAATTTTCCTTCGTTTCTACCAATCTCTGCCACGATCACACGTAAAGAGTCAATTGAATTCCGTAAGCAACGTGAATAGTTTGTTAGTTCAATCTAAGGTTTTAATTCGTTCCGTTTCAGTGGACAACTCCCATGGAACCTGTAATAGTTTCTCGGTTATGATGCAGAAAATGTCTCGTGGCTTCTTTAACCATCATCTTATATATAAAATTTCCGGTTGAAAATGACAGTTGTCAAGAGCAAAGAGGATCGGCGTAGTTCTAAGATAAGAAAGACAATTTGCAGTTCAAAGTGGATGAACTGCTAGCCGTAGACTTAGTGGGAGGGCTACCAGTAAACATTGCACACCTCTGCAACTTCTTCATCTATTATTCAACAAGGTAGAGCTGTAAAATCAAAAGTTGTCTACTAAGTTATTTATTCAATATATTCACAGGAGAGCAATATGTCTAAAAGAGGATTTTTCCTACTCGAACAAAAACTAAA
This sequence comes from Micoletzkya japonica, assembly GCA_900490955.1. Lineage (NCBI taxonomy): Eukaryota > Metazoa > Nematoda > Chromadorea > Rhabditida > Diplogasteridae > Micoletzkya > Micoletzkya japonica. Next base: position 134,039 of record LS895463.1, read on the forward strand.
ATATTATTGAAAAATTAAAAGCATCTAAATAGACTTGAACAAATATAAAAAATTTAAAAAAAATAAATTTACGTTTCTGATATTTCAGTTTCGAGCACAGACGTTTCTTCCGCCGAATGCTGGGCAGAAGAACGATTCGTGCCAGCTCGATGATTGCTACAGTCTCTAAGGCTCTCTAGAATCCGTATCTTTATGCTTTATCTGTATCATTACACCTAGCAGTGTGCGGCAGGGGGGGGGGCTTGAAAAAAGGATATCACGGGAGCCAAGGCGGGGGTTAAAGCTTCACTTGAATAATCTTCACTATGGCTTAGGGCAGCCGCGACAGAAAGGCGAGAGACGGCGATAGAGAAGAAAGGCGAGGGGCGGAAAGGCGATATCTATTACGTAAGCGATCATAGGCCTCAACTTGAATCGGAACGAAAAAGCTTTGTGTACAGAAATTGTCTTGATAATAATACAAGTTCTTCACAAGTTTTCCTGTTTTGTTCCCGGTGTTGTGTCTATTTTCGCCTTTCCACCAATAAAGCATAGCGAAATCGTCCCCTCACGGATTGCTGCCGGTAGACTCTAGCCTTCCTCCCGTCTCATCTCTAAACGACTGAACGATAGGAGCGTGTCTGGGCTCATAAAACGTTCTAAAATGGCCGTATTTGACCGCGGCCAAAGCCCCATTTCACGTGGCAATATTTCCTTCTTCTTCTCCAGCTTTCATTTTCTGTTTACGTTGCCTTTACATTATTAGCGTACCCTTGAAACGGCAATAAACTATCTATCTCGACAGGGATGCTGCTCCTTCTAGTAGTCTCCCTCTTCGCTCTGGTCACAGGAGTGGCCCAGCCCTGCGGAAAAACCGGAAAAGTCGATGGCGACACGTGGGTAGGTAGTTTATTACTCAGGAGGATAGGATTTATTTTGTACACAAGATTTTAGCTAAGTAATAGAATTTATTACTTGTATGTGTGTGACACGAGCTTAAAAAAACGTATGAGAAGCAAGAGTTCGCCTTTGTGTCTTCTCATGGTGTTGCAAACCACACGGATTTTTAATATTCTTCTATTTGAAACCTTTATTCCTCTATAATATGAGTCATATTATTGAGTCACTATAATATGACTCATATTATATAACTTGCTTTCTTCAGTCCCAGGGACGTTTCGTGTACGGATGTTCGGCCAATGCGACCAATTGGGCCACTTCGGTTAGAGCTTGTCTAACTGCCTCCGGGCAGCAAGTACCGATAGGATCGACCGTCGTATCGGTAAGACCACTTTTTAGCTTTGGCATCATAATCCGCATATAATATTTACCCACTCAAAAAGAGCTATGATAAATATCTCAGCTTTGTCTTTTATAGAATAGGCGTATCTTTTGAGATACTTTTGAGGATATATTTTCAAAGATGAACTAGATTTTTCAATCTCCATAGGTACATTCAGGGCAATAAGTCCTACTCGTGCGAATCGCTCACTGGAGGTAGTGTGAAGATGGCGATTAGCAACGTAAATCCGTGCGGAAATCATTCTGTCGGTAAGATTTATATGGCTGTGGTGTTCACAATATTATCTTCTTCCCATTTTTTCAACAGAGCAAGAGTCATGCAAATACCGTCAAGCGAGCGAACATGGGCCCAAGTTTGTAACAATTGTAACAATAATGACATTTGCGCGACCACAACTTTTTTCATAGTTATCCTAGAGATTTTTAGCTTTGGCATCATAATCCTTTCATGGAGCTCTACCTGCCCGTAAAATTTGGTGCCGCTCTGAAGACTTTGAAATTTTGTTTCAAAATGTTTGTAATAATTGTAACAATTGCGTATTCCGTATGCAAACTTCTCGGAATCCTACAATCTCAAAATTTTGCATATAGATAGATCTAGTGAAGACGATTCCAAAAAGATCCAACGAGAATTCTCTAGCACCACATTGAAGAAAGTTATTCCCAATGTTACAATTGTTACAAACTTGGGCTCATGCTTACTCGCTTGACGGTATTAATAGGAATTTTCAGAATTTCTGAGATGACTCAAAGAAGGATCATTCGGTACCATAGTCAGGATAAACGACACAAATATGCATTGCGAGAGAGGGAAGGCCATAGAACATAAACTAATCCAATCCATCTGGATGCTGTTATGAATTTTAATAGATTTCGGTTCCGAATGGTGCTCCTTTAACTATGTAATTTCACAAGAAATAGCGACTTGGCAGGAGACGTCTACAAATCGACGGACGGAAGCTTCCAGATCATCTGCGCAACCAACGGGACACGAATGGTTAGCAGTTGCTATCTCTGATTGTTAATGTGCTTTTCCCTTAACAAATTAAACGAAACACGCGTTGATCAAGAGCTCAACCGCAAGCACAAACAGACTCTCAAATAGTAAGTTCTTCTTTTTTTATTTTCAATTTTACTGAAACAGTTCTGTTCTTACAGAGCGCCTGCTTCTCCCCCTTAGGGGTGATCATTCCCATCGACTCTGAATACACCGAAAACGGCTTCATCTACTCGTAGGTTATGTTGGAATAAAAAGATCCGGTAGATCAATATCAAGCGAGAGAGAGTGCAAAACTGAGAAAATTAGACTAATTTTGGAACCAAAGCAACTGATGGACAGCTTTATTCCACCATATACGTTTACACTCTCTCTTCACCGTCACAGCGTTCTGCCCGGTGAAGAATGTGTCCAATAGCGAACTGACCACTGTTTTTGAATTTACTCAGCAATGGCTGAACAAAAGTGCGTCAAATTGTCAGAGCGTCTTGAACACATAGTGACGAGCTTAAATTTTTAAATTCATAATTTTCCACTCACTTGTTCGCCCACAGGATCGGATCCTATGGGCGGAAACCGCTGTTCGCTAATCGAACGCTAGGACTGCTGTGCCGTCTTTTGCAGTTATTCTTCTCTATCATTTATATCAGACGAGCAGGATAGATTTTGCATCCTAGAACACAATTACTGAATATTCAAGGTGCCAACTGCTCTCCAACGGGACCATCTTCCGCTATCAAACGTACGTTACTCAGCCGCCGGAACCGCCATGTCTGGGCAAGCCTACGGGTAACCGTTTTACTATAATACTACCCATTTTAGAGGAGTACCACGCAGTATCGTTGTGATTTATACGAATCATTGCGTGGAATAGGGAATAATAGTTAAAACCAATATAATGGCCATGGTCATATCATTATGTTTGAAGTCTTATAGTGGAATCAAAATACAATATATATACCGTTTTACAGGCTACACATGGGTGGGCAACCAGCACTTCCAGTTTGCCTGCACGGCAAACGGCACATCGATCGTGAGATTGCAAACTACTTAGTCAAATAAATAAATGTATCATAATCAGTTTCATATAAATATCTATATAGCAATAATGATCAACTATGCCTTACAAGTTATACGTTGTTAGACTATGATATCACGGTTGCACAAATAGAAAATATGTCAGATCGGCTGCGCGACTAACGGCGGCACGATAATTACTGTTGGGGCCTCGTTGATCGAAGACGGAATCGCTTATTCGTGAATACCTTACTTTTTCGTTTTTCATTAATAATCTATATCATTACTCAAACCCTATCTGGCTTACTGAAGAGATTGAAGTAAAGATAGACAGTAGTACGACAGCTTCGATCTTAATGTTTCTTTCTTTACATAACATGAATCATATCTCAGACGCGCGTACAGGCATATTATCAATGAAATTACTCGTTGTAATATTTTTATAGATAATCTGTAAAATATACAAACAGGTGGAACTCTTTACAGATGTACCACCCGAAATGGGCAAATCGTGCGCACGCTCTCGCCCATTGTAAGTATCAGCATTTGTCCATCGACATAAACATTAAAATTGTATTATTTACAGCACTTTGCAAATTTCATAAACACCATTAAATTGCAGGTCACGCTCTAAGCTGAACTCACCCGGAGATTGTCATCAACAATCTCGTTCCGATAAACTCTTGTGCAGCCTTGCTACATATCCGCAAACTTCCTGGTTCAATGATATATCGCAAGACAACTGCACATCTATCTCTTGCACGGCGGAAACTCCCTAGCAGAAAACTTCGCCTCTTTTAATGGCCCCATAAAAGGAAGAGGGTGGTAGATAGTCATAAACGTGCCACTGAGTAACTTACTGTCTGATTGTGAGTAAATGAGTACGATTGTTCCTGTGCTGCTCTCGGTTCTTGTCGGAGTAGTCTCTTCAAACTCATGTGGACTCACGGGAAGAGTTGATGGAGAAGAGTGGGTGAGTTATAAAAAATAAAGAGTAATTAACAAGAGTAAAAAAATCAGAATTGTTTCAATGCGATGACGGACTTATTTCGTGTGGAAGTACCTATAGTAGTAGTTCTTTGAGAGAATGAAGGAACACATAGGTTACCCAACTTGGCAACTCTTGTAATACCATGTACATTGCTCATTTTTTGTAATAGTCTGTACGTCTGTTTCGGTATATCTAATATTAATATCTTAGATCTCGGGGAAGTTCGTCAAGAGATGTGATGCGCGCAGTGACGACTGGTCCACATCAGTGGTTGCTTGTATGAGCCCCAATGGGTACCGTATGCCCATTGGATCTGACGTCACGGAGGTCGTACTGCACTCATAGTTGTGGAAAAGCCTATCACGAGTTGCCATCATTCTTGTTGACGACGAAGGTTTTTCCATCAAGACAATGTTCAACAACGATGCAACAAGTGTTTGTTCCAATGTAAAAGCTTTCTACGTCATCTCGTTAATATGATTAGAATTTATACTCTTAAACTGTTTATGGAAATGGATTTTGCAGAGAAACTTCATGTTCACGTGCCGGTACGATCCGAGCGAGGGAGCGAAAATGGAAAAGACTAAGGCGACTTTACCTAAGTTTTCAGGGGCATTGGATAAAAAACATAAATGAATAAAAATATATATCAGTTGGTCGATCATTCTAAATATCAAACGAGAGAGTGCAAACCGTACTGTATCTGGAAATATCAAAATTCATAAACAAAACTCTAAACTTTTTTTGCAGATCGGTTGCATGTCAGATTACGGAACGCTCATAAATTTCGGATCTTCTATCGTAGAAGGAGGAACCGAGTTTAGGTAGGTATTAATAAAAAGTTCCGTTAGTTATTTCACTCCTATTTCAAACCAGTAAGCTGATTGGAGTGAGGATAAGTAAAATAACGTAACAGAAACCCCCTCATCTTAAAGGGAGATGGAAGCCAAAAAAGATTGGCTTTCATATGTAAGTTTATCGCCTAAATAATATAGAAATCAAAACCAGAGTGCACAAAAATGTCTACTTCGCGAGATATCCTAAAAATCGTTTCCCAGCCAAGGCGCAGTCTTACTGCGTTTAGCGCATAGTAACGAGGCAAATGACATCGAGGTATTCCCGGAACAAATAAATATTTCTCGCTCCAGAAATTTTTTAAAAATATTTTTC
>LS895463.1:140073-154479 GCA_900490955.1 Micoletzkya japonica
TAAATAATATAGAAATCAAAACCAGAGTGCACAAAAATGTCTACTTCGCGAGATATCCTAAAAATCGTTTCCCAGCCAAGGCGCAGTCTTACTGCGTTTAGCGCATAGTAACGAGGCAAATGACATCGAGGTATTCCCGGAACAAATAAATATTTCTCGCTCCAGAAATTTTTTAAAAATATTTTTCAAACGCTATTATTTTTCTTATCGTCTCAGAAACATATTCTAGAAGTATGGCCATGTTTGGTTTCACAAAATTTCTCGCTTCCATGTCCCTCTAAAGGTCTAAAGATAAGAAAAGTGGAAAAAGCTTAGTTTATTATATTTTGATAATATTGCAGTTGTCTAATCAAGAACGGTAGGATCGTTCGCAAGCTCGTCCAAGTGGTGCGTCCAAGTTATTCTTCTAAATTTAGAGAAAGAAAAAGATTTTTTTACCTATTAATGTTGCAGGATCAAAACTCGAGAAGGTCCTGGTAGCCTCCATCGGATATTATGAACATTACGATATAATTTTCTTTAGGATAAAATGATTTTTTTATATCTAAAGATACTTGAATATGTGCTAAGATTTGAGATAAAGGCATTGTTCTATGTTACTCTATGGGTATATTGTTCACTGTTGCAGTGAAATATGTATTATTGGAGGAAAACGAACGTTGGGAAATCTTTGCAGCGCACTCCGGTAAATACAGTGAAACTCTCTTGGAAAAATGCCAGCTTAGGCTAATCGCCAGCTCAGGTTCAAGTTTTACGGTGGTTAGCGGAAATAACTGTGCAGCTCTCTCAACGTTCAGTTTCCTCCAATAATATCTATCCTTTTTTTCTTTAAAAAACTGATAATAAATTACTTCATCGCATAAATACCACAACGAGAGTAGGATGAGATCTAGCAGAGCATGAAAGGGAGTTGTGGAATATTCAAGTATAGTGGTATAGAACCATAGATTACGAAATGAGAGAATTAGACTTATGTTGGTATCAGGGCTACGGCCGGGCTATTCTACTAAACTCTGAGGCCGGGGGAAACTTAGGTAGACTCGTTCATTTCTTCATATTTCGTTCATGGCAGATGGCGCATGCGCTTGGTCATCGAGTCGGAGTAGAACTTGGTCAGGCCCTCACGGCCACTGGTCGTGTAGTATTCGACCAGGTCGAACACCCGACGGGGCAGCGCCTTTTGTTGGCTGAGCTCTGAAGCATTTATTTATTTATTTATTTATTATATCGACGCATTTGCGTAATAGGAATCATACTATTTACTATATATTGTCATTAAATAAATAAATAAATCTATATCGCAGTCTGCAATGCGGTAGTACTCATTTTCAGCTTCCAGTTCGCACCGTATAATGATTGCTTTTCAGTTCCGTTTCAACTAGATGTTTGGTGAAAAGGAATGGGCTGTAGTTTTTGCGCGACAAGACAAGGAAGAAGAGCAAGCGCGCTCCACAAGCACTATATTGTTTGGCTGATATAGTGCAAGAATCGCCCCCCACGACATTCTCCTAGATTTATCCTCCTCTTCGAATTACGGTACCGTTGCCCTAGTATTTACTCACTGGAATAATGCTATAAAGATGTAGCTCGGGCAATAGAAAAAAAATCTTCTTCTTCTATCCATTTTTAACTATTCTTATAGCATTTAATTGTGTTATGCAAATACAGTAAATAAAACAAAGTAAAATTAATAAAATCAAATAAATTAACAATAATATTATGTAAAATGAACACCCACCTTTCTCACCGGCGGCGCTTCGCTTGCCTCGGATCAGAGCCAGTCTCGTCCTCTCGAAGGCTTCGTTCTCCCGCTTGAACTGCTCAAAGCGCTCGGCCGGCAGAACCTATAATATAACGGGGAATTCACGTTTATATTGTTATCTGGACAAGTACCTTTCTTTCTCTTCAGCTTTCTACTCAACCAACATCCCCCACTTACCCAAATTTGTTGAAATATACAAGGGGTACTTTGTTTTCTAAGACTTTTATTTTTAATCATACCCCCCTCGTACCTCTCCAATGTACCGATCAATGTGCCTCCTCACGTCGTCCTCGTTCGCTCCGTTAGTTCTCGCCTCCGTGACTAGTTCGTGCAGAGCGAGCTACAGCAAAAAAGAAGAGAGGTAGAAAAAGAAGACGAGCAAGGGGTTGGGTTCCGTGACGGGGAGACACCCATACAACGATTAGAAGAAGAAGAATTTTTACATATTCAAACTTCTTCTTACGTTTTTTTTGCAACATGATTTGCTTTTGGGTTATACCAGTGAAACTAAAATGATTTTCAGCAGCTTCCAATTGAGCTATAATAGAAGCGAATTTAGATGATTTTGCAACGATTATATTGTTAATTTCGGCTGATTCTGGAAAGCATTATGCTAAATCTCTCGAAGGGTACTCGCGAAAACTGACCATCGTTCTTTTCCGCGACACCCATCTCACTCATCTCTCTCACTCTCTCTGTTTGGGAACTGCTATGTGTCTGTTTGTTGGCCTTTCATTGGCAAGTTTGCACTCCGTGGACACTTGCTTGTTGCTATCGAATAAGAAGCGGTTTTTTTCAATATGTTAGAAGAATATGAAAGTGAAGTAGTGTTCAAGGATGTTCTATCGCTAACTTGTTGCGTATTAAGATCTCCAACAAAACACGAACAGACTAGACTAGCTATGCCTAAATCACGCTTGTCTCGATTGTGCCAAATTGTATTTTGAGCGTACTTGTTGTTCCTGGGTCAGATACGTTGCATACGGTGACATCGGGCATTCTCGCTGCAGGGAGGAGGGCTTCTGAATGAGATATTATATATATATATATATATATATATATATATATATATATATATATATATATATATATATATATATATATATATATATATATATATATATATATATATATATATATATATATATATATATATATATATATATATATATATATATATATATATATATATATATATTACGATCCTATCATTTCTTGTATATTTATGATGATCTTTCAATGACTACGGCAATGTTATAGCAAATGTGCAAGGCAATAATAATAATAATAATAATAATAATAATAATAATAATATTTATGCGATTTCACAGAGAAAGGCGAGAATCGCCTACCATCTCCTCTCCATCTGTGATCTTGCTCGCCACAACTTGGAGAAGAAACGGCAGCAGGACGAGCATTGAACGCCCTATAAAAATTATTTTAAATTGATTTTTTTCTTCAATATGTTTTAAGTTCTTCAATAATTAAAATTTGAAATTGATCAATATTAAGATTGTAAAATGACCAATAATTATGAAGACACCACCGTACTTTCAAACGATAGTGAGCGAAATAAGCAGAACTGAGGAAGCTCTACGGCTCTTCTTTCATGAGGCAGTATAGCTAAACAAATGGTGATACTCTTGAAAAGGTATAAATTCGAGAGCTCTATATGCAAAATACTGAAGCGCTCAGTGAACGAATGGATTGAGAGCTTGTGGAGGGGAGAAAGAATCAAGAAGAGGGCACTCGAGAAACAATGGTATCATGAAGAAATGAGAAGGGGGGGAGGGTGGATAAGAGGGGACTCTGGACGAATGGACAAACCTGATAAGCCGATGAGATCACGGCGAGGGAGGGAGAGTTGAGGGAGAGAGTAGAGGGAGAAGCTGCGGACCCCACCGGCGTCTAGTCTACTCTCCACTAGCGTTCTCTTCTCCTTCTGTTTCCTCTCGCCTTTTCTCTCTCCGTCCCTCCTCTCTCCCTCTCCTTCTCAACTCTCTCCCATTCCCCCTCGCGGTTCTTCCCCGATCTGTCGCGCACAACACAAAAGGGGAGGGGGGGGGGACAAACAAACGGGATTCTCTCCTTTAGGCTGTTTTGTATGAGAAAGGAGGGCTACATGCTTACTCTACGAGAACCTATTTTCAATGAAACAAATTAAAACCAAACAACATCTAAAGGAATATTTACTAGAGTAGAGAAAAATGGAAGATATTTATAATCGTTCCGGTCGTAACGCCGATTCCGGTACCTTTCAAACGGATCTTATCAAAAAAAGGAATGATATCGTTTCAAAGTGTGAAAAAATCGCTAATGACCGTAGCAGCGGAATCACGAACTATACGTTCCGATTTTCCAAACTATAATCTCAAGTTCGCTATTGCTTAAAGTGCTTAAAGTGAATTTATAGTGCGCCAATGTGTAAAATAAGAGAAAAGGCGCATTTTCACAAGAAGGCCATGGATGGATCTGATCCAAAATATATTTGTTATTTGACAGCTTCATGGCAAAACTTAGAACACCGTTTTAGGAACGTGGTGGGAAAAATTCATTTATATTATAAAGATGTTATTTTTTTCTTAAAAGAATGTATTTTGAAAGTATGCAAAAAAGTATGCATGCTTGATTGCACCTAATGTGAGAAACGACCATATTTTATTAATACCGGAAATATAACAACAACAAAACAAAATAAAAAAATATTGCAACTTTAAAAAATACCTGACTACGGTAGGAAAAGTGTGCAAGGTGTACTAGTTTACTGTAGGTATAGACATGATGTTGGTGATGTTAGGCTACAAACTACAACACCTTCAAAATTTCTTTTTTGCGGGAGAAATTTTTTTCCCTTCTTTTCTGGCTACTTTTTCATTTTATTTTTAGTTGGTTTGATATACCTTATTATCGGCGTTCTTTTTCGCCTTTCCTGAGCGTAATCTTTCCTTCGGTCACTGACCTCTCCCGCCCGGCGCTTATCTCCCTCGCAATCCTTTGTGCGCGCGAGAAAGACGAGAGAGCGTGCAAATCGATGAGAGGTTCGAGAGGGCGAGAGATTAGCGCCAGCGGATGCCGTTGTCTCTTTGTAAGGGTTGCGCATTCAAATGAGAGTAGGGCAGGACTTGCGACTTGGTCAAAACTTTCGCGCGTTGCTTTTACTAGTTTTTTTTAAACGTAATTTGCTTCCTTTAGTTATTTTCCTCTGCGTAATTTACAATGTTGAACCTTTCAGGATGCGAAATTCCAAGGAAGTGAAAGGATACGGGGTGCTCGTCCAGGTCCGTTTGGATTCCAAAAGTTTTTACGTTTCTTGTTTATAATAATAATAATAACTAATTCAAACTCAAACTTAATTGGGGCTAATTTATGATTTTCTATATTGGTAGGGTTCTTTTGCTGAATACTACTGCCCAAAAATTTGTAAAGCGAACGAGACAAAATGCTCGTGTCAATGCATTTTCCGTGGGATAGTTATTACCGTAATCTGGGACTATTTTCGGCATCTCGTTAGCTTAGCATTTTTACATTTCTGGCGGAAAAGTGTGTACTTTCAGCGTGCGATGGAGCTAGCATCGGAGTCGCTTGAGGACGTGGACCGCGTCCTGGTGCGGTATGTAGGCTTTGCTCTCTTTGTGTTGGTGGTATCGAAAGTAGGGGGGGGAGCATGATAGGTAGAGAAGGAAAAACCTCTTGCTAGGTTTACAGACAGGAAGAACTTTGGAAGTGTTATATATATTATTGGAGGAAAACGAACGTTGGGAAATCTTTGCAGCGCGCTTCGCTAAATGCCGTAAAACTCTCTTGGAAAAATGCGAGCTTAGGCTAATCACCGGCTCCGGCTCAAGTTTTACGGTGGTTAGCGCAGAATGAACTGTGCAGCTCTCTCGACGTTCATTTTCCTTTAATAATATTATGATTTTTTTTAATTTTTTAGATTCCTCACCTTCCTCGGCCTCTTCGCCAACGAGGAGGACAAGGAGGCCGCGGGGAAGCCCCAGGTACTGTACCGTATCCTTCCCTATAATATTTCCGTAACCGCGTGATACTGTAGCTTTCCCACAAATAAGAAGGAAAGTTACCGTCCTTTTTTTTGTTGTAGAGCAATGCTCCGAATGCACCGTAGTTTCGAGAGATTTGGGTGCGAGTTCTGTTGGTCAATACGTTTCATAGCTTTTGGCGACGAGATTTTGAATGATGTATGAACCCCGGCGCATCAAAAGAACTCTCATGCAGAACTCTAACCGTAATCCTTCCCGGTAATATTTTCAGAACCGAGGCCACCATTATGCTTTTTTTTTCCTTTAGTACGAGGTACTGTAGCTTTAGCTGACGTCCGTTATAGCAGTACGCGCACCGTAAGGGTACCGTATAAAGTGCCGTAGTTTCCCTCCAGTCTAAACGCCTAAAACCCGGCTCATATACCGTATAAAGTGCCGTAGTTTCCCTCCGGTCTAAAAGTCTAAAACCCGGCTCTACAGATGGACCCCCTCGAGCTGTGCACGACGGCCCTGGCGGAGCTACAGTACCTGCGTGGGGCGCTCAGCCAGGCGGCCAAGGCTCCGGAGCAGAAGACCAAGAGAGATGTTGGCCCCCGTTTTATGTATTTATTTATTTATTTCTCTTGCTTTCTTCTGGAAAAAGAGAATTCGGGGCTTTTTTTTCGGAAAACTCTAAATCACAGATTATGATTTCCCGTTCAGGCGACGTTTCTCTACATCTCGCACCTCTTCCAGCAACTGGCGGAGCGGCACATATTGCGGGCGAAACTGGTGAGTTGCTTTTTTGCAATAGATGGGCTTAGATTAAGGTAGGCAAACCGGCTTTGTTTTGATAATTTCTCATTGTTATATATATATATATATATATATATATATATATATATATATATATATATATATATATATATATATATATATATATATATATATATATATATATATATATATATAAAATGCTGCGACACCTAAACCGGGAACTATGATACGGTTTGAGAAAACCTGGTTGAGTTGGGGGCTGTAAGGAGCGATGGTTGCGGTTACCGTAGTTCCAGAGCATACTGTAGCGCTTTCCCAACTGTAATAATAGTTAGCGTGCTAGCTTCGGACAAGCGAGTCAATGTTGGTTAGCAATTATGCTAAGATATTTAGATAGAGGCGAGACAAAAAAATACTGTGATGCAGTGTGCATCACAGTAGGTTGTCCCCGATCATCGGCCTTTTAGGGTGGGTCAGGGGAGAAAGTACTGTATTTGATTATATTTTTCGCGCTGAGACCCCTCCCGCCCGCAAACTGTCGCTTACTATGAAATGACCCATACCGCACCGCAAAATTTCCCCCACCAATGTTCCAAATTTTCGATTTACATGCCCATCACCGCCGCTAGTAAATTACCCCTACCGCAAAATAGATTTCAAATACAAGTATTTATGCCCTGGGATGGGTGCCTCAGCATACGTGGGCACGAACCCGACGGTCGGGTAGTAGCCCCCCCACTAATTTTGTCAAGACGATAACTTGCTAGGGGCCCCACATTGTACCCCAAAACACTTATTGGTAGCGCTAGCCTGGCCACGAGGTAAATCTATGCTTTGCTAGGCCCCAATCCTTAAACAAAAATAGTCGGCAAACACTGCCCATGTATGGGTGGGTGCCTCCGCCAGATAACCGTAGTGAAAAAGGCGGTAGTTTTTTTTGTTGTTGCTAATTTCCTCTAACCATGAAAGACACAAGCAGCAAAAAAATAGATTTTTCCCATCGTAGTGAGCCTTCCGGTATTTCAGCATATGGAGGAGGCCTCGCAGCCGAAGGGCAAACCAGTGCCCTCAGGCAGGTACGTCGTTCGTATATTACCTATAATATTTTATTATCGGACAAGCTGAAACGAAATGTAATTAGATTGATGTACCTATCTTCCGGAAAGGGGTGGGAAATAGTAAATAGCACAGCGTGAACGAGAGTAGGTGGTGAGACAGAATGCGCACTGTTTTCATACTGGGCAGTTTCGGAGCTTCTAAGATTCCTCAATCTTGTTTTTTTCTGTGTTTCAAATTAAAGTGTTCTGCAGGGCCAAGGATACCAAGCCGCCACCCGCGAGACGTGCCACACCCGTGGCGCGCCAGCCCGGCGCAAGGCGAAGCAGCACCGAAAAGGCGTCCGCGTTCGGATGCGGCGCTAGCGCGGCTCGCGTGCCGCGGCCCTCTCCCCCCAGTGAAAAGCGGCGACGGACGGAGCACTCGGGCGAGGTACGGTAGCCGGGAGAGGGGTGGTATACGGTATCAGGGGAGGGGGGGGCTGATACCGTTCCAAGGGAAAATAATCTATTTACTACTTACCATCATGTTATAAGACCTGTCTGTACGTATGTCTGTATGTGTCTGTCTGTCTGTCTGTCTTTCCGCGTTTTTTGTTCCAAGCATAACTCTTTTATTTTTTGTTCCAAGCATAACTCTCTCTCTATTCCAAGCATAACCCGTTTGAGGTATCGTAAAAAGTTCGAAAGTGACTACTATTATCTTTTGAATATCTCGAACCAGGGGAAAAAGACAGTAATTGATTGTAATTTACGGGGCAGTACCCCTCCCGCCCGCAGGCCGCCGTTTACTATGAAATTACCCGTACCGCAGTGCGAAATTACCCCCACGGCTGTACTAAATTCTCGATTTACATGGCTACCCTACCGCATCTGGAAAATGACCCCTGCCGCGAAATAATTTCAGGTATGAGTATTTATCCCCTGTCTCGAACGCATTCTTGTCCGATTTTGAAAATATGCCTTCAGGGCTGAGATATATCGATTTTGAGAAAATTTTAAAAAACGCTCAAACTTTGCCAGAACGCTTGCAAGAAGATTTACGAGGATCATTTTTGAAAAATCCCCTTATAAAAAAACTTAGAAATTTCTTGCCCTCCGGACGCCCCCCCCCCCTTGCGCGCGGTACCGCTATACACCGGGCCTCCGAATACTGGAAGAGTTCTATGATGGCGTACGCTGTGTTCGGTTTGGTGTAGCGCATAGTGGCCTTGGCTGGTGAGCAGAGAGTCCCAGGTTCGAGTCCTCTTCTAGGCGCATTTTTTGCTGATTTTTGCAGGCAACTGACCTTGAAGAAACCTTTTTTTCATAATATTATGATATATGATCTATTACACGCCTCAGTTAGTAATTTTAAAGCAAATGAAAACCGAGGACCGGCTTTAGTGAGAGTGCTGCTTTGAAAACAAGGAATGGAAGAATACCGCGTCAGTTATGTTTCACAAAATTCACATCCATATTTTTCGCTTTTTTTGAAATTAACATACGTATTTACGTCGTTCTGAAAAGTCGAACAGTGCAAGAGGCTAACTGCAGGCTCTGCCCCGTTTCATAGGTTATTTACGTGTATAGTTTGCGAAGGTAGTTGACTACACGACGTGTTACCAGTCCGCGTTCCCAAAAATCCCAAATTTCTCTGCGTCTCTCCAATTTCCATGCTCTCTCGCCTCCACTCTCTTAATTTGCATACCAATCTATTCTACGCAGCAAAACGTTGTGTGACTATGGTTGTAGAAATCTAATAATTCTTTCCACATTTCGAAATAAACGACAATGTCCTTTAGTAATTCTAATTGTAAGCATAATGGTTAAAAGTGATAATGTAGTTGCACTGTTGGACTAACACCCCTGCCAAATACATGCTTAGGTGGTTCAAGAAGCATGCCGCGGGAGCTCTGCGTTGTGTCCAGGAGCGAAGCTCCTGGACCACATAAGCAGAGCGACCGCGGCACGCTTCGTGGGCCGCCGGGTACCGCGTAGTTATACTATAGTATGATTACATTTTTTCGGGGTGTGACCCCTCCTGCCGCAAATCATCTTTTACTGCATAATAACCCTTACCGCTGTGAAAAATCACGCCCACCGCATTTGTAAAATCTCGATTTACATGGCTACCCTACCGTAACTGGTCAATTACCCCCCCCCCGCGAAATGAATTTCAAATATGAGTATTTACTCCCTGTACCGTTCACCCCCTCTTTGGTAAGGTGTGGTGGACAAGCATTGATCAAACAGTACGTCGGTAACCAAGGCACTTTTTGTCGCAAAAATTTAGAAAATCAAGGTACTTTGCACTCTAAGTTTACCCTTTTTGTATCAAATTATGCCCATTTCCAGCACATCAATACGAATCAGCGCACTTTTGTCCGTTTCGCCGTACAAAAGCAAGGCACTTTGAAATTTAACGGCGTCACTATTTGATCTATGTGGACGAGAGTAGCGCTAGAATGTAGTGTGTGCCATACATGGGCAGCCTTCCAAAATTTTGAGAAACGGGCCTACCAGTGTACGAAGTCAAGCCTGCCAATTGAAATTTTGTCGGAAATATAGGCCTACCGAAGTAAAATTCCGAAGAAATTTGGGGGCCTACCACCCATACTTCGGGTCTGTGCCCACGTATGGTGTGTGTGTGTGTGTGCTAAAGGACGTAGAGTAATGTCTTGCCTACGTTTTGGCAAAGGATAGGTAAAATATCACAGAGATACGCGGACCCAGTTAGTTTACTATACAAAACGATACTATACAGACGATATACTATGCCATGCTTTATTTGCATAACACAAGGAAATGCGATAAAAATGGATAAGAGAATGGAGAAGAGGAAGAAGGTATGGGTTAGTTTGAAAAAATACATGAAGGAAGTGGTTCACCTTCAGCCCGTCCACGCGGCGGTCGACCGAATCGTGTCGGACTCTCTCAAGAGGGCGGGGACGGTCGCCGCTCTTCGATCCAGCCAGGCCTCCACGCTGACGCTGAGCAGCCGGTCGCCGGAATCGCGGCACGACGATGACGATGACGACGATGAGTGGAACCAGACGAAGCGCCGCCCCCGGCGGTCGGGTGGTCTGGTCGCAGGTGGGCCTATCTTGCCTTCTTATTTTAGTTTTCTCTTTCAAGACTAGTCCTAAAGAACTATATAAAGTAAAAAAGGCCAAGTCTTAAAGTAACTTTTGAAGCTTGGATTGCTGCCTTTAATTTTAATTTTGAGAATGCAGCTCCGTATCTACCGCACTAGCATCTATTGGCAGGTGACTCCAAGAACGCGCCAGTGGCTGACACCAGAAGGGCGTCAGGAGAGGGCAAGGCTGACACCAGAAGGGCGTCAGGAGAGGGCAAGGCTGACACCAGAAGGGCGTCAGGAGAGGGCAAGGCGACTCTGCGACTCCAGCCCATTCCCTCTCCGCCGCGGCACGCGAGGCGGAGCGCGGAGAGCGGAGAGCGGACGGGGCGGAGGGAGAGTGGAGAGGGGAGGAGGAGGAGGGAGGAGGGGAAGGGTAGCAAGGGCGACGAGGAGAGCGACGACGAGTGCATGATCGTGGAGGTGGTTGAAGTGAGTGGTTTGGGGAGGAGGTTGGGTAGTAGAGAATATATATATATATATATATATATATATATATATATATATATATATATATATATATATATATATATATATATATATATATATACTTATTTATCCGTGATGGTGTGGGACACGGGGGTGGGGAGAGGAGAGCGGGAATGAGTGGAAAATGGATCGCGAAAAGCCATCTCTATCACTACCATCAGTCTCTCAATAGAGCTCTAATACTGGCTCGATGCTCTCTAATATCAGTTGCCATGTCGCCCTTTTTCAAAACCTTCAGTAGCTCTTTCGAGACTCGGCATGAAAAACCCTCGGCACGCACCCGGTTTGTTGGCCTCACGGGATGGAGGCGAAACTTAGCACCACGCGTGAATGAGGGAGCGATGTCAAAGAACAGGGGGAGCACGCGTGAAAAGCGATCTCCAAAATAAAGCATCTCGTATACCTTCTTCAAATCACTCACTCTTCTTCTGTACTCTAGAGAACGCAAGTTAAGATACCTCTTCCTCTCTACAGAGGATGGCTTTCTTTCATAGCTATAACCCATGCACTTGTAAAATATCCTCCGAGTCATTAAGTTTTGCACTTTCTCAATTTTCTCCCGATCCCTCACATTGACAGGCCTTGCTACTGTAGAGCAAAACTCAAGCAAGGGTCTATTGTAGGTCTTATAGGCAGTTACGTAGACACTCGTATTTTTTAGTACTAAGTATACGACAAAGCAGATTGGTCTTTGTAATTTGCCTTTTGGCAGATTAGCTCCGTATGTCTATCTAACTTCAAGTTGTTGTCAACCCAAATTTCCAGATCTCGCATTACCTCCACTTTGTCTATCTGTCTCCCATTCAAGATATAGTCATGGTCTCTATCATTCTTTTCCTATGTGCAATACAGCAAATATGAGAGAATATAAAGTGCATGCGATATGGGCGTGCTATCTGGTGGCGCTAGTTTTAATGTACGCTCTTATTTAAAGAGTTATAATCATAGGAATTCTAAGTAAAACTGTAAAAATGGATATTTCCAAAGATCTGAATGCTTGGCCAAGTTGTTTTACCGCTAGACGGTGCATATCTGTTTCGCTGTGCTAGCCATCAGAAAGCCAGGTTTTTTTAGTTAAATCCAGCCGGGCCGACGATGTTTAAGCTTCTCCATTTTTTCTTAATTTAAGTTGTTGTTGCAGGCGCCACCCCGACCGCCCTCTACCTCGCTTCCCGCTAGAAGACTCTCGACGGCGACGTCGTCTGAAGCTAAGAATGGACCGTCCAGGAGGGTATCTATCCGGAATGAGAGAGAGGGTTCCCGAAGGGACAATGTCGAGGCGAGAAAGTCCAGAGGACGGCCGAGAAAGACCCCACCCAGTGGATGAAAAGATGCGGTAGGTGTACGGTATCGAGTGCGATAGGGGTACGGTAGTATTAGAGGATTCGAGTCCTTCTTTAAGAGGGTTGTTTTTCTGACGCTTTTTCTCTGCTGTGTTTCTCACTTCCATAACTACCACAACTTGCCTAAAGAGCTCGAAAAATGAAAAGTGAGACCGTAAAAACGTCAAAAAGAGAATCCTACTATGCGCATTCGGAGTACTAGTCAAGCCTTTTCCTCGATTTGTTCCTTAACACTGGGCTCGATTGTGAAATTGTCTAACTGTTCCCTTCCTTTTTTTTAATGAAAACCGGAGAAATTTTCTTAGTCTTTGCGTAGCGAAGCCACGGTATATTATTACTGTAGCTTTCTTTTTAATCACTTTATTTTTGTTGTTTTCTGCATGCGGAGGTATTGCTTCATGTTTTACCGTTTCCTGTGAGTTCATACTTTTCCTATGCGCTGAGTTTTTTCCGCTTGCAGTTTCTAGCTGCTTTCCAGCTTATTGAGCGCTGATGCGGAAGGAATGTATCGTCTATTTTTCCTCTTTTTAAGGTTCTTCTTACTTTCGCATAAAATGTTAGCTGACATTTATTTACCTGTAGAATTCCTTGGCTTTTGAAAAATTCGGGTATTTGTTTCAATCTGAGTCTACCCACTTTCTATTATTGTTGTTCTAATATTACAAGTTCCCCGAAATTTGACAAAAAGTACGCAAAACTGTCTATGCAAATAAGCGGGTTGATCTACTTCTCCGACTCCAATTTTCTTGCGATTATATTAATTTATGCCATGGTAACACGTAAGGAGTCAATTGGACAGCGTAATCAGCGGGAATAGTTTGCTATTTCAATCAAAAGTATTAAATCGCTCCGTTTTTGAGGACAACTCCCGTGGAACCTGTAATATTGTTCTTTGTGAATGGAACTTTTGCTTTGCCCGTAATTCATAACGGTTCTCTTAGATGGTAGAATTTTGTGCTATTGTTTAACTCGTCTTTGTGCCGTATGAAATAAAAGATAGTGAATGTGTTCACTCACTGTGAACGAACATTAGATTGGAGTAATAACCAACAATCAATGATCGAGGGGAATACTCTGCATTCTACGGCATTCGGGTTGTGAAGAAAGTTCGATTTGTTAACCTCTCCTAGGGTTTGAAAACCATAAGTTTTCTTACGTAATGTGATGCCTACCAAGATAAGTATTTGACAAAGAGAGGGGCCTAATAGAGTTCCGCTAAACGCTCACCAAAAGAAACTAATTAACTTTGAATATAACCTCAATGTTACCAATGGGGTTTGAAAACAAAGCACGATTAGCGTATTTATCTCTCTTCATTCTTTCATGCTCCTCATCACACTCTCGTTCTCATAATGAGATTAAAGGTTTGGTTTTCAAACCTAGTAACTAGGGTTTGAAAACCAAACCTTTTAATCGCATTATGAGACCGAGAGATAAATCACGAACATGGAAGAATGGAGAGAGTCAGACGATAAATACGCAAATCGCGCTTGGTTTTAAAACCCTACTATAGTAACCAATAACACTTTTGCCCTCGCGACTCTCCAATCACTTGAATCGAATTAAATGTCATTATTTAAAGGGAGGATTAATTAAAGGGAGGAAGCAGCCTCTAACCAAAAGCCTTAAAATTCGATGAAAATACTTCTAAGGTTTCAAAACGTAAGGAAAAAAATAGTGACAATAAAAAATCGAATGAAAATTGAGAAGAATGTCGCTTTTGGCTTAATTCCTTTCGCTAAACACAGTAGCGTCGTCGTTGGGCGAAATTTCAAGAAATCATTTCTCGAATACTATTAATTTTTGTTATTTTTCCTTTTGTTTTTATATTAAATACGACAAAATCTTTCACATAAGCTTCACTTGAAAATCACTTCCATGTCCC
>LS895463.1:154579-169244 GCA_900490955.1 Micoletzkya japonica
CAGTCTTACTGCGTTTAGCGCATAGTAACGAGGCAAATGGCATCGAGGTATTCCCGGAACAAATAAATATTTCTCGCTCCAGAAATTTTTTAAAAATATTTTTCAAACGCTATTATCTTTCTTATCGTCTCAGAAACATATTCTAGAAGTATGGCCATGTTTGGTTTCACAAAATTTCTCGCTTCCATTTCCCTTTAATAATAACAATAACAATTGGATAAGACAAGAAAAAGATGAAATAGTGAAAACTTATTAGGAAGGATTATATTTATGACATTTTAGGGAACAAAAAAGTTATTAGGAGGGATTATATTTATGACACTTTAAGGAATAAACTGCAAGATAAGTTACGGTAAATGTTATTTATCCCCTTCGTCCACCCGCATTCTTCCCTGCACGGCAAGGAATAAACTGACTCGAGCGATGTTTGGAGCAGTCCAAACTCGTTGATCTTCATTTCCCTCTGTACTTCCGACCAAACATCATCCTCTCCCTCATTTGCCTCCCCCTCGACGGGGGGGGGGGGTATATAAGGGGACCCCTCGCCCCATTCTCCACAGTCAGTCATTGGTCAGTCTATCGCTCCCGAGGATATCGCTACCCAGCCGGGATCCAAGGCAAGCACATCTACCACATCAAGGTTCGCTATCTCCTACCGTATCCCCAACCCCCCCCCACTAGACTCCCTTCGTTACATTATCCCTTCATCCCCCTCCCCTCTTTCTCCTTCCCGCCCCACTTTTTCCCCTACAGTACATTACCCTTTTTTTCTTTGCTAGCTCCCCGTATCTCCTACAGTAAACCCGCATTGCCCTCCCCCTCTTTGTCCCAGCATCTCCCTTTCTCTACAGTACATTGTCATTTTTTTCTGTTCCCCGTACCTCCTACAGTATACCCTTCCCCCTCGTTTGTATAACCATTTTTTGCTACCGTACTCCTACAGTAACCCTAATCCCTTGCCTGATCCGGGTGATCAACTCGTGCGCCCGTCCGTACCGGCTGGGCGTTTAAGACGACGAACATGCGTCGTCTCGGAGTGTACCCCCCGGAGTGGCGTCCTCTACCCTCCTACCGTATCCCCAAACTCCCCCCTCCCCCCGCACTAGACTCCTTTCGTTACAGTATCCCTTAATCCCCCTCCTCCCCTCTTTCTCCTACCGGCCCCACTTTTTCCCCTACAGTACCCTTCCCCACCTTTCTTTTCTTTACTAGCTCCTCGTATCTCCTACATTAACCCCACATTCCCCTCCCCCCCCTCTCTGTCCCACAGTGTTCTGACAACAGCGCAAATGTTAAGCGAACGAGATGCCGAAAAATAACCCTGATTTCGGTCGGAAAACACCGTATCCTAAGCATTTTCGCTCGTTCGCTTAGCATTTAGAACACAAAATCCCAGCATCTCCCTTTCCCTACAGTACATTACCATTTTTTCTGTTCCCCGTACCTCCTACAGTACCCTTCCCCCTCATTTGTATAACCATTTTTGCTACCGTACTCCTACAGTAACCCTAATCCCTCGCCTGATTCGGGTGATCAACTCCGACGTACCGGCTGGGCGTTTAAGACGACGAACATGCGTCGTCTCGGAGTGTACCCCCCGGAGTGGCGTCCTCGACCCTTTGTTGTTGTTTTTTTTTGAATAAATTTTTTTGCATGTTTTTGCCTGTTGATGTTTACACAGCATGGTCTCAGTTACAATGGATACGCTTAGTTGTAAGGTCAAGAAATAAACGGGGGAGTGGTAGCGGGGCCCGACTAAAACAAAAAAAAATATGAAAAACAAAATATATATGAAAAATAAAAGAAAAATGAAAATGAAAATGAAAAATAAAAAAATTCTGAAAATAAGAAATTATTCTTCTTCTAAAATTTCTTCTAAAAATATCATCTTAGATAAACTTCTTAGGTCTTAGGTAAAAAAAACTTAGTCTACCTAGTCGACACTTTCCTATCATACAGTAATCCTCTTCATTTCAGGACACGAACAACGACCGTACCACGACGAAGATCCCCGATCAAGCTGCGATGTAGCGCGAGTGTCTCCAAGGGGAGGCCGAGGGGCCGAGGGGGGCCGAGCGATAAATTTTTTTTTGAAAATTCACAGAGTGTCATTCTGCAATTTGCCAACCCTTGGATTGGAGAAGCAGCACTTGTCAGAATATTCCCAGAGAAGGACAACTGTTTAGAAACTTTGTGCTTTGTGCCCCACACATACTGCGGTACGCATTCAAGTACAGACCACCTCACGACAGTTCATTTGAGGAATCAGTTGAAAAAAAAATTGAAACATTGAAAAAACGGCACGCGATAGCTAACATTTTTTTTTTGCATAACTGCAATCTTCACCGCTCTTGGATAGTGATGATCGAGCTATGAAAATCGTTCGTCGGAGTCACAGTAAACATGATGTATGGAATTACTAATCGTTCTCCGCAGATTGTTTTGTACTGTGTTTAGCTGCCTCGTGTTTAGCTGTACTGTGGTGTTTAGAGTGTACTGTGTTTAGCTGAATCTTCTATGACGGGACGGTCTACATTGATCCGGTTACCTGAGTGGGAACGAGGGGGGGGGGGGAGATGGGGTATTGCGAGGAGAGCTGGAGGGAGAGAGAGAGAGAAAAATTAGAGAGACAGCGCACACAGCCTTATGACCCTACCGGTCGCCCGACCCTTGCTTGGAATGGACTTTTGACTTGGCGTTGAAACCCCCCGGTGTACTACTGTTTATCTCAGCTTGGGACGGAGACGGGGACTGACCAACCGATGGGCCACGAAGGGGGATTGAGGGAATGAGTGGGATGATGGAGGGGCGGGCGAGCCCGCGTATACTGGAGGCTACATACGTACATTAGCATTCTTCTCACTCCCTGTTGTGCTTCCAGATTTCCGTCCAACTCCTCCTTGTTGCCGGTAGTAGTCTCGTCTGGGTCACTGCACACAGGATAGTAGTTAGATCGGTTATCACGTTCTCACCTCCTCCCCCGCTACTCGATCTCCCCCATTCTCTCGTCGCGTGTGGTCGGGTCTTTAGAGAGCTGATACCGTAGTCAGATTTTGGCTTAAAGATCCATTCTCAATACGCGTCACGTACGCGTCGCGGTTCGCCACTCACTCTGCACTTTAAATGTTTTGTGCGCGTTGATTTAAGCGGTCGTCGTTTGCATCTGTACCAGTATGTGTGTGAAAGGAATGAGAAGTGGGCAAAGGCGTGAACCTTTGAGGCAAAGGTCCGAGAGGGATCAAGTCGAAGGATCAGCCGATGAATTTCGATGGAGATGTAGTCGACGACGGCCGCGTCTCCCAAGTTGTTCTGATGGCTAGGTTCTCGCGTACTCTTACCTTCCCGTCCGGATGTCGGCATTCATCACAGCGAACAGGCTTTCGATCACAGCGAACTGTCGAATTCCGTCGTTCCTCACATCTTCATCGTTGACGAAACTCCATAGAATACTTAAGCTAGGAGGAATTTAGCCATGTTCCGATGCCGGCCTTTTCGTATTACGATCTCTTCGATCTTCAGATGGAGTCTTTTTTAAAACTTAAAAGTCGTTTTTTGAGTGCTTTTGGTCTGCGACCGTGTCTCGTCCCTTTCTGCTTTCTTCTTCATGATCGCTGCCGTGAGCACATTGCTCAATAACGGAAAGGCAATCTCAAGCAGTGGAAAAAACAAACAACAAACAAGCATATTGCCACAAAAAGAGACATGAATTGGACATAAAAAGCTCAAAAAGATATATATTCTTCGGTTGAAACATATCCGAAACTCACGGATAAAAATCTTTCAACGATAAAGGATCTGCGGGCGTAAATGCTAGATACAAGCGGAAAAGTCGGATCGATAGAGAAAGGATTGATCTACAATGTAGCGGTGAGCTTTGTTTTGATTTCATCCTCTTCTGATCCTGATTATCTGTATGATTTATTCACTAATCATATTCATTCTCTCATTTCTCGTTTCGTTCCCATCCGTATCGTTCTTGACTGCAACCCTGTATATACCGTTAAGCTAGTTAATTGTGGGCCGTGTTTGAAACACTTGAAACAAGGCCATATCTCGGCTGGGAAAGGTCGTACAGAGTCCTGGTTGGAATTTTTGGAATCCTCATCACGAGATCTATTTATGTACCAAGTTTGGTGATGATTAGACTACTGTAAACCGGTTAAAACGGCTTTTATCTTAGAAATTCTCGCTATCCCTTTTCGAACCTCTCCAATGCTACATTTTTTACGTTTTAAAGGTCTTTAAACTTTAGGAATCGTTACCAAACTTGATACACAAATAGATCTCGTCCTGAGGAGTCCAAAAATTCCAACCAGAACTCTGTACGACCTTTTCCATACGAGATATGTCCTTGTTTCATGTGTTTCAAACACGGCCCACAATTTACTAGCTTAACGGTAGTAAACGTATTCATAGGCTCCTTCGTAAGTACAAGTCCCTATACAAACGTCGTAGTACAGTAGGCCTTAGGCTCTCTCGTGTGTCCCGTTTGCTAAGAGCTTCAATTAGAAGCGACACTCGCCGTCGTGAACTGTTGCTTTCCAAGTCACGGAATCTTCGTTCATTCTATCGCTTCATCTATGCTTCATCCCGTATTAAGCCCACTGACACTATTTCCTCCCTCTGTGATCCATCCACTACTGTACCTCTCACCGACTCACTTGATATTGCCAACTTACTAGCTAGTACCTTCTCTGCTAATTTTAATACATCCTCTCTTCCCTCTATTCCAGAACTTGATGTTAATTGTTCATTAGATATCGTGGATATATCATTGTCACAAGTACATCATTTATGCAGTAGACTTCCCTTTCGCAATTCCACCTCACCTGATCATATTCCCTATGCCTTTCTCAAGGGCTGTGCTGACTCAATATCACTTCCTCTGTGCACCCTTTTTAATCGTTTCCTTACGTACGGTTTATGTCCCCTTATTTGGAAGCATGCAATTGTCAAGCCTATTTATAAGGGTAAGGGTAGTAAGGTTGACCCCTCTAATTTTCGTCCTATTTCTCTCACGTGTTCTACTAGCAAAGTGTTTGAGCGGTTAGTGTCCTCTGTTTTGTATAGTTATCTTAACACTAACAACTTACTTCATCCCTCCCAACACGGTTTTCGCCCTAAACGTTCCTGTACCACAGCCCTCTTACAGTTTCTGTCTCATATAAATAACATTATCAATGATAACTCCTTTGCTACTGTCTGCTTTCTCGATCTTTCACGTGCATTTGATACTATTCCACATGATCTTCTCCTCTCTATACTACCTTCTTTTGGCATTAAGGGGTCTCTCCTTAGGTAGATGGTTCGGGTCATTCCTTATTGATAGGACGTAATGTGTAAGGGTGGGGTGTACTGATTCAAGAGTATACCGGGTCCAATCGGGCGTCCCACAAGGGTCCGTATTGGGCCCGCTCCTTTTCATATTGTACGTGGACGGTCTTCCTCGTTGCCTGCCTCTATCAGTCAACGTCGTTCTTTACGCCGACGACTGCAAGCTGTACACTAGGGACAATCATCAGATGTTGCAACAAGCAGTCGACCTGGTCTCTTCATTCTGCTCTTCTCGTGGCCTCTCCATCTCCTCTTCCGAGTCAGCCTGCATGCTGGTCGGTCGTTCCCACCCACCCTTCACCCTTACTCTCTCTGGTGGTCCCCTCCCCAATGTCGTTTCCTTCAAAGACCTAGAACTCACTTATTCTAATACTCCATGTTTTGATTCACACATTGATATGATCTGTAGCAATGCTCGTAGAAGTTGTATGTATATTCTTCGTACTTTTAAAACTACTAATCCTGCCGTTCTCTGTAGACTTTACACTTCATATGTGCGTCCACTCTTAGAAACGTATTCCGAGTGTTGGTCTCCTCCTAGTAATAACTTGAATAGCGAGAAGATAGAGAATGTTCAGCGAATGTATACTCGTTTTATCCTCCGTCGTAGTGGTCGTGAAGCTTCATATGTAAATAGACTACGTTTCCTATAGGATCTATAGACATTGAACAATTATGTGTTAGACGGAATACGATTGATTTCATTATGTTGTATAAGATTCATTTGGGCTTACAATTAGTCGACGTTCTCTCGTGTATATTTTCTCCTTCTCCCCCCACTTCAACCACTAGAGGCCACCGTTTCAAACTAATCGTTCCCCTTGCTCGTAATTCCCATTTCAAGACAACTTTCGTTTTTCGTATATATCTCTTTACTTGGAATAAACTACCCGATAACGTATTTGATCTTTCTCCGCTTGTATTCAGGAACTTCCTCTCCTCCTTTCTTTCCTCTGTACATAAAAATTGAGCTTTTAGTAAGCTCTCGAGAGATCTTATACCTACTTATGAGCTGTACTGTGTCGTTGCCTGATATTAACATTACCTTGCTATTTAAGTGTGGATAAATCAGTCAAGCATTAAATAAACGGTTCGTTAATTGGTTGTCTCTTAAAGTGAATGAGATGGTTGGAGGGACCCTTTAACGATATGCCGTCGCATGAAATTCGATATAGAATTCGAAATGAAATTCGAAATCGAAACAAAAGTTTAGAGGATCACCGTAAAGCTTGATCATTTGACCCAACTGGATTCATTCTTTCTTACAAACCCTCGTCTCTGAACTATCGCATTAACAACTTCTTTATAAGGAGCACAAGGACTTCCAACTTCCGTCAAAACTCTTCGCCTTTGATTCAACCTGTTTCATACACATAATTCTTCCAAATAAGTTTTCACTATTCTCCTTTTAGATGGTTTTAACAATACATTCGCTTTTGAGATTGCACTAAAGTTATTATTATCTTATTTATTTTGGTACCGAAGAAACTTAGGGACCGATTTATTATACTAGATATGCTTTGGCCGTCCCTTTTGCCTCGAGATAGCCCGTTTTCCCTAGGGGCACTCACCGGAAGTTGAGAAAGAGCGAGAAGATATTGAAAGCGAGACCGAAGATGAGGAGATCGTGGAGAGAATAGAGTGAAGCTGACGTGGCCTGATGAAAAGTTATCGGTAGAGATCGGGTCTACGCCCTCGTCATCGTCAAATATAGTCTAGAAAATCGGGAACGTATAAATCGTTATTCCGCCGCTACGGTGTTTAGCGAATTTTTTACGCTTTGAAAAAAATTTAAAAAAAACATTTCTTTCTAAGACGCTACAAACGGAACGATTATATCTTTCGTTTTCCTCTGCTATACCCGATGCGCCCTTTTCGATTATGAAAAAAAGAGTGTATACCTATTGGTCGATGAGTGTGCCGATCTTTTCGCCAATAATTTTGCTCTAGCGCCACCTTTTGGTGCACGCTTCTCAAATAAACCTTTTTTTTGGCTGCTTCAGCTTAGTGTTGCCTTGCAGTTAAAGAAGTAGATATAATAAAGAACAACGCACCAGCTAAAGTTCGCTCGTCCTCTGTGCAAGAGCCGAGTGCTTATTAGTGCCTCTTTCAGCGGCTTGCAATTAGCCTGCGACCTATTGCGTTCGTTTCCTGCAGGGACAACGTTCTACTCCAAAGGGAGAACATGGGGGATTTGGAGAGACGCAGACACTGTCGCAATTGTGCACAATTCGGACCGGCGAACGTATCTAGTACCCTGCACGCTTCTCGTTCTACCGTACTCCTTAAGGGTGCGTCGTCGATGAAACGTAGAAAATGGCACTTGCGGCACTGGGTGCCAGCAGGGAACGGTTGCTATTATTGGAGGAAAACGAACCTTAAAAAATGGAAAATGGAACTCTTTGTAGCGCACTCGGCTAAATGCAGTGAAACTCTCCTGGCAAAATGCCAGCTAACGAAGTAAGGCTAATCTCGTGCTCCGTCTGAAGTTTTACGGTGGTTGGCGGCACAGCATTCCGCCCGGTGAAGAATGTGCCTAATAGCGAATTGACCAGTATTTTTGAATTTTCTCAAGAGTAGCTAAATCAATCAACACCAAATTTTCAGAACTTGTTGAGTTCCTAGTGGCGAGCGTATGTTTTCAAATTCATAATTTTTCTTTAACTGGTTCGCCTACAGGATCGGATCCTATGCGCGAAAACCGCTATTCGCTATTATGACGCTTCACGACCGCTTAAATCAACGCGCACAAAACATTTAAAGGGAGGAAGCAGCCTCTAACAGAAAGTTTTAAAATTCGATGAAAATTCTTCTAAGGTTTCAAAATGTGAGAAAAAACATAGTGACAATAAAAAAATCGAAGAAAAAACTCGAAAATCGCATGCTTTATTTTTTCGTTCCGGGCTTCCGTCGTTAAGAGGAATGTCGCTTTTGGCTTAGTTCCTTTCGCTAAACGCAATAATGTCGTCGTTGGACGAAATTTAAAAAAATCATTTCTCGAATACTATTAATTTTTATTATTTTTCTTTTTGGTTTTATACTAATTACGACAAAATCTTTCATATAAGCTTCACTTGAAAATCACTTCCGTGTCCCTTTAAAATGCACAGTGAGTGGCGAACCGCGACGCGTACGTGACGCGTATAGAGAATGGATCTTTAAGCCAAAATCTGACTACGGTATCAGCTCTCTAAAGGGAAGTTCTGTCCCACAGTTAGATGTAGGTTGTAATCGTACGTGCGCTTGGAATGCTGTGGCGGAAAAAAACTGCGCAGCCCTCTCAACGTTCATTTTCCTTTAATAATAGGATCCACAGTGATCCGACCAATGCAACAGGGGGCGCGAGGCGGGGTTCGAACCCCCGACTATCCGCTTGCAAAACGAACGCGTTATCCACTAGGACACAGCGCCAACTGCTTGCAGGAGTCAAGGCGCGCATGTATTGTTGTTGTATCTCTAATCGGGAAACGGTTTCGGAAGAGCGACGGAGCAACTTTGGCAGGGTATAACAATATTATTCCTGAAAAATTCGAACAAAACTCTCCGTAGCGCTTTAGACGACCAAGCATACTATCCATATCTAAAATAAGATGAACATGGTGTATTTCATCTCTGAGAAATAAGGGTTCAAAAAGGCATCTTTTAATTTCATTTATTTGCTTTTTCTCCGAATAGGGTTAGAAATCGAAACAAAACTCTCCGTAGTGTCGTGGAAGGGTATAAGCTCTATCAGATGGCACTAAGTTCGTTTTTGAGTCTCTTATAATCTCTGAGAAACAAGGGTTTTACGTCTTCAACAGGGTCAAAATGCACATTTTCGCTGATATTTTGCTTAGATCTTTTGAATATATGAAACTTTCCCTAATATTCAACAAATAAAGGCAAAAAACCGGAAGAAAAATGATAAACTGGTGCGCGAGCGCCAAAATTTCCTTTAGAGAGTAGGCCGTGGTGTGCATGTGAGTGCACGGCGCGGACGACGTTTTCTAAACGTCATAATGCCGCACTCCCTTTAGGGTCGAATCACTGTGATAGGATAATTATTCTCTCAAGATTTTATCTAATTACGTAATACCATCAAGCTGCTTTTCCAATTTAACGTCTGACTCTTCCATTTCTCTTTACAGCAACACGACGTCCAAAATGTAGGACATGTTTGCAAAATGAGAGAGTTGCGGTCAGAAAGAATGGGAATTGGAGAGTCGCAGACCCACACAGACTGGACATAAATCGAACTGGCGGAAAGTCGTGCCTCAACCTCTCTCGGTCGGCTCGCTTTTTCCAACCCCTAAACTGCACGTTCCAAGTACGACTTGGTCGCTGGTGATTTTCGCAGGACGCGGAAGAGCCAAGAGCCCGCTGGTTGAGAGTCCCTCGGGATTCTCCGTCGTTGCCTCAGGGCCCACGCCCGTTTTCTGTCACACAGCTCCTAGAATGATGAGTCCTCTCCATCTCCTCCTCTTTTCCGCCCGTATTTCTCCCTTATTCCCTTTCACTTCTTCTGCTTCTTCTTCTTCTTCTTCTGCTTTTCGTAGGGCCCGTATCCTAAGCAAATCGTTCCCTTACGCAATCTTTGGCACGCCACGTTGTGATTTATTTGAGCGGCCGAGGTTTCGCAAGAATAACCGATGGGCCGGCTTTGAAAGCAATTCTCCTACAGTAAACGCTGACGCCTACGCGTGCTGAACTGATGGACTTTTGAGCCGCGGTCATTTGTGGGGCTAGGGGGGGATTTGCGGAAACGAGGTGGAGCGAATATTCATCACTCTATCTAGAGCTAGCGACGTAATGAGTCTGTGCACTTTCCCTTGAAGTCGGGTCGGTTTTCATGCGATATGGCCAACAAAAGCGGAGAATATTTTTCTCGTAAATGCGCGTATCACAGCAGTCCAAGCGTCATAATAGCGAATAGCGGTTTTCGCGCATAGGATCCGATCCTGTAGGCGAACCAGTCAACGAGAAATTATGAATTTAAAAACTTAAGCTCGCCACTATCAATTTAACAAGTTCCGAAAATTTGGTGTTGATTGGTTTAGCTACTCTTGAGAAAATTCAAAAATACTGGTCAATTCGCTATTAGACACATTCTTCACCGGGCGGAATGCTGTGCCGCCAACCACCGTAAAACTTCAGACGGAGCACGAGATTAGCCTTACTTTGTTAGCTGGCATCTTGCCAGGAGAGTTTCACTGCACTTAGCAGAGTGCGCTACAAAGAGTTCCATTTTCCATTTTTTAAGGTTCGTTTTCCTCCAATAATAGCAACCTCTTGAGTAACTTCAAAAATAGTGATCATTTCGCTATTAGGCACATTTTTCGCAGGGCGGAATGCTGTGGTATGCTTCTTCCACTTGAAGCTATGGATCGTGTTTCCTACGAGAGCGAAGCGGTATAAAGAGAGCCTGGACGAAGTGGGAATGAGTTTACGGATGGAACGCTTTCGTCAATAGCATTTTCGTCCCTTCTATGTCTTTCAATTCGTTCTAACTCGTCCTTGTATAATTGAAAATGCTCTCAATCGGACAGGCTCTTTGCTCTCTAGATACTCTAATCAGAAACGCATCTCCCCCACCCCCCTTCTCCTCCCCCGTCCTATTTATTCTTACCCTCTACACGTTGTCACGTGTTTTTCGACGAAGCAGCAAAAGGGCCGAGAGGTTAGAGGCCGGGATTAGAATGATGCCTAGTATGTGGTGAAGTGTGCTCTTCTTCCCTCCTACTCTCTTTCTCTCCCTCTCCCTCTTTCCCTCGTAATGTAGTTCTCTCGTCGTATTCAACATCACCCCAGGGGGTCATTCTTATGTTAGATTTCCCGCAGCTTCTCCCTTTTCTCGCCTTCCTCACTTGAGTACTCACAACCCCCCATGTACTCGAGACTTGTGTGCTTCGAACTCTGAGCGTTCAGCACTCTTACTTCTCTATTTCGAAAATCCCGGGCCTGGCAATCCGTCGGTAATCCATTCCTGAACCGTTTACTGAATGCTTTCCAGACGTCTCATCGTATCGCATGACGTATTCCCCGAAGATGCGAAATTATTTTCGGAAAAAATTATGGAAACTTCACTCGGTGTAGTGGATGCTCGCCCTTCATTGTTCCTAGCTTGCATTCCCACAATGTTCTAAATGTTAAGTGAACGAGCCAAAATGCATCGGACACGGTGTTTT
The DNA here is from genome assembly GCA_900490955.1 of Micoletzkya japonica. Lineage (NCBI taxonomy): Eukaryota > Metazoa > Nematoda > Chromadorea > Rhabditida > Diplogasteridae > Micoletzkya > Micoletzkya japonica. The sequence continues at coordinate 166,078 of LS895463.1, forward strand.
CCGTGCGAGAGTTCCTACCGAAATCAGGGTTATTTTTCGGCATCTCGTTCGCTTAACATTTGTACTGCTGTCAGAACAGTGTGTTCCGCGAAGCTTCTCCTCCCCTCGCTTTTTAATTCGTCTACTACTACGTGCGTCGGCGAAGAGGCGTAAGAGTCATTATAATTATGACGAAAGTGAGCTCGCGAGTTGCGAATTACTCTAATGGCCCAGGCGCACATGTGACCTCTGATCCGGTTTTTTTCTCTAAACCTTTTCTTCATTTTTCCGCAATTTAATGAAAGTAACAGGCAATGTCTAGCCGTCTAGTGTATGATACATGTAATTATCTAGCATATCATATGCGTGTTTACATTTTTTTCTTTGCTGTGTTATGCCCGAACAGCGTGGGCGATATCACAATGTACCTCGGTTTCGTCGTCTAATTGTCATTGTTTTCCGCTAGAGCCCCAGTCTCTTGCCATTATCACATTTCGTTCAATTTGGGCGCGCAGCTTAATCGCTATTTGCTGCTACGCTCTGCGCTTAGCAGAGCCTAAGATAGCTATCTTTTCTTAAATTATCTTACTATTTTTCTAAAATTTATGCTAGACAATTTCACATAGTACGTTGTTTTCTTCTCCAGCTGCCAGTCGGTCGGGTCTTCCACTTTTAAAGAAAAGCCTCAATGCACTTGCAAACACTATCTCAACGCCTAAACACGGAAATGAGCACGAATTGCATTTGTCTACGCACAACGTTTTGGTCGCTCAGTTGGAGGTTTCCAGTAGAGTAGGCTGGTCATTTTGGCGCATATGCTTCATTGTTTACAATACGTAGCAACAAACCGGGTCACGGATAAGAATTATTCGTGCAACAGTCATTGCTGCCGACCAGTCTGCTCATCTCTAATTTTCAGCCCTCCCCTTTTGAATCAAAGAAATCGTCGGAGCCCTCTATATTTCTCTCTCATGCGTGTCCGTACTCAATTACCAGCCCAACAATGGACTCACATATTTCAAGGCGTATATAGTATTCCGGAAGAGAGCGTTCGTTATCTGCGAAATCTATGCACTGACATTCATTGTGTGGAAGTATTTACTTCCCTAATCTCTATGCGCTAATCTCTGGAACTCTCCGAATAGCCATTTTTTTCTTTAGAGTGTCCTTTCTCAGTCTCTAGACTGCCGGCTCGTCATCGTAAATTGTTTATTGCCCTCCTACTTTCACGGCTCCCCGGTGTTCCCCCCCCATTCTCAAGAGGTTCGCTTGAGCGCATTTGGCGCCTCCTAAAAAGCGGGGGCCTTGCTATTGGGCCTTTGTGCTTAGCGTCTGCTTTTTTCCGTCCCTCGAAGAAATTCCTGGAGGAAAGCAGTGAAAGCTGCCCCGAATTGGGAAACAATGGAGAAAGGTCCGACTGAGCTGGTGGCTTCGTCCTGGTGATAGACAAGAAAAGTGGAGTGAAGTAGGCGGGGTTCGAGGGCTCAGTGTGGGTCCGAAAAGCGGCCTTTGTACTTTATCCTAGTCTTATTTCACTCTCAACTTGCTTATATCGTGTTTTCTACAATTCTTTGCAGCTGGTAAAGGAAAATGTTCTATGAGTTTCGGTCATTCCTCTTAGCGACGAGAAAGCGAATCAATACGAAGAGAGTGCAGACGAGAGAGGAATGACGTCTCCAAAAAGGAACATTTTGCTCAATAGCATTAGTAGCGGTCAAGCCACGCGAAGCTACCTTCCATTCCCATGCCGTCTAGGATTTCGTCTATCGGATTTCCTCTCCTACTTCCCACCCATGCTATTTATTTCTGCCCCCCCTCAAAGAATTGCGTTAGTCCACTCGGAAAACTACCTGGCCACAACGCATGTGTTCCGTAAATGCCTTCCTCAATTCCCCGTAATGCTTCAAATATGCCGAATTTCATCCATGAGAGAAAATCAGCTCCACATGTCCTCCATATGCTCATCTTGCAATAACTCTCCGCATATTCCGCTTCATCTTCAAACTGCCACATCTCAAACTTTATCTAGATACTTGCGAATTCCACTGCGGTTCCTCTTCTATCACACCACCTCCCTATTTTTGCATATTGTCGTGTTCAGTCTATTCTTGTCACTTCTTCACCACTCCACCCCCTCTAATCTATCCCCCCCCCCTATCCCCTCTCCCCTTTCTTGCCCCCAGGCACGGCCCTAGCCCGCTCAGGCGCTGGTGTTGTTGCCTCAGAACACGTCGTCGACAATCAAATGAAGACTTTCTCGCTCCGCGTGCCGTGTCGCTCTCTTCTCTAGTCTCAGCCAGAGCTCTCCCCATCTTTTGTCTCTGTTTTCCCTAGCTCACCCGTTATCGGTCATCACCATCTTTTTCTCCATCCAAGTAAGTTCTAGAATTGGATATGTGTTATTGGCGAAACTTTCTGTCGCTAAGTTCACTCCTACTTCACGGAATCGCTGCTCTCTGGTATAGTAGAGGAAAAGGGAAGATATAATCGTTCCGGGCGTAACTCCAATTGCCGGGCATTCTAGCGTAATACCATTCTAATACTGTGTGAAAATCTTGTTGGTGGTGATGTCAAAACGCACTCACTCTTATCAGTGTATTATTGTAGAGCGGAATGGTGTTATGTCAAAGTGCTAAAAATCTACTAAACAGCGCAACTCGTAAAACAGAATTATACGTTCTATTTTCCTCCACTGTAGAATATAGGCATGATTTTTAATACCATCTAGTTTTGCGCTTACTTTATTGTTTAAAAGCATCCTATATTTTTTTTACAATCTACCCCCTTTGAAGATCTCTTGCATATGCAATGCTTTGCTTTCCATTGTTTGCCCCCAGCCAAGGGCTTTCACGGAATTTACTAGACAAAGGGCTCCAAGTATAGACGATGATTGCTGTTTTGACTCTAACGTTCTTGAATTAATACGTTTCTCGGCCTTGAAAACACACACTTTACGGAGGTTTATTAGTTGTGTTTATAAGTTGCAAAACATGTTTTTGCTTCAGGATGCTACACCTCCTATCCTATTGGGGAAAATGCCGTCACAGTTGAGTAAGCTACCTATATTCACGGTAGGATGGCATCACCAGTCAAGCTAGCTACACGACAATTTTGCGCTTCCTCATTTTTCAATGTAGACGACGCATTATTTAGTACGTGGCGGGCTCTTATTTTCTGCGTGTGATTGA
>LS895463.1:169344-186932 GCA_900490955.1 Micoletzkya japonica
GGGGGGCGTTTAGAACGCTAATTATGGGCCGCTAAACGAGGAAGCATCAGCAACCATGACTTGCGCTGGCCGTTTCCGCAACAAAGATATTCTGAGAAATGCTTTATGAAGCAGCGGCTTCACTGCTTATATTATCGTAGATGTAGAATATCGAAACCGTAGCCGCAGACTGGTTCATGTAGCTGCCTTGTGCATGGATATTCCAGACCGCGCCCAAGCATTCGTTTGTCTCTCCCCACCTAACAAAGGAACAAGCGATACTACGGTTGCATGGCTATTCTTTTTGGGATAAAGAAAAGGCTAGGAATAAGCGTAATGAAAAAGGCATGGAGCATCTTGGCTTACGTTCGCTTAGCCTTTTTTCTATTTTAGCCATCTCCTACTCATTGCTGCAGAAGAGTGAGTTTTCGCATGTTATCTAACTTTTTCCACATAGAATCTCTTTTGATGAACACTGGAACTCTGGTCTTTCGTACATACCAGCCTCGGACAGTGAGTAAAACGTTCTCTGGGGAAATATACCTTCTAATAAATTCTATTTAGTTCGCACCATCTCTTTTCTTCAATTGGCCACCTATATAAGACGCCCACATGATCATGCGATAAACCGATTTAGCCTTCCCCACCGTCCAAGAATATACTTCAGAACCCATATCTTACTCGCTTCGTATTCTTCTTTAGGTCCCGCCCCTCTTCTCTTTTACTTTGTCCTCTTCAACCCTCTGGATAGGCTTTCTGCCTTCTCAACCTTTTCCCGAACACACGCGTATCATAATTAAGCCCGCCTTCTTTATTTGTAGCTCTCTACACTATCCACCATAATAATCTCATCCCTACAGTGTCTCGGCTACCGTACACCTCCTACCGTATCCGTCGGTAGTTCCGTGGGTCAGGATGATGACAGCGGCGCGCGCCGCCTCGCGCCTTCATTACAACAAGAAGCGGACGACCACGCCGACTAAGAATCCGGTGCAAAAGGTGGGGGAATTGGAGTAAATATTATTGGCGGAAAACGAACGTTGAAAGAGCTGCGCATTGCTTTCCGCTAACCACCGTAAGACTTCAGCCGGAGCCGGGGATTAGCCTAAGCTGGCATTTTGCCAAGAGAGTTTCACTGTATTTAGCGGAGTGCGCTGCAAAGATTTCCCAACATTCGATTTCCTCCAATAATAGTAGAATATTTGCAAAGATACCCTTGTACCCGGTCAAATGATTCTCTTGATATTATTGACGAAACGATTCTGGCAGTAACTGCATGCCTATTTCATCTGCATTCTCTTTATAATCGAAGAAAACGGAATGTATAATTCTGCTTTACGAGTTGCGCGGTTTAGTAGATTTTTCGCACTTTGAGACAACACCATCCCGCTCTAGAATAAGATATCGATAAGAGTCACGGCTTTCTGAGATCACCACCACCAAGACTTTCCGATAGTACGTTTTTCAATTGAATAGTATTATGCTAGAGGGCCCGGAATCGGAGTTACCTCCGGAACGATTATATCTTCCGTTTTTCTCTACTATATACCGCTTCGTTCTTTTTTGCTGAGCCTAAAAAGTCATGGAGAAAAGGACGAATATTCATTCAAATTACCACTACAAAATATCGAACTGCGCCATTTCTATACACCACACTACAAGGGGCTCTAGCGGAGATACTGTACATCTCCATAAAGCATAGCACGGCATTGAAAATATTACAATGTTTGAGAATCTCTAGAATCTCTAAAAGCACGATAATACCCCAAGGCGATCTTCTGTCATGCCTAATGATGTTCAGATGGCTCGCTAATTGTGTTGAAGCCCCTTCCAAAAATATATAGTCGAGGAAAAATGTTTAGTCCGTTGTCACATTTCTACTTCCAACAAGAGAGCGAATCGGTATGAAACGAGTCCAGACCAAGTAGGAACGACGTTTTATCAGTCCGCGTTCCGAAATTCCGAATGTCTCTGGGTCTCTCCAATTTCCACGCTCTCTCACCTCCACTCTCTTAATTTGCATACGAATCTATTCTACGCAGCATAACGTTGTGGTAGGAATGAGTTTACGGACTTACCGTTTTCGTCAATAACATATTTGTGCATTTGGGAAACCACCATTTCAACAATTCGGTCATTTTATCAACGTTGATTAGCATGTAATTAGTGACGATCAAAATGGCGGAGTTGATGGTTTCCCGTACATTTACGCCGGCACATGACCTCCCGTAAAGCAGTTTGTTTACTCTACATTCTATTGCTTCGTCGGCGACTCTTTGAGGGCTTATTGGGGGCGTCTAGGAATGCATTTTTATGGCTTTCAAAGGGGCCTAACACCGCGACCAGGAAACTTTAGAGCCCCGGGGGGAGATTGACAAATTGCACGGCCATCAATTTCCTCGCGTGCTGGACGAGAGAAGGGCCTGATTTATTCGCATTCTTGGCAAGATGCCAAGGTGTACTGGGCTACGGTAGCTTTCGGCATGTGGGACCCCAGTGGGGATCGATCAGATACGGGCTGTTGGTACAACGGGTTTGATGAATTCCGGCACGGGCGCCCGGGATTAGCCCTTAGGCGTGCGCGATTTATGACTGGCAAAGGAGGGCCGGGAATAGAAAGCCGATGGCATGACGGGAAAAGGATAAATAAATAAATCAAAACCCCTTGGTTTTGTTTCGTAAACGGATACCTTCTGCGCTATGCGGCCATAAGTTTGACGTTGAATGATATATATCATATAAGAAATGAATTAATAACCAAGAATTATTTTCAGCGCTGCTCCTCCTCCACCAATGTACTTGAGCACTCGAACAGTCCGAGGTGAACACTTTGCTATTCTTACAAAATAATTATACCTTTAAATGGCCTTGAAACCATGAAATACGGCTATACTTTTTACGAATAGATAATATAATTGCGCTCGCCATGACAACAAACGTGCATGCGTTCCGAATGCTCCGAATGGCCTCTGCCCCCTTTCTCTTCTCAAACCAGAAGCCCCCCAATTTCCTCCATTCGGCCCCCCTCGTCCCAAGTAGGTCTTGCAATGTACGCGTTTCTTCTCCCCAGGAACTCCCTATCGGTTCCCGATGCGAATCCCCTGCTTCGCAAGCGCTCTGGAAGCGTGCCGGCGATTAAGATGGATACGCTGGTTAGTCGGCCTTTTCTTGATTATTCAGAAACCTAATTTGCATAATCTATGAAAATGCCCACTAGAAGTGGCACAGTGTTCTGACAACAGTGAACATTTTAAGCGAATCTGATGACCAAAATAACCCTGATTTCGGCAGGAACTCTCGTACGGAAAGCACCGTATCCCAGTTCCCGAAAAGTGCACAGGCTGTCTGTACTTTGACAATATACTGAAATCATAGCTAGGCCGTTGCACTCAAATTCGATAGTTGTGCGATAATTTCGCGAGCCGGGAATTGGGAGAAGGAGTGCATTTATCATGGCGCCCGATTAGCATGTTGTTGTCAACGGTCTCTGGGGATTTGAAGGGGAACGAACCAAAGAGGAGGAATAAATAGCGCGATGATAGCGGTCGATACGCTCGAGGTGAACATACAGGATAGGAACACTTGGCTAAAGTAAAATCGTGAAAATATGGGTTTTATTTTTGGAAGCCGCAATTTCATCAAATCAGTCGTTACCTTTCTGCATACAATGACTGTATGAAAATACCGATTGGCGAAATGGCTCGCTCTCCACCTTTTGTGTTTGGCACAAGACTGAAAATCACCGAAACTCGACTGTCAGGAAGTCTCAGGAGATGGGCCGGACGGTTTTTTTTTCTATTGACGGGCAGACAAGGAACTTTTCATGCACCGAAGTCTAGTATATGATCCCGAACGAAAAGCTTCCAAGAAATCTAATTTAGTGCACGTATACTTTCCGCTTATAAAAAATCCCCCGCGATTTTATAAATTCATTCCAGCGAGAGCTTTTTGCTTCCTGTAAGCTTTGAGCTACTAGGATTTCATATACCAAACTAAAATTACCCCAGGAAAGCCAGAGTAAATTTGAAAATACACTATCCATTTTGGGGTAAAGGCATGTTTGAATTTATCCTATGAGGTGTAAGCTTGTAATAATTTGTCTCAGTGTATTATCGGGGTTGATCTCTAATATCAACATTTCACCCCTAATCAAATGCCTTTCTTCGAATTCGATCGAGTTAGCTGCAACAATGCCGAGAGTGCTCACAACATGTTCCTATATTCGGAGTCCTAAAGTAATTGTCTGTCTCCTCGAGCATGTCACGTTCCAACAAAAGAGCGTGTGATTTGTTGCAAAATGCTATGCACCCACGCAAAGGGATCTTTCCGATTATTTGCTGTGATTAGCAGTAACTCGGAACCAGAAAAGCAACCAAAATAGACCCCTGCTTATTGCGTTTAGCTAATGAAAACGCGATATAACATGTTTCATCTCACAAGGAAAAAGATATGTCCCTAGCGTCTCCTCGCAAGTCGAATTCATCACGCGTGCTAGCAGGAAGTGTGGGCGTAGAAGGCGGGATGGGGGGAGGGTTGAGAGAACAGTGATTCACTAAACTAGAACAGAGGGCGGAAGGGCAACGCGCGGAGAAACAACAACGGCTGTTTATGCAACTTTAGCGGAAAAAAATTTTCTATGCTCAATTATGGCTATGGAAGCTATGGAAAGTTCGAGCTGTTTGCGATGCTAAGGCAACCTCAAGAATGGTGGATATTAAATGGTTGAGTAGCTATATTTCATTGTAAGTTGGCTAGGAAATATTAAAATAACAACGAATCCTGTCCTCAGGCGACAGAAATGAGCCTCGAGTCGGGCCGGAAAATGCCATAATTACAAATAAATTCTGCCCTCAGGCGACGGAGATGAACCTGAAGCCCTCGCATGTTCGGGCTCTCAAGCTTACCTGGGCCCGGCTGTGCGAGCCCCCACGCAGCCACTGCAAGGGCATCGTCGCGCTGACCGAACGCGTGTGGACCAAGCTGGATACGGTAGGTTTGGCCAGAGATACGGATACGGTAGCAAATTGAACAGCAGGCGAAAAAGAGTATGCACATTTCTAGAAAGCAAAATATTGCTGATAATTTTGATAAACGCTGTAATTGGATATAAATAGCTGTGAATTTTAGCAGAATAGCTAGCTACACATTATTGCCGTAAAAGCGCAAAAGCATTGATCTCGGCCGGGATCGAACCGGCGGCCTTCTGCGTGTAAAGCAGACGTGATAACCACTACACCACGAGACCTGGCGAGCCTTCGCGGCCACAGTTTTACTGTGGCTCCAAAGGCGAAAGAGAGGATTGCCTAGGATCCCAGGAGCTAGGATAGCATTCCTCCGCTGCGTTTCAATAAAATAGCTGGATATCGCCACTCAATAACTTCACTTTTAATTACTTAATTACTTAATTAATTACTTGGCTTACTTAATTAATGTTCTCAGAAAGACCCCTCGGTCCGCGAAATCTTCTACCGGGCAGCCTTCGTAGACGGCATGCAGGAGCGCTGTGAACGACGGAGATCCGCCAACTCCATCGCCACACTACGGTAGCCCCCTTATCCCACTTTCTAAAGCCCGGTTCCGGACGCAGAACCCTACTCGTTCTCCTAGGGCAACACGATGACTATAGGATTGAAATGAACAGCTGGCCTACCACAAATTGCACAAGGGGAGGGCAGTTGAACAGTATATATAATATACTCTGGGAGATAATGGGTAAGTTTTCCACGAATATGTGGTATTCAGGCTAGTTGACATTGTACTAACTAGGGTTGTCAAACCTTTTTCTGGATTAGCTTTCGGAACAGATTGAAGAATGAGAGGAAGAATGAGTGCTCTGTCATGAAAAATAGATAGAGAATGATCTAAAAAGACCCATCCCGCGTCGAATCTGTCGAGATTAAGTCGGAATTAGTGGTGGCCTCCGACGAGAGAGTGTGTAGAAACGAGAGGTTTATCGAGGAGGTCACCATTAATTCGCAGATAATGAGTGAGATTAGACGCGCGGCCGGTTTCGCCAAGTCTAGTAAAAGCCGTAAGAGCGAACGTCCGTTTTCCAGGGACCACACGCACTTCTTCGTCTCCCTCGTCTCCCAGGTGGTCCAGTCGCTCGACAACGACCCAGCCGACATGTTCGCGCATCTCGACAAAATCGGTATATATCTCCGTTTCCCCGCCAAAATTGGAATTCAAATTTCCCGCCAAACACGCGAATTCAAATTTTCCAGGCAGGAACCACGCGTACCTGAAGCAGTACGGCTTCCGGTCGGCGCACTGGGAGAAGGTCGGGGAGTACTTTCTGGACACGATCGTCATACAGGTCAGTATTTACATTTAAAAAAAGATAAAATTGCATTCAAACATGCTTATTTCGGGCTGGAACTCCAGCGAAAAATCAAAATGCTCCAATCGCCTGTATGGTTGACGAAAAAGAACAAAAAGCCGTCAAAGCGAAGCGGTATGTGAACTGGCAAAGTAGGAATGTGGTTTATTGATTTGATTTTTTTAGCATATTCGTTGATAACAGTCGATTGCTCAGGACTGTGTCCGGGGCTACCCGGAGGCGTGTCGGTCGTGGACGCTGTTGATCGCTGCGATGGTCGACCGCCTGAGGGCCGCCCCGCGGCGGGGATCCGTGGCTGCGGTTGCGGTGAGTGGAGACAATGAATGGAGCCGCCCTTAGGTTGTCACAGCCAAATTGGAGAGAAATTCGATTGGCTTTTGCATGCAGTCCCAGATAAAATTTTACACAAGAAGCTGATATTTTTTCCTCTCTTGCCTCTCACAATCAATCAACCGCTCTTAATTGGTTATCTCTTGAAATGAACGAGATGGTTGGAGGGACCCTTTAATATCGAGCAATGCGCATTTCGTTGTCAAATTTACCATAGTGGATTAAAAAGTCAAAAAGTCAAAAGTCGAATACAAGGCGAGAGAGTGTGCAAAAGCGAGAGAATTAGACTCATTTTGGAACGGAAGAACTTTATTCCACTATACTTACTATCATGTGATAAGTCCTGTCTGTCCGTATGTCTGTCTGTGAGTGTGTATCGGCAAATTTTGTGACCGGCATAACTCATTTCCCGTTTGAGATATCGTAAAAAAAAAAGTTCAAAAGTGACTACTATTATCTTTTTAATATCTCGAACGCATTTTTGTCCGATTTTGAAAATATGCCTTCAGGGCTGAGATATATCGACTTGGTTTGGTAAAGTGGATAGTGGCCTTGTCTGGTAAGCGGAGGTTCGAATCTCCTTTGATACTAATTGTTTTTGCTGATTTTATACGACCTTTAGGAAACCTTTTTTTCTATAATATTGTCATATATGACCTATTGGACGCCTCAGTTTATAATTTTGAAACAAATGAAAACCGTAGACCGGCTTTAGTGAGTATGCTGCTTTGAAAACAAGGAATGAAAGAATACCGCGTCAGTTATGTTTCACAAAATTCACATACATATTTTTCGCTTTTTTTAGATTGCATATACGTATTTATGTCGTTCTAAAAAATCGAACAGTGCAGGAGCATACTGCAGGCCCTGTCCTGTTTCAAAGGTAATTACGGGTATAGTTTGCGAAGTAGAAATCTAATATTTTTTTCCATATTTCGAAATAAACGACAATGTCCTTTAGTAATTCCAAGCATAATGCGATGAAAGTGATAATGTAGTTGTACTGTTGGAACAACACCCCTGCCTAATGCATGCTTAGGCGGTTCACGAAGCGTGCCGCGGGAGCTCTGCGTTGTGTCCAGGAGCGAAGCTCCCGGACAACATATGCATGCAGAGCGACCGCGGAACGCTTCGTGGGCCGCCGGGTACCGCGTCGTTATGCTAGTTTCATGGTTCTTATTTGCAGAATATTAGGTGATGATGGTGGTTTTTATCGAATTCGGGACCAATTTTAATGATATTGTGATGTTCAGGAGAAGGACGAGTCCTCATCTCACGTTCTCCCCGTGCGGATATGCTCCGGGAACGTAGTCTGTCCGATCTCGCGGACGCCGCGAGGTTTCTTTTTCTATTTTTTTACTAACCAATTATCATCATATCCGCAATTCACTGTATCCCTTATATGTATGGCAGTTCTCAGATCATCATAATTAGCGAAATACAGTTATTTTTGGAAGAAAAGCAAAGTTGAGAAATCTTTGCAGCGCACTCCACTAAATACACTGAAACTCTCTTGGCAAAATGCCAGCTTAGGCTAAAAGCCGGCTCCGGCAACGTTTCGTTTTCCTCCAATAATATTCGTGATATTGTTAATAATCCCATTCTGCGCAGGGTCTATGGCTGATATCTACGCGGGCTCGAGGAGAGGATCCAATGGGGAGATCAAGGTACGAACATATTTGGGAGAGTTCTTGATATGATTGAAAAAATCATCTATTTTTCATAAAATTATATCATTAAAGGAAATGTCTCACGAAAAAAATCGTTATTGAGCTAGTCGTTGGAAACATATCAGTATGGTCTAGACAACAAGATGTGCAAAAATCCCGATTCGAAACGGCTCTCTAGGCCTCAGTACGGCCATCTGAATGTGTGGGATACGGTAAATCTTGTGGGGTAGTTTGTAGTTTAGCAAAGCACTCCTCTCCCACAAACATACCCAGTGGCATCTCCTGATCTCCGCCACTCTCTCATCTACACTCCTTCACCCCTTCCCTAGCTCTTCCCTTCCTGCTCCATGGAGAGCGAGACCGAGCAGGCAATGCCAGGGGTTATTTAGCTAGCCGGTCTAGACTACAAACTACCCCACAAGATTTACCGTATCCCACACATTCAGATGGCCGTACTGAGGCCTAGAGAGCCGTTTCGAATCGGGATTTTTGCACATCTTGTTGTCTAGACCATACTGATATGTTTCCAACAACTAACTCAATAACGATTTTTTTCGTGGGACATTTCCTTTAATGCGATAATTCTGCCGGCTTTTCCCAATTTCTCGAATCTTTTTATCTCACCAATATAGTAATCTCGCATTTAAAGATGGACAACGATCGACGGGGTTCCGGGGGCGAACTGAAGGTGGAACTGCAGCCGAGGCGGGCCAGCTTCTCTGATTTGAGAGTAAGCAAAAAAAAATTAAATAAATATAGCAATGTTATTCATAATATCTAGAAGTAAGAAAACAATAGAAAATAAAAATACATTTCAGGCGATCGAAGCGGCCAAGCAGGCTAACGATCCAGCTGCGAACTTCGCGGCCACCGTCATGAATCTTATCGTAAGTGGTGACTTATAGCTAAAAAAATTATCACCAGTTTCCATGTGAACTTCTGCAGAACAGGCTTTAAAGGAGACGGCCCACGAGTACGGTAGCATTTTGAATTCGCAGGCTACCTTGATATGCAATTTAGGCCTTTCCGCCCATCTTTTCCCACAGTTCTTTTTGTGAAAATGATCGGAACAACGTGAAAAATCGATCTAGCGATGAATCAATGATGTATCTCATAACAGTCTTTGCCCGTTCAGTACTCCGCGAATAGTGAATGAAATCGCATAAGATTCGGAATACAAGAGCGACTATGGCCAGAAACTCGTGGTACTGCTCCTTTGAAAAGAGCCGGGAAATAGCAAACAATTAATAATCCGGATTCAGCCGGGCCGGAAACTGGGTGCGACGATCGAAATGGCGGCCGCGGCCTCCTGCCCGCTGTCCTCGATGGGCAAGATGAAGGACAGCCTTCCGGAGACTAAGTCCACGCCCTCGGCTAAGGCTTAAGGACTCTGCTAAGGCTTAGGGGAAGGCTTTTAAGTCTCCCTAAGGTGGCGGACTTCAAGAAGGACCATTCAGTACCACAACTGAGCCGATTGAGACGTATGCAAACTGTCAGGTTGCCGCCACCGATTGAAATAAAGTACGGCTCGAGTGGTCCTTCTTTAGCCCTATTTTATCTCTCGAACCCCCCTGTCTCTTGATGTACAATATCTGATGAGAAACTCACGGACTGACGTCTGTTTTCGCTTACTGATTTATTGTAATTCGTTCTTCATCAATTCGGTCGTCTCATCAACCTCGATTTACTTACAATTTGTGCTGATGAAGCAACTGATTTGATGAAATTGTGGTTCCCCTTATTTCCCCCCAATTCACTCCGTTTGTCACCATTACAGGTCTTGCGCTCACGATCTAGCAATTTCGAAAATATGAATAAACCACCACAAGACATGATAGTGGTGATGCGGAAGTAATCTCTTGAACTTTTGAAATTTAATCATATCCTCCTCTCCCCAATCCACTTCTACTGTAGGAGACATTCCGGTGTCTGGACCGTCGAAAATAAATGTGCTTGTATGGTTATTTCTTTGTGATTCAAATATTTGAGCTTCTAAGCATCATAGGTAGAGCATGGGCATATCTTTCCTTATATTCCTTTATCACAAGTCCCGATCGCTAATCCTGAAGACGGCACTCCTCACGGGGGGTAACTTCCATTTGGGGTGCCTTATCGACTGTCTCCGCTGCCCGTACAAGTCCCACTGTGATTTGAGCTGCTCAAAGTGCTCTGCGGTGTCCAGCTTGTACTGGTTGACATTGGTTGACGGTTGGCCGCTCTTCGGACCGCTAAATGTTGAGGGTTATTTTTCCCGACCGAGCACAGGATAACACGCTATTGGAAAAAAATACGGCAGATAAGAGGACATAAATTTAACGAAAGAAGCGGTTGGACAATCAGTAAATCTCATTGTATTTTTATTAAATGGGGCTGAAGAAACTTACACGGATCGACAGCGTTGTAGTACCGCCGCTGGAACTAGGGCCTTCCGTACGCGTTCTATGATGAATACTCCCACAAACATGATCGAGGGCACGATTCTGAAAGCAACACATAAATAAAAAAAATAAAATCAAATTTCTATTATCAAGAAATTAATTTTTTTAAAATTAAATTTCTATTATCAAGAAATTAGCTTTTTTAAAATTAAATTTCTATTATGAAGAGAACTCTATGCGAAGCACTCCGTTCTAAACCTTTGGAAAGTGAATATCGTAGGCATCTCAGATTATTAGCCGCATTGCAAATGAGAAGGGCTCAATACGTCCTACTGATTTCTCCTATCGTAAAGCCCTTCCCTTGAACTTCATAATTTTGATGTGTTGGTGAGCAGCACACTGATCTACCGCGGTGGAAAAGATAAGAATGATTTTTTTCCAAAGGTTTTGCATTAGGGCAGAATGCTGTCGAAAGCATTTCGAGTATTTCGGAAAGTATTTCGGTCAGACGACATTATTTTTCACTTTGACGCAAAATCTTATGAGCTTTTGTTCATCCTCTACGGTAGTCAAGCTAATCCCAGTGTTATCTGGAGATTTTCTTCTGTCTGGTAATCCTTAAATTTTTTACATTAGTAGACCAAACGTTATCTTCCCAATCGGTTGCTGCTTGCTCACTTGAACACTCATTATGCTCTGTTAACTGTGCAACCAACAGACTAAATGTCCAGAAAAAGGAAAACATATGAATTTCATGAGGAGAGTATCTAATTAGCGAGAGTTGTGTGAGAATTCCTATGCCTCATAGCGTAAAAATTATCGCAATTAAAGGGACATGGAAGCCAACAATGATTGGCTTTCATATGAAAGTTTATCGCCTAAATAATATAAAAACCAAAACCAGAGTGCACAAAAATGTCTACTTCGCGAGATATGCTACACAGCATTCCAAGCGTCATAAAAGCGAATGGCGGTTTTCGCGCATAGGATCCGATCTTGTAGGCGAACCAGCGAACAGAAATTTTTGAATTTAAAATCTTAAGTTTGCCACCATGAATTCAACAAGTTCTGAAAATTTGATGTTGATTGGTTTAGTTACTTTTGAAAAAAATTGAAAATAGTGGTCATTTCGTTATTAGACACATTCTTCACCGGGCGGAATGCTGTGCAGCCAAGGCCAGTCTTACTGCGTTTAGCGCATAGTAACGAGGCAAATGGCATCAAGTTATTCCCGGAGCAAGTTAGTATTTCTCGCTCCAGAAATTTTTTTAAAAATATTTTTCAAACGCTATTATCTTTTTTTATCACCTAAGAAAGATATTTTATTGCCATATTCGGCTTCAAAAAGTTTGTCGCTTCCATGTCCCTTTAAAGAAAGTGTTCCGTTAGTTTCGTTCATTTCTTTTCTGAAAGTTGCTTACCAAGCAGTAATCATGCCAAAGGCGGACCGGTTTCGTCAATACTAGCGCGTATAGTGGAATAAACCGATCCGTCAGTTTCTTACGCTCAAAATGAGTCTAACTCTTTCACTTTTGCACACTCTCTCGCCTTATATTCGGAATTATTTGCAGACGTATCTTTTTGATACACTATAGTTGACCGTACAGTGCTATGAGGGTGTTCGTCGTCTGGACGGTCAGGGTGAAGAGCGGGAGTAGAAGGGGCTGGTTGAGGAGAATCGGAAGGAGGAGAACGACCGGCACGATTACGAGAAAGATGAGGAAGACGAGGAGGGCGGGCTTGAGCAGTTGCTGAAACGTCGCCGTATTATAATTTAGAGTTCACGAAGCGAATAGGCATCCTTCTTACAAGTTCTTACAAGAATAGACGATCGGGGACAAGTCCTGCTAGGCTTGTTTCACTGATTCGTCTACGTTTACCTACTTTTTATCTACTTCTGTACAAAAAAGATCCGTCGGAAAATCATCATTCCGATTATAGGGCGAAAGGGTGCGCAAACGTGAGAGCGACTCATTTTGAGAGACTCAGAGACGCCAGGAGACCAATTTTGGAACGGAAGAAGCTGACGGATACGTTCCACTATGCTTCTCTACCTTACACGTCCGCACATTCTCCTGCAGCTGCAATCGCAAACTGAGCGTGTACTTTCGGGCCGAGCGATCGATCGCCGAATTGAGCGCCCGCAAACGACGCTCGTTGTGGTGGCACAGCAGGGGAATCGCCTGCGCAATCACATTTTGGAGAATAATAAAATTTTTAATTTTTTTATTTTTTTTGCCTTTTCTAGTTACGTTTATTTTTTATTTTTTTCTGGTTCTTTCTTATACTCTCTGAGACGATATGCCGTCTCGAGGTTCAAAGCACCAAGCCGCAGAAACACGTACAATAACGGTAATTCCGTCGGTGAGCAGAAGCCCGTAGGCAAAGTACATGTGGTCGATTATGCCTCAAAGTGGAAAGCATTGAAGGCATCTTTTTCGACATAAACAAATCTCTGGGATTTTCAAACAACACAAACAACACGAATTTGTCAGAAAGCCTGACGAGAGCACCTTACCGTTTCATTTAGTTTACGTCGCTATCCAAATCAAACGTCGGGCGACTTACAGTACGTCAAGGTAATGGTCGGCAGGAAGGTAAGCGTAGTGTAGGGGACGAGAAGTAGCCGCCCGAACCACGGTCTCTGATTGTGCTCGTAATCGGAGACGAAATGTGTGGCTGCGCACCTGATTTACAATAGGGGAAATATACCGTTCCTTCCTTTACGTTGATTCTTAACTGCTTATATTTTCTCCCATTCGTCAGAAGCTCTCGAATGATATTCCTACCGCTCCTAACGTATTCCTGTTATTTTTTATTCTTCTTGCAAGATTCATAATCTTCTAAAGCTAAATTAGGTATGGAATTTCCCTGATGCGTCATGGAAAACCATTGTCTCGGCTACTCAATGTCTTTAGTTTTAAACGTATTCCTTATAATTAGGTTTTATAATTTCGAACCTCTCGAGAAAGAGAAACGGCGTAAGCCACAGACTGGCAACGATGAACGACAATCGGACCGTCACGACGAAGGGCATGAGGGTCGTGTAGTTGTCTGAAAGATTTTTGGGCCTCTCCTTGAACTCTTACAATATAAGCTGCGTGCATCTCATCTCATTATCTATGCCGCTTATGCGCTTTCCAGCCTGGGCGTCGGAAATGTCAACCATTCTGGAATACGAACGGGCAATTTTTTGTAGACTTTTAGCGGGCACAAACGTCTACAAAAAGTAACATTTTCAGCAACATTAAAAAAGCCAGCCGGGCTACGCTTCGCCCGACTGGCTCACAGCATTCCGCCCGGTGAAGAATGTGTCTAATAGCGAATTGACCACTAATTTTGAATTTTCTCAAGAGTGGCACAACCAATCTAGACCAAAATTTCAGAGCTATTAGAAATCGTAGTAATGAACTTAAGTTTTTTCAATTGTTAAGTTTTGGTTCACTTAGTCGCCTACAGGATCAAATCCTATGTGCGGAAACCGCTATTCGCTATTAGAACGCTTGGAATGCTGTGGGCTGGTCAAACCGCAAATTTTGCCTTACATTTTTTGCGTGTCTCTTAATGCACGTCTCCTCGTCCATGGACGGGCGGCAGCTTCCCCATATACCGCGGTTCCCAGTCCCTTCATTCTATCCCATACGGAAGTCTTACAGTGAAGGATTGAACGTTCTTTGAACTCTGAGTTGAGCGTTCTTTGCTTGGTCACACAAACGTTTAGCGCTTTATATAATAGTATTGATAGGCTAGTTCGAATTTCGCATAGATCTAAAAATCCCTCAGAATTTTCTGGAATTTTCTTGAATTCTTCTAGAATGTTCTAGAAGCCTCCCATCGACCCCCCGTTACCATACCACAGTCCCTTCCTTCTATCCCATACGGAAGTCTTACAGTGAAGGATCGAACGTTCTTTGAACTCTGAGTTGAGCGTTCTTTGCTTGGTCACACAAACGTTTAGCGCTTTATATAATAGTATTGATAGGCTAGTTCGAATTTCGCATAGATCTAAAAATCCCTCAGAATTTTCTGGAATTTTCTTGAATTCTTCTAGAATGTTCTAGAAGCCTCCCATTGACCCCCCGTTACCATACGACAGTCCCTTCCTTCTATCCCATACGGATTTCTTATAGTGAAGGATTGAACGTTCTTTGAACTCTGAGTTGAGCGTTCTTTGCTTGACACAGACGTTCAGCGCTTTATATAATAGTATTGATAGGCTAGTTCGAATTTCGCATAGATCTAAAAATCCCTCAGAATTTTCTGGAATTTTCTTGAACTCTTCTAGAATGTTCTAGAAGCCTCCCATTGACCCCCCGTTACCATACGACAGTCCCTTCCTTCTATCCCATACGGATTTCTTATAGTGAAGGATTGAACGTTCTTTGAACTCTGAGTTGAGCGTTCTTTGCTTGACACAGACGTTCAGCGCTTTATATAATAGTATTGATAAGCTAGTTCAAAATTCGCATAGATCTAAAATGTCTTCAGAATTTTCTGGAATTTTCCAGATTTCTTTTAGAATGTTCTAGATGCTTCCCCATCGACCCCCCGTCACCATATCCCAGTCCCTTCCTTCTATCCCATACGGAAGTCTTACAGTGAAAGGTTGAACGTTCTTTGAACTCTTGGTTGAGCGTTCTTTGCTTGGTCACACAGACGGTTAGCGCTTTATATAATAGTATTGATGGTGAAATTAAAAATTCCTACCATCCTCCGGATGCATATACAGTTCGCAGAATAATTGAGTGATCCGGGCCAGAGAGGAGGTGTAGTAGTGGAAGGCACAGAATATGAAGATGATAGAGGCATTCACGTGGACCAAGGGGCTCTTAACGGAGGAATCGTCGCCCGGCTGGAACATGCACAAACTCAATCTTTTTTTCTGGGGAACTGAGGAATTTCTGGGTAATGTATAATAATTCCCCACGATTTTCCAGGAAAATATTGTGCTTGTTTATCTCTACGAGTGCTTGTTTTGAACATATTTCTCACCTTTCGCTTTCGAATCATCATAGCAACCACAGGCATGAGAAATATTATCAGTAATAAGGATATCAGCTGAAATGAATGATTTCGTATGAATGCTTACTTTGAAACTTGTTGTGTAACGTTTTACTTTCTTCGCTGTAGAAACTTACTTCGATCACGAGCAGAAAGATAAATGTTGATAAGTATGTTCCCTCAAGAGGATAATTGTATGTGAAAGGCAGCCATCGACAGGAATTATCGGGAAGGCGAATGGTGTACAAATCATTCATCTAAATATTTCAAAGAATTTGCTCATTGTTGGATATTTATTTATATGCTAAACAATGTTAAAGAAACGACTAGGTAGTAGTTGCCAACAACTAGTTGCTTCACGGAAATCCCACGATCCCCTCAAATGCAACGCCTACTAGAAGAATGTAGAAGAATGTATGCAAGTTTCAGAGTGATGAGCCTTCAAGGAAGATGAATATCTCAAGCAGAGCTTAGGAGAGTGAAATCGTAAAACGATTTCACTCTCCTAAGAGACAAGTACTTACTCTCCTATTATGACAAGAGAGGCATGGAGACGCATGAACCTTGAGACAATGCAGTAAAGAAACTGCATCGTTTTCTGCTACGTACGTTTGTCCTCTACATAGGGTACAACAGTACCATAAGATATAATCTTACAGTCAGGAATTCGGTACCAATTACGCGCATAAATCGTATAATAATATGTGTTAGTCTAGTGTCAGTGTTAGTAAGTAAGAAAAAGCTACGTTGCAATTTCACATCTTTAAACATGTTCGTTGGAAGCAAAGCATTCCAAAAGTCTAGTTTCGTTAACCGCAAACAAATCACGCATTCTTTCAAGGTAGATACTGCAAGGCGTGCTATTTTCCTTTCACTGCGTCGTGAAGCACCTGTAACTCGAGAGAATATTACACTTCTAACTTTTGCGCCGAACACAAGGCTAACAATAGTACCGCAAAAAATCCATAATGCATTAGCCAATTTTTCCGTGCCAGAGTAACTTCCGAAATCAATGGTATTTTTCGGTTTGCTTAACTTTGCACTGCTGTCAGAGCGAGTATTGCGCTGCATAAAAAATAGAGATGTGCATGTGAGTTCTTTTGGCCGGTATGTTTCATTTCTTTTGGTGAAGAGAGCCCTCGCGGTTATGAATGATGTATGAAACATATAAAAGAACTCCCAACCAGAACTCTAATAAAACGATTCGAGGATGGGACTCAGGATAAAGGAGTCTATTATAAGGCCTTTGCCAGAGCACGAATAATGGATGTGGGCAATGATGACGAAATTCGAAGAACCAACGGTAAGCCAATACAAGTTACTTTTGTGTGCGAGGATACTGAAAGAGATAATGTGATACGACAATAGACAACACCCGTAACCTACTGTAATTCTTTTCGTCTCACAATTGAGCGAAAATTCACCAGACGCGCTAGCGAGTACCCTGTTTGTTTATCGCGTATTTTCTCCAAAACTCCCCTGCTGTTTTATGGTTAAGAAAACGTTTCTATAAACGTTTCTACCGTTATCTCGTTTTGGTGAGAAGAGAGAGCAAACAAAGTAGGGAAAGGATTTCCAGATTGATCATTTTGTCAATAGCTAATCCTTAAAGGGACATGGAAGCCAAAAAAGATTGGCTTTCATATGAAAGTTTATCGCCTAAATAATATAGAAATCAAAACCAGAGTGCCCAAAAATGTCTACTTCGCGAGATATCCTAAAAATCGTTTCCCAGCCAAGGCGCAGTCTTACTGCGTTTAGCGCATAGTAACGAGGCAAATGGCATCGAGGTATTCCCGGAACAAATAAATATTTCTCGCTCCAGAAATTTTTTAAAAATATTTTTCAAACGCTATTATCTTTCTTATCGTCTCAGAAACATATTCTAGA
>LS895463.1:197700-209249 GCA_900490955.1 Micoletzkya japonica
AGGACTGTGAAATGGACAATATGAAGGCAAGGACTGTGAAATGGACAATATGAAGGCAAGGACTGTGAAATGGACAATATGAAGGCAAGGACTGTGAAATGGACAATATGAAGGCAAATCTCTTTTTCTGTTATCGAAGGCTTCTTTCGAGCATCAATCTTCCGTGTGCATTATATGCATGATACATAGTCCCGGTCTGCTCAACTCAAGTGAAATCACGAACAACCTGCTCCACAACAATCTTCAACACATAGTGTAGACACTACGTTCTGCTCCAAAGGGTAGATCACGCTTGCAAAAGGAGAGAGAGGGGAGGTGAGAGAGCATGGGAATTGGAGAGACGCAAACACAGTCGCAAATGGGCATAATTCGGACTGGTGGAACGTAGTGTGTAGATACCTAGTGAATGCATTTCCCAGCCCGCAATAATTCACTACAAGGTCGAGATGATCTCTAGGAGGAAATCGGCTGATGAACTCTAGGAACAAATTGTGGGGAGTTCCCCAGAAATTTATTTTGAGTCAATGTAGAGGGTCCGCATCCGGAGTGTCGCGTGTGCAGTTTCCTCAACCATATAGATAGGGTTGATATGTATTCAGTATGTAATCAGTTCATGTATCGAGTATATTCAGTTCGAAATACTCGGCAACACGCTCCTGCCCATTTGTTTGCCGCGCAAGCGGAATAACCTCCTGAATCTGGCCGCTATAACCTATGACTTTGGCCGGGTAACGGATAAATCTCCTCCTCGGCTGGGTTAGTCCTGAAAGAAAAGAAAAAGCCCCTGAAAGCGACTAAAAGTGTTTCATTAGATATGTGTGACATGCTGGATCATCGGTGTATAATTTCGTTTTAGGTATCTTTGAGCACTTCTCGATGAAAAAAAATTAAAAAAACATGTATAAGCAAATAATGAAAGAAACTTCACTCATAAAACACATTAGAAAGAAAGAGACAAGAACGAAAGAGACTGACAAGAAAGAGACTCTCAAAGCACATTTCAAAACGATTTAGCCTGATTGCATGCGCTAACTCGTTATGAAATATTGGCGGAAAAATTTCTGGTCTATCTAAGCATCTTTTTCAGGCGAATGCAGAGAATTATCTCCCTAGGAGAATCGTATTATCCCATAGTGCATCGGTCCGGGCAGCAGCCCGCGTACGTCTACGCCTCGAATATGATCGCGCATCTCAACGAGGGGTGCGCCACAGTGTTCTAAATGTTAAGCGAACGAGCCAAAATGCTTAGTATACGGTGTTTTCCGTGCGAGAGTTCCTACCGAAATCAGGGTTATTTTTCGTCATTTCGCTCGCTTAACATTTTAACTGTTGTCAGAACACTGTGGCTCGCTTATCGGCTACTGCAGACAAGCGTGAAAAAACAGCACAACGGAGGGCTTTGAATAAACTTCTTGCATATCGTAGAAGTTGCAGTGTGGAAGCCGAGAACAAAAAGCAAGTGGACTTGAAAATTCAATTCAAAACAGTAGAGATCAGCTTGTTTATCGCCTGACTCTCTTCATGCTTCCATGCCTCATCCCTCTCTCTCGGACATCTCATAATGTAACTAAGAAGCTTGGTTTTCAAAGGCTACAAAACAGGATGGTTAAGAGCTAGAGGGACGAAAAAAGTGAAGAGTCCTGGATTTAGTCTTCCATCCCTCATCACCTCCCCTCCTTGCCCGTCCCTTCCCCCCCCCCCTCCCTCTTCATTCCCTCATGCAACCATGGCCGTGGGCGGTCCGCTTCTTCGACGATCCTCGTCGTACTCCCATTAGGCAGCGAACCAAACGGCCCTTCGTCGTCGACTACCTGTTCAAGAGGTTACTGCAGTCTTAGTGTTTTCTGTGTTATTAAAGGAAAAGTGAACGCTGAGCGATCTGCACAGGTCTTCCCGCTAAATAACTACCGTAAAACTTCAGCCGGAGCCAGCAACTAGCCTAAGCTGGCATTTTGCCCAGAAAGTATCACTGTATTTAGCGGAGTGCGCTGCAAAGATTTTCCAACGTTCGTTGTCATCCAATAATAACGGATTACCGATTCGATTTTATTTAGGCGATGAAGTAAATACAGTAAATAAATATAGAAATAAGTAAATATCTAGAGATAAATACAAAGGTATCTATTTAGCGAGGTGTCCGACTACCGCCGACTGCGTTTTCTCGTAAACGGTGTCATCGGTCTGCTCATCTCATCCTGTCTCTACTATCTGGCCTGGAAACGGCTCAACTTTGCCGACTTCGACCATACTCTAGGTACGCATAACTCATAACAATGTACGGTGAGCAAATCGTATTCCTGCATCGTCCAAAGATATTGTGATTGCTTTTATTTTATGTTCTGCACAGCATTTCGCCCGGTAAAGAATGCGTCTAATTGCGAATCGACCACTATTTTTGAATTTTCTCAAGAGTGAATGAATGAATTTACACCAAATTTTCGGAGCCTGTTGAGTTCACGGAGGTGAACTAAAGTTTTTAAATTCATAGATATTCGATTACTGGTTCGCCTACAGGATCGGATCCTATGCGCGAAAACCACCATTCGCTATTATTACACTTGGAATGTTGTGTCTGACAAGAATAGTTAAAATAAGAATTCAGGAAGACTCACGAAATGGTTCATCATTGTTGGAATCTCCGCTGTCTTTACGTACAATCCGGTAAGCGGCTTCCGAAAAGTTTAAAAAAAAACAGATAAAACGTGTTTGCATTTCAGCTCTTTCGTGGAGCAACCTTGTGCCTGGTTTTCGGAGCGATCGGAAAGAACGGCCAACGTATGCAATCTTTTTTGTTGATAAATAGGGTTATTAAAGCAAGCAGCAAGCGACGACGTCCTTTCATTCTTCACTCCACCGGGCAGAATAAAATGAAAGGAAGTCGTCGTTTAGCGCGTCCTTTCCCAAACTTATTGATGAACGCTAAACTTTTGCATAATTTTCTTGCCATTAGAGTTGGATAAAATACACTAAAGTTCAGCAAAAAAATAAAACTTCACTCTTTCCAGTGCCATTGTCGATGCTCGTCTTTAACAGCCTCAACGACGGCCCGATCACGAGTATCGTCGAGAACTTTCAGCTCACGGCTGACGTACCTAATTCTATTGTTTTTGTTTTTGTTTTTATTAAATTAAAAAGAAGTAAAAATAATGCAAAATGTTGCTGACCGTGATCAGGCTGTGATGTGCAATCTGCAAGTGCAATCTGACATGACCACAACGCGCGTCGCAATGCTGACGGGACCTTTGGAAGAGTTGCTGGAGGAGCAGATGTGTCGGTGGTTCTGATCGTAGAAGATTAGGAATAGGAGTAAAGTGGGGCTAATAGAAAAGCTGAATAGATGTCGCATTCATTCGTTCCATTATGGGCGATGAAAAGCTGTAGCTATTGCGAAATGCCGTGATTATCATTGAAGAGCCAGTTCTGGGCAAAACATTCTTTGACGATGATGCTGTGACAATCGTTCGATTCTTTCTTGTACGTCTCCAAAAACCTTGTAATATTACAGTAAGGGGAATCACTATGGCCAAGAAGATCTCGTCGTCTCTCAAGTCGTTCGTTGATCCCTTCAAAACTGTATTCATTTTCAACTCCGTTCTTAGACAAATGAAAGTGAAAAAGGCGATTACCTCATATCGTGCTACTATTCTTTAGATTTATATACAGATATTATGCAGAGATCATGAAAAAAACATGTTCGAAAAAGGCAATTTGTAGGAATTCTCAACGGAATCCTCCGAAGAAGATCGTACAATGAAGGAGAACGATAAAGCAGCAAAGGTCTTTTCTTCATTTTGTTGGAATTATTATAAAAAATACACGTCACTACACCAATTTCAAAAGAATATTTTCTGGCCATATACACTCTTTACGTCATCCAGTAGATCTAGTCATCCTGATTGGGTATTCCGAATCTTATGCGATTTCATTCACTCTCCGCGGAGTTCTGTAGACTCAAAGAACAACGTACTTTTCACAAAATCGGATATATTAGCAGACGGAGATGAGGTACAGTTCTGATTCATTTACAAAACGATTTTTTACATTTTTCTGATCATTTTGACAAAAAAGAACGACGAGAAAAGACGAGCGGAAAGGCCTAAATTGCATATCAGGGTAGCCCGAGAATTCAAAATGCTACCGTACTCGTGGGACGGTAGCATTTTGATTCTTTTTGATTCTTCTCCTTTAAAAAATTTGCACAAAGGGATAAATAAAGGGATGCAGATATTGATGGAGCGCGACCGGAGGCTGAAAGAAGAACAGTACGAAAAGGAGAAGGAGATAGAGGATGAAGCGAACGCTCGAACGAAAGTCGGTGACATTTCTCATAATATCCTAAAACGATCAGCTTGAAATATATTTTTGTCATTTGAAAATTCGAACCTCATTTAGCAATGTTATTGTGCGAAAAATGATAATCTCAGGGAGGACGCAAGGTAACCGAACGAATGAGCATGAAGTGCAATGAAATCTTCAACAAGGGTCTCGCAAAGTGCAATGAAGTTTTCGCCGACCTCAAGGTTCTTCTTATTGTCATATCTAAACTATACATTACACAGACTTTTTGCGTAACACAAGGAAATGCTAAAAAAATAGATAAAAGAATGGAGAAGAAGAGGAAGATTTCACAAGAGCATTAGACCGTTTTGGCGACCAGAAGGATTATAGTGCGCCATAATTTTTCACTAATAGAGAATAAATAATAACTAGGTTATTTTATCGTTTATCGAGTGTTTCGTGCTCAGCTGAAGTGCCTCGGTGTGCTCCGCTTGCCCGGATTCTACCTCTGCAACAAGATTGACGTTCTGCACATGTGCGAGGTATTCGTTTTCATATCATCACATATTTAATTATGCAAATTAATCTACTAAGATAAATCGATTTGCATAAAAATCTCGTAACCGATATTGAGGACGCAGAGAAG
The DNA here is from genome assembly GCA_900490955.1 of Micoletzkya japonica. NCBI lineage: Eukaryota > Metazoa > Nematoda > Chromadorea > Rhabditida > Diplogasteridae > Micoletzkya > Micoletzkya japonica. The sequence goes on from LS895463.1 coordinate 202,625, forward strand.
AAGATGGAGGGCATCAACGTGTGCCGAGAGAACATTGGCAGGATGGAGGGAAGCGACACGTTTGACGAACAGGTATATAAATAAATTGGTGAAGGAAATCACGACCTGCGATATTGACGAATCATATTATTGACGAAAACGTTTCGTCGACAAACGCTCATTCCTCCTACTCCATCTTTACTATCTTCATACCGCTCTTTTCTCTCGTTAGAAATAGGAATGAGGCAATCTACATACCGTCAACTTAGTTCATACCGGGACAAATTCGGTATATTCGGTATATTCAAAATAAGGCCGTAACTCGATTAGAAATGGTCGTAGAAAGTTCTGGTTGGAATTTTTGGAATCCTTAGGCTCCTGTCTACCCGCATGCCAAATTTGAATACGATTGAGCAACTTATAACGCCTGAAAACAGCTCATTTGCCTTACAGTCCAAATAGACAACTACCCAATGCAATTTTAGTGTTTTTCGTCATAACTATTTTCTGCGTGGACCAATTGAGCTCAAACTTAGTACACAAGCAGATCTTGATGAGATGAAGCGAATGAACCCAACCAGAAGTTTCTAGGCCCTTTTTGAACGGAGTTATGGCCTCGTATAAGATATACCGAATCTGTCCTGATATACACTAAGTTGACGGTATGTTCACTATACTTTTGGTCAAAATGAGAATGTGAAAAAAAGAAATTTCGTTGTCTTACTAGAATTATTTGTAGGTTGCCTCGATGAACAACATCACGGAGGGAATCGAGGACGAGATGCGCATGAATGTAAGACTCTCATTTTTGGCTATTGAATAGAGTGAATTCAAACCATGCTGATCTTGCGGAAAATTTGCTTTATTTGTGGAAAACGTCCATGAAAGACCATGAAGAGTCCCTAGTTCTTTTGAATAAAACGTCTTCTCGCAGATTCACCTCAAAGCAGTGTCGATGCCCCGCGTCGAGGAGTCGCTGGCTATCGATGACATCAAACTAAAGCTGAAGGGAGGCATCAGCGTGGTCAAAGTACGTACATTTGGCATAGTAAGCAAATACTTGGCCAAGCCCTTGGTCACACACCAAGGACTTCGCTGATGGAACACGGCTTGGTCCAGTATTTTGGAGAAAGACAAGGAACAGGGCATATCCATTTTTACCTTCTCTTAATAGTGAAAATGGGTGATTTGAGCAGGATACGAAGAGTGGAACAAGTACCAAAGTGAGCAAGGGCTCGTTCAGCTGACTATCAAGTCGATCAAAGAGATCGTCTCCACGCTGCTCATCTTCTTCATGTACATCATCTTCCGCGACGCTGTCAAGATGATCAACAACTACAGAACGAACGTCGAGTTCAACAACAAGTTCATTACCAAGTTGGTTTTTTTTACATTTAAAAGTTTTTTTAAAGAAAGCATTGTTTTATTTATCCTATTTAGGCTATATTTTGCCTATTTTATCTACTAATGGCTTTTCCAGGCGATTCTGGGAGATTGATCAAGAGCGAATTGCCGAGGGAAGCGAAGGCCTGCGAGTTCTGAGCAAAATGGAGTGGAAGAAGCACCAGCTGCAGAAGGTTTTCGGGTAAACCTGTTTATTTCGAAAAGAGTTTAAAGGAGCCGTACCACGAGTTTCTGGCCATAGTCGCTCTTTACGTCATTCTTTAGATCTAATCATCCTGATCGGGTATTCCGAATCTTATGCGATTTCATTCACTCTCCGCGGAGTACTGAACGGGCAAAGACTGTTATGAGATACATCTCTGATTCATTGCTAGATCGATTTTTCACGTTGTTCTGATCATTTTCACAAAAAAAACTGTGGGAAAAGATGAGCGGAAAGGCCTAAATTGCATATCAGGGTAGCCCGCGAATTCAAAATGATACCGTACTCGTGGGCCGGCTCCTTTAAAGGTCTAATAAATCATCATCGATAATTTCGTCATATTTCTGAACAGTTCTCTAAATGCTATTTCAGCACATTTCAACAAGATTATTATGCACTACTGTGCAAATTGGTAAAGCGTTGATTGCATCATTTTTTTAGCATATTAGCATAGATGGCCGACGAAAGCGGAGCTCAAGACGATGAAGGTAACGCTCATTCGCTGGACCTTCATCTTCATCATCTCACTCATTATCGTGGCCGTCGATCGCTACTTTGTGTACATTTTGGACAAGGTGATTTTGCGATACATAATTTTTTTTGGATTTATTTTCTATTATCTCTCTATAAGTCTCACTTGCAGATACTACCACTGACGGTCCAGGAAATCGTCAATAATGCCGTTCACAAAACGACCTTGAGAGTGAATTTATTTCTATATATTTTATGTAATTTCGTTCATCGAGAAGCTAGACCCCAAGTAAAGTAATATGCAAATTAGGGTTGGCAAGCGGGCTAGGTTACACGTAATGGTTTTTTTTTCATTATGAATATTTCACGCAATAACATCCATAGTAATGACGAAACGGCCAGAGAGATGAACCCGGCTTCCCAAGCCCACTTCAGGTTCTCGGGAAGGGCGCACTGTCGGAGCTGATCAACAGCATACTGAGCATGAATACCACCCGGACCTCGGAACAGGAGTTCTCGTTCGTTTGCCTTACATTATTATAGTGGATTAAAAAGATCCCCGTCGGAAAATCATTCCGAATATCAGGCGAGAGAGTGTGCAAAAGTGAGAGAATTAGACTCATTTTGGAATCAAAGTAACGGACGGACCGGTTTACTCCACTATACCTAGTGACACACGGTTTCAGCGCTGTTGTAGGCGTCTCTTCGTGCTTCATACAGTGTTCTGACAACAGTGAAAAGGGGTTAAGCGAACGAGATTGTCGAAAAATACCCCTGATTTCGGTAGGAACTCTCGCACGGAAAGCACCGTATCCAAAGCATTTTAGCTCGTTCGCTTAACAATGAGAACACTGTGTTCATAGTTCTTTCTCGAGTAGAAGCGCGAGATAAAACTATGCGAATAGCAGCTCATCACCTAATCATTTCCATCGCTAACCTTACCAGTGCCGTCGAATCGAGTCTTTTGGATGGTTATGCTTCATATATTCCATAAATCGAGTAATGTCCTAGTTATAACGGACCAGATGATAGCCATAAACAGGACCCGATTCTAGGGCTCTATTCTAGTTCAGAGACGTCGTATCGGGTCCTTTTTATGGTAATCTTTCATCTTAGTTCAGTGTAGGCAAGACATCGATCGCTTGATGTAATGCATGAAATATAACCACGAAAAAGAGCCGATTCGACGACTCTCCTCTAAAACCCTTTTTTTTGCCAGAACGGAGCAGTGCCAATTCTCGCCCATTCGCACGGACCCTATCTTTCTCGTCGCCTGGCTCTTCCTTCCGCTAATTTTCATGCTCGTTTTGCAGGTGATTTTTTTCACGGAGTCGCACAGAAATTAGAGCATTCCATTCGGGTCTTCTTTTCGTACATGTTTCACGCGTCATTCATAACCGCGACGCATCTTGTCACCAAAACCAGTGAAGCATATTAGTCAAAAAGACCCGAATGGAATGCTTTAGTCAAAATACGCCCCACGCCCTGCCTTCGTCTTGAGGGGGATTGCGGTGTGGATGACAGAAAAAAATTGCTTTAGCTTACATGGATAAGCGCTGTTTTTGCTCGTGAACTTCTCTGCTTCATAAATATATATATATATATATATATATATATATATATATATATATATATATATATATATATATATATATATATATATATATATATATATATATATATATATATATATATATATATATATATATAAAATATACTAAACTTTCCTAGGTAATCTTCGGGTTCGTCATCAAACGCGTCGTGCTGTTCTACGTGCTGCCGTTTATGTTCCCGAGAAGGGGACGGATTCGGATCATCTACCTGTATAATAAGGTCAGCAACTATAGTGGAGAAAATCGGAACGTATAATTCAATTTTACGAGTTGCGCTATTTAGCAGATTTTTCGCACTTTGAAGCAATGCCATTCTAACCCAGAATCAGTTCTATCAGAGATTGAACACTTATTGAGATCACCATAACCAAGACAGACAATGAAGCATGTTTGGAATTGGCATGATGGCTCTAGAAGCACCGGAATCTGAGATACGCCCGGAACGATTATATCTTTCCTTTTTCTCTACTATAACAATTGTCTCCGAAAAGTTAAAAAATATTAAACATGAGAAGAAAGAGATCTGAAGCCTTCTGTAAGATGAAAGCAATAAATCGTTCGGCATTTGAACCGTATCAGATTGGGTTCTCTTTTTGACACTTTTCCACGGTTACTTTTCAGTGTGAATGGCATATCCCAGTATTTACAGAAGTCTGAAACGTATCCGAAATAAAAAAGAGAACCGTATTGCAGATTCTCTTCGCCCGGTACAAGTCGCGTCAGCAAGCCCGGCAGCGAATTCGCTTTCTGGCCGATCGATGGAAACTGAACGACGAGCGGAACGATGGGTACGGTAATTTAATAATTTTTTAAATATTAAATCAGTGTAAATATGCCGAACCGTCAATAGTTCTTGTAGAAGAAGACTAATTTCTCGAGCATTCTTTCGGTGGATTACTGGTAAACTAAGTTTTCTGGGCAAGGGAGGTGGGGAAATAGGGGAATAGGAATAGCCGCTAAGAAGCAGGACTAACCGACACTTGCCGTGGAATCCTTCAAGGAATCATTTATACTTTTTGTTGAAAAGCTATCTTGTTAATAGGGATAACCGGTAGAAAGAACTACTTAGCGGAGACTTGCAGGGGTATCTACTCCAAGAACTCATGGTTCAAGCGGCATTTCCTCGACGTTGTCTTCAAATCGGCCGAATGCCTGTACTGCAAGGTCTCCCCTTCAAATTTCCTTTTGCGCCTCTCAGTGTATATATGGTAGAAAGCAATTTGTCATTTCTAATTTGTCATTATTGGACCATTTATGCAATCATAATAAAAAGCAACAATCTTTCATAAATAATACTTTTCGCTTCCAACAGAATAGTGTTCTCTTTTTGACGCATTTCCACGGTTATGTTTCAGTTTTCATGCTCTGTAGGCATGTCCCGGTATTTATGGAAGCCTGAAACATAGCTGTGGAAAAGCGTAAAAACGAGAACCCTACACTGAGCGAAATTTCACCACCATACAGCACCTAGTGAATCATTCACCCCATAAATTTCACCAGCCCGCTGGTGAATGGCGCGCAATTCACCAGCATGCCGGTGAAATTTGCGTGGTGAATGATTCACTAGGTGCTGTATGGTGGTGAAGTTTCGCTGAGTGTACTCTCCAGACCCGGTGCCGTCGCCGGGCGCTCACCGCCTGCCCCGACTGCCCGGCCGTCTACTGTGTGGTGTGCCTCGAGGAGCTCCACGGCGACTGCTACGCGTGCTTGGTCAGTAGAGCATTAGAAGAGACGAATCGGGCCCTTTTGATGGCTATGTTTCGCCCATCCGAAGATAATACGACAGAGGTTCATTATGAATTGGTCGTGAAACATAACCATCAAAAGTGCACGATTCGTATCCTCTATAGAGCATTCGATACGGATGATTTTGATGCAAAAAAAAGAAAAAAAAACTTGTGAAATATAATGTTTTATTGACGAAAACGTTTAGACGGTAAACTTCTTTTTTTCCGACTTGGTCCGGACTTGAGACGTGCATGCGAGTTATTTTGATGACTGCGTTTCACATATCATTCATAACCCCGATGCGTCTCGTCGCCAAAAACAGTAAAAGATATTGACCAAAAGAACTCGCACGCACATCGCTAGTCCGGACCCTATGCATGTGGCGAAGGCTAGTGAATTATAAAGATCCGCCGGAAGATCATTCCGAATATACGGCGAGAGTGTGTGTGCAAAAGTGAGAGAATTAGGCTCATTTTGGAACGGAAGAAACTGAAGGATCGCCGTTTATTCCACCACAGGAATGCGACGACTGACGAAACGTTTTCTCAAGCATAACTTTCTATAATATTTTAGGCACAAGAAGGAGCCGTCACCTCGGCAAAGAGTCAGCTGGAGTCGATTGTGAGATATTGATTTATTGATTTATTGATTTATAGTTTTTTATGTTTTAGTCAAATGTGAAAAAAGGCTATAATAATATACAAAATTGATAAAAAGAGGCTTGCGATTTAGAGCAACTCCGTTTCGGAGAAGCTACAGGCTTCGAAGAGGGAACAAGCAGAGGCGAACAAGCCCGTTCCTGCAGTGGCGTAAGAAGGATGCGAGGAAATGACGCAGTCGAACTAATCGTATGAAGAGGCTTTCACTTTTGACAGGCATTGACTACATACTGTGGCTGTATCTAGATTCATTCATTTATCCGCACTGTATATGTTGTACGCATTGTATGTCGTTCGGTTTTTATTCCAAATCCAAACTGGAAGAGAAAATGAGTGGCCACTTACACTCAGCGAAATTTCACCACCATACCGCACCTAGTGAATCATTCACCACACAAATTTCACCAGCCCGCTGGTGAATTGTGCGCCTTTCACCAGCGGGCTGGTGAAATTTGTGTGGTGAATGATTCACTAGGTGCGGTATGGTGGTGAAATTTCGCTGAGTGTACATGGGAGGAGAGTGTTCATACACGATCTATTTATACAAGTAAGGAGGGGGGGGGGGGGGA
>LS895463.1:209349-220341 GCA_900490955.1 Micoletzkya japonica
GGTCGCGAATGTGCGACTTCTGACCTTTTCGCCACAAGGTTTAGACTAAAGGTCAGGCCGCTCGTTCGCGAAGCGTGCCTATTATCTAGATACGGCGAGGCACGACTGACTTAGATGACGAAGTGGTTGGCGGGGTCCATGGACTCGGCCAGGTCTTCGGGGGCCAGGGCGCGGAAGCCCACGTGGGTGGCCACGTATGAGGGAAGCTCACAGCTACGGAGAGGTTTTATATATATATATATATAATTAATTTTTACCTATTGATTGATAATAGAGACTCCGATTTTACCGGTAATGAATTAGACAAATGCGCAAACGTTTTGGCCGCGGGATTCGAACCCGCGAAGGATTATATCCATGGGCGGGATTCGAACCCGCGAAGGATTATATCCATGGTTACGCAAAGCCCACGCCTTTGCCACTAGGCAACCGCGGCCGAAAGTCTGAATTTACTAAACTAGATATAATGTAAACGTATCAGCTATCATGTTAGGCTGACAAAGAAACGAATAGCTTTTCATTTATTTTCGAAACGAATAAATTCAACAAATTTATGTCTCCTCCTAAGAATCTTTCTAGCAGATAAGCAGCAAAACAAGCAAAATAATAATCCCGATAAATGAATGATCTTATTCAACGATGTTATGAGGATACCTAGCGTTGAGGTAGGTTTCAAAGTTTTCGGCCAGACGTTTGAATACGGGTTTGACCAACTTGAGGCCGTACTCCGTATAGTGCCGCGTCCGGTCCTGGTATTCGAGAAGTGTGTGCGGATGCAGAATCTGAGATTAAATAGAATAAAAGTTTTTCACTTTTCATAACGTTGTTCATTTTTGCATAGCATTCAACGTATGTAGATATTTTTACTGATACGATTTTATTGTTTGCCATTTTACTTTGGATAGTAGTCCGCATACATAAATGTGTACGCTGATATACTGGAATATACCGATCCGTCCGTTTCTTCCGTTCAAAAATGCGTCCAATTCTCTCATTTTATTGTTAGCACACTCTCTCGCATGATATTCGCAATGATTTTCCGTCGGATCTTTTTAATCCACAATACAATATATCGACATGCACGTCAACGTATCGACATACAATATGTCTTCAAAATGCCATTATCTTCAACCTACCGCGTATTGTCCGTCCCTGCCTATGTGCTGCTTGTAGAGGTCGATCAGTACGCAGTTCGAGCAGACCTTTGCGATCTCAAAACAGAAATAGGTTCAATAATTTTAATAAAAACAACCTGTTCAAATCGTTTTCCTTTCGGTAAAGCTTAACTTCAAGAAAAAAAAACTTGGCTCACCGCCATCAGTCGCAGCCTCATTGGAGTTCCGTCCGTGTCAATGCAGTCCTGAATTGAAAAGATGATGAAATCCTATATTTGTAACTTATTATGTAATTTTCCCTGGGCAATCAACCACCTTCATGAGATGGTCTATAGTTTGATTCTTCTGCAGACGCTTTTTCATGCATTCGAGAGGCTTGCCGAATCGGGGAAGTGCTTGGAGGATGAAGATCTGCAGAGAAGCCAAGATTATTTGACGAAAAAGTTAAAAAGCGAAAAAGTAAACGCATTCCCACTTACCGCTTCCCTTATTCGTTGGAAATCGCAAGGAATGAATCTACTGGCCGAACTTTACAGTCAATGAAAACACTAACACAATATATCGGTTGTTCGAATAATCGAACTTTACAGTCAATGAAAACACTAACACAATATATCGGTTGTTCGAATAATCGAATCTTGCAAGAATTATTCAGACATTAAAGTAGAATATTAACATAAGTAATAGGGGATGTGCTAACTTTCTTGACGTGCTTTGCATAACTTTCAATGCCCGCCAGGATCTTCTGGTACAGCGTGTCGTGCTCTATTATATTAGAGTCCAGCGGCGCTTCGGCCACGAGCCACCTGAATTTTGTAATAGAAAGTCATAAAATTGCCTAGATTTGTGCAGAGTGGTCATTTCTACCAACATGTTAATTCTTTGTAGCGTAGAGACGCTTATCAATCATGTGCGAAAAGTATCAACTGATTGTACAATCAGCGAAATTTCACCACCATACAGCACCTTGTGATTCATTCATCACACAACCATTCGGGTCTTTTTAACAAATATGTGTCGCTGCATTTGGTGGCAAGACGCTCCGCGGTTATGAATGATGTGTGAAATACATACATCAAAAGGACTCGAAAGGAATGCTCTAATCTCTACATGAAATCGTTGCCCTACTCAAAAAGCTCGAAGAGCCTGATAACACAATGCAAATGTATGATGTAAATGATGTAATATTCCGACAATGATGAACCTCTGTACTAGGAAGATGATATCCGGCTTGAGCGTCTCCAGATTCGCCTGGTATCTCTGCTGGATCGGTCGCTGGTCGCACTTGTCGAACGTTGAGTTGAGAATGGCCTCGCATGCTGAACGCAACTCATACGGAAGGATGACGTGTTCCATAATACTATAGTGGAATAAACCGATCCGTCAGTTTCTTTGATTCCAAAATGAGTCTCTCATTTTTGCACATTCTCTCGCCTTATATTCGGAATGATTTTCCGACGGATCTTTCTTATACACTATACTTATTTATTTATTTATACCTTCATCTCTACTTTTTTTAGTGAAATACATGTACTAAGACGGCTTAGGTCTATAGAGCTACCGTAAACTTACTGATCATGGATTCGGTGTGAATTGTTGTGTAGTACGGCCTGAGCAGCCCGACGAAGAACCGTCCAAGGTTAGCGGTGAAGCTGTTCCCGAACACGAGCATTTTATAGCGGCCGGTGCCGGGCTGAAAAAAATTACAAATTTTCGCTGGCCGAAAATTCCTTCCACAGACGAGACACTCAATATTTAATCAATGTAAGCTAGTCATATAGCTAGTTATATTATAATTGAAATAAAAATAAATAAATAAATAAAATGTTTAACGAGACCGCGCGACTTGCCGGATAGCCGCACAGTCCGAACGGGTTCGTGTCGCCGGTCGGGTGGACGAGTGTGCAGTTGGGCAGGCGGAGGTGGGCCACCCACTCGTCCTCCATCTTCTGATTCAGAAGCAGCGATTCCGCTTAATCGGGAAAATACAAGTTTTTTATATGCCGTTTAATTGCGAATTGATGGTGACTTCCTCATAAGCTTCTCGATAGAACTTCTCTTCTGGCATTATCTATGCATTTTTATTGAAAACGGAAGCGCAAAGCTTTCAGATGTTCCGGTTTTCCGGCCCACCTAGAGTGATATTGCGCTTGTCCTCTGCTCGCCAGAATTCGTCAACGTCGTCGATATCAACTCAAGCGTAAGATTAAACGTAATTGTTTCTTGTTACTAAGCTAGAGTATTTCCCACCATGGGGTGCATGGAGCGCAATCGCCGGCTGGCGTCGGAAAACCGAATGAGGCGAGGCAAACAGGAGGACGAAACACAACGCGTAAAGCGAAAATATCAAGATGAACGTTCCCTTCTCCGCTAATTTCAGATACCTTAATATAATGGAAGTAAAACAAAACTATGCAAAAGTCAGAGAGATAGAAGCATTTCGGAGCGAAAGCAACTAGTCTATTCTACTATATCTATCTGTGCATTTTCACGGGGGTGGAGTGCTTACCATTTCTCGTAATATTCATGAATAATATATGAGAGTGCTACTGCGATGAAGATGGCAACGATCTTATCTGAAAATGCAAGTATCGTTGAGGAAAATGTTACGCCACTGAAGGCTTTCTTAATCGATATTCAGTCTCTTCGTACCGCTAGTACAACCAATGGATCTTTTTTCTCAATCATCTTTTCATCAAATGGTTTGTTTCACCAACAATGATTGTATGTAGATCATGATAAAAAGACCGATTTTCTGTATTGTGGTTTCTCGTTTAGTCTTATGACACACCTGAGATGCCGTCCAGATGCAGTTCTTTAGCGAGACAGACGACGGGCCAGTGGACCAAGTACAGTGCATACGAAGCATCGCCCAGCGACACCGGCCATGGATGGCTCAGGAGGGGTGAAGGCGATGAGAGGAAGATTGTGAGCGCAGCGAAGAGTGTAACGAGTATCCGGAAGACCAGGTCCTGAGTAGTTCAATAAGAGAAGATAGGGAAAATTCAATAGACATTGTTGATTTGCTGACGAAATTACGATAATGTTTTGACGGAAGTAGGTTATTATGGGACGATAGATACCCAGGTAAAGTGGTACAGCAGGGCGATGAACGGAACAAGCCAGATGAGCACAGATATGACTGAAATTGATGGGTTGCTGTAGCCGGAATGAGATTTCATCAAGCTATAGCTATTAGCCAGGATCGCGAGGCTATTTGACGAAGATTTGAAGACCCGGTCCTCTCCTATCTATCAAGACTCCATCCTTTGGAAACCCCTCCACTGTTAGCCCAGATAAACGGTGTAAAACTGTAAACTGTAAACTGTAATATTCCAACACTTCGAAAACATACACACGATTTCTCGCCGATTGCTGTCGACGACGCGGAAGTCGAGGTCCATCTCGTCTGATGACAAGGGAAGCTTTTGGAAGCCGTCGGTGTCCTTCTGAAACGTTAGATAGATACAACAACATGACTCTCTTTACCAGGTTTATCTAGATTATATTTTATCAATAGATAATTCAGGGCAACTGGGCTGAATTATCTATTGATAAAATATAATTGTAAGGCGATTAAATAAATAAGTAAAAATAAATGAATTAACCTGCAGTTCGTAAACGAAGGCGCCCAGCGTAAACTGCCACAGGCGTGCAATGGTGAGGTTGAAGGCGACGTCCTTGTCTATGAGCATGAACAGCACTAGTGATGACGATGCAACTATAGACAAGAAGGGCAGAAGGAGGTCGCCGGATCCCTTCTGAAGTTTGTATCTGTCAGCATGGCGGACTAGAAAGATCCGTCGGAAAATTATTCCGAATATGAGACGAGAGAATGTGCAAAAGTCAGAGGATTTGACTCGTTTTGGAGCGGAAGAAAAAACTGACGGATCGGTTTATTCCACAAATATATCTAGATCGTGCCTTTAGCAATACAGAATCTCGAACACAATGGAATCAGGAAGAACTAAAAATAAAAAAAAACCTTTCCGACAAGGAGAATGGCAGGAGCGATGAGATAATACTGAACCTCCACGGCCAACGACCACGTGTGCGTGAAGAGGTCCTTCGCTGTCTCTAGCTAAAATTAATGTATTTTTATAATTATGCATTCTTATTTAATTTATGTTTCTATTATCTTTGGCATAAACGTTATGCAAAATTTTTGAAAGGAATGTAAGGCCAACACATTAAGATGAGTAATAAAGAACACATCATGAAGTAAGTTATTTTTCAGCAAATCTGATTTTTAGTGACTCCTCAAAAAGAAGATGACAGTTTGATTCAGCCGCTCGATTAGTCCCCCTAAGTTCACCGACTTCTCAGCGATCTTTCGCTGACAGGTCGCGCGGGTTGGGCTGAAATTTGGCAGAGATTGGCCAACTTTCGGCTATGGGAGGGGACAAGAGTATGAGGGGCGTATAAAGTGCAGCTTATGTGTCGTGTGTGGCGCAATATGTATACGTGACGCCTAGTGTTTTCATATTGCGGGTTCGACTCCACCTCTGCTTATTTCTTTTTTTGCAGATTTTGCGTTTTTTGCTTTATCTTTATAAAATGTGTACTAATTCTATATTTTTGGAATCTGCGCAATCGATGCTTCAATATACGCTAAAAAAGGGTTCGAATTCCAAAATTTACATTGTGAACAACCCTATGAAGTTAAAATAGAATAACGAAAGTTAAATATTCGTTATCTAAATCGAAAATTATATGCATAACCGAAATTACAATCTCTTTCTTCAAAAATTGAGAAAGTTTGTGAATTCAATATACTGTTCTGAACTTGCAGTATGTCATGCAACAAATGTATTTACATATTCGAAATCTCCATACAAATTTGCCTAGGGTCACAAACCAAATTTTTTTGAAATACTCACTCGCAAAGTCACGAAACTTGTAAGAATATTGCCCGCTTTACGTCTCCTCTCCTCTCCCAAAGTTCGCCAACATTTGAAAGATCGCTGACAGCGAGAGAGCATCCCTCAGCATGGGCAGAGTGCTCTGGTATTTCTGTGCCAGTGGCATGCCAAAGAGATCGGGATTACCAGTGGCATGCCAGCGCAGCCCGGTCAGAATAATCCCTACCAGTGGCATGACACTGGCATGCCAATGGTGACAAGTTTGACCGTTTGAACTCCCTCGCACGCGACGCGCATGATACACGCGTCGCGTGCGGCCGTTGGTTTCGCGCGCTCGAGGAGAAGAACACTTTCTTCTCTTTCACTTGTGTTTGCTTTGTTGTTTGCTATCAAAGTGTTGTTTTTTTCCCAGGGAACCGGACGCCCCGGAGAGTGGGCAGCTGCCGTGCGTGTTGCGGGACGGGCGGAGTGGGCTACGCATCTTGCGAGTACGATTTTTTTTGTGCGTTTGAATCTCTGAGTTGTTACTGTTCAGTTCTCAATGTCATTTACTTATATAAAGTGGAAATGAGCAGAAATGTGATGTTCACTGCCCGATGTGCGGTGCACGCGACTTTTTTGCCATTATGCAGCCACGTGTAGTGTAGCGTAAATCCTTTTTTTATTCCAGATATACAACGCTTTGCAATAAAAAATTGAGTCTAATTAATCATATTGTGTCACTTGAGGTGGCTGCGAACGTGGGCACGAGGCAGGAAACGTACTCTGGACAATTCAAAGGTGAGCAATCGGCAAACTACATCCGGGAGAGTAGTTTGAGCCTGTTTTATGTTCTTAGTTGTAGCTAAGTAGGAGAGAGAGGAAAGTGATATGCAGTGTAGTGTGGAAGAGGTCCGTCAATCGCAAATGCCAGGGGGAAGGCGAGAAAATGGGCATGGTTGAAAATATTGCTGAAGGTCTTGCCATGCTAGGGCTAGGGAAAGGCTGGCAAAGTTAGTTTTGGATTCTAAACTAACCTTTGATGTGCAGGTGCGATATAGAGAAGGGCATCGCCGCCTACATCAAGAAGGAGTTCGACCAGAAATACAGCCCCACCTGGTACGTTGTATGACGTGACGCATACGCCACGCATCTGATTTTACCGTGCTTTTGACTCTTAAATCATGTTGATTTGCAGGCGCTGCATCGTCGGCCATAATTCTAATAGCTATGTGACACGAGAGGAAAAGACTCATCTACCTCTACCCGGGACAGGTACGGTAGTATACTATTTTTCTATACTACGTTCTTAGTGTGATAAATAGGCCCTAAATATTCATTATTACCGGAATCCCGGTCTCTGAACCGATATTCGGTAGTGGATATTATAATTTTTAGTTTTATGTTGCATACATGGTAGTCCTGATTTTGAAAATATATTTCCTAACGGTGCCTACATATTTAGAAACTTTTTAAGTGATAGAAATTGAGATAGAATTTTCATTATTTGCTATAAAGCTAAAAAAATATATATTAGTGAGCGAGTCTTTGGTTGCGTCTCTTCCACCTCGTTTCGATAGATAGAGATGGCATCTTACTCCTCTCGTTGTAGTACTCCAGGTATGAATTTATAAATCATAAGTAATCACATATGGAATATTGGTAACTAATTTACTGCTTAGCTGTAATCTGTATATGGCCCATGGGCGAATAGGGTTTCCCTAATTTTACCAGAAACAGTACGATGGGAAATTAATAGATTGTTAAGTTGCTGTAGCCATTCCAGAATTTCACGATGAGTTCGATGTCGATTTTGAAGAGGGTACGTCTACCGTGGAGGACACATGCAGAGCACAGTCGGCCTACTTTTGTTCACTTCCTGGCCATTGTTTGCAAGGTCTGTATGACATAATAGTTGAACCGCGCTAACTATTGCCTAGTAATGAGCGGTGCACGACGTAGGTTTTCTATGTACGCGATGCGGTTGCGACGCGGTCAAGTAATGTGTTGCATGTAAAGTGCGACTATAAAAAGGCTTATTTCGTGAATGCGGTATCGCAAACGAAGTTTGAAGTTAATGAGATAATCTATCTTAGCTTTTAGGCGATCGATCAGCTATTCTACAGCAGCTATTTGAAAGTAACGGTTTCCGTAGCTACAGTAGCTTTTTGAAAGTAACGGTTACGGTAGCTACAGTGACCATCTATCCTGTATCATTTAAGGGAAGACGGTTCCCCGGTCGTCGTCTCTCCCTCGCCATCCACTGCTCAACTCGCTCCCCATGTTGTGGACCCTACGCAACCGTCTCCCACTTCCCCCTCGTCTTCCTCCACCGTGTTCTACGATAGTAGGATTCACATCCCCTATGACTTCTTTGTTTGTCTTACACGTAGAACTACCGTTTGTTTCAAGGGATTGTTGGAATTAATAAATGATCTAATTTTAATAAATGATTTTCTTAACCATCTCCATTCTTCATGCTGATAAGGACTGATTCATGGGGGAGCGCGGGCGGGGGCGGGGAACGGGAGGGGGGGGAACCAAAACCGTACCAGTGCATTCCAGCGGCGGCCACCAGCGCCAAAGGCGTGCCAACGCAGTACCAGTGGCATGCCAAAGAGAGTACCTGTGGCATGTAAGCTAGCATGCCACAGGTACTCTCTTTGGCATGTCACTGGCACAGAAATACCAGAGTGCGAGAGCGAAAATAGCGCCACCGGGTGTGCTCTTTTCGCTCTCTCCAAATCGCATGCTCTCTCGCCTCCCTCTGACCGGTCACCGATCTTTCACCTATTTTGGTCGGCGGCCGGTCGGCGACCTTTCGGGGACAAGTCGGAAATAACTGCGAACTCCTATGCTTATACATATGGGAAAGTTCGCGACCCCGTTGCCCAATTAATGCCGAACTTTCGACGGTCGCCGACCGGTCGCCGAGGGGGATTAATCGCTCGGCAGCTCACCAATCTGAAGTATTCTTCCGCATCGTCCGTTCCCCTCCAATTCATGATGAAGAGCATCGCTCTCAGCGCTGATTTAGTATTGTAGAAGACATAGTCCGGATTGGCTCGGAATACGATGTATACGAGAAGGATGAAAGTCACCTAGGAACGAACTCATTAATCTTCAGATGAACTAATCTTGAAAATTAAACTAAAAAAAGTTAATCTGAGGTGAATCATGCGGAAGAAACAGCTCACGAAACGCCTTCCTCAACTATAGTGGAATATAAAGATACGTCAGCAAATCATTCCAAATATCGGGCTAGAGAGTGTGCAAAAGTAAGAGAATTAGACGCATTTTGGAATCAGGGCAACGGACGGATCGGTTTATTCCACTATATAATATGTAATTAGTACACACCAGTAGTAGGAGCGGAAATATTCGTCTGATCCGCTTGAAGTAGAAGGATACAAAGGAAGTTAGGTCAGAGGGTCTACTGTCAAGAACTAACGCAATGAGGAAACCGGAGAGGACGAAGAACCTAAAAAGTTCCATCAAAACTTGAACTGGTACTAAAACTATAATTATTTATTTTCTGTTTTACATATTTTGGTGGCATTTTCCTGGAAAAAATCAGCTCTCACACGTCGACCCCAAGAAAGCCATAGGGTAGAGCACTAGGAAAGAAGTGGAAGAGAACAACCGCCGCCACGGCCCACCCACGAAGACCCTGAATATGTACTTTATCTAAATATTTATTATTTTTGTTTATTTACGGTTTTTCATAAAAAATTTTTTTAAATATATTCACAGTGTTCTGACGGCGGCGTAAATGTTAAGCGAACGAGATGCCCCAAAATAACCCTAATTTTGGTAGGAACTCTCGCATAGAAAACATTGTATTCCAAACTTTTCGACTCGTTCGCTTAACATTTCGAACATTGTGTTATGCTTTTTAATTGTATATCATGATCGAAATTTCACTAGCACACGCTACCACCGTGAAACTTCACTAGCCGGCTACGGAATAATTCCCTAAAAACCGTACGGGGAGGTGAACAGGGTGATCTCCGTCATACACATAAATATCTCCACTCTCTAGCTTCGCAGAACCAACTTTCTTCTACTTTGACGCGTATCAAATGCACCTGTTACGAACTCCGTGAATGTTGTAATAGGTCTATCTGTTAAAAAAATTTTGCATGGAAAAAGATCTTGCCTGTAGGTCGGGTCGTTTGGCGTGCGCCATGTGTAGATGTTGGAATAGATAAAGACAGGGACGATGGGGGGTCTCTGAGATGCAATAACGACTGTTGAGGGGCGACGATAAAACGCGGCAAGACGGTCATTTTGGGAAACATTGAAGCATTACAAGCTCTTGCATATCTTATGTTTTGCCTACATACTGCATAGTAGAGAAAAAGGAAAGATATAATCGTATCTCAGATTCCGGTGCCTCTAGTCATGCAAATTCCAAATATGCTTCATGCCAAAGTCTTGGTTATGGTGATCTCAAAAAGTGTTCAATCTCTGAGTCAACTGATTTTGGGTTAGAATTAAATTTCTTCAAAGTGCGAAAAATCTGCTAAATAACGCAACTCGTAAAAAGGAATTATATGTCCCGATTTTCTCCACTACAATGAATCTCACATTCTCAGTTCTAAATACTGTTCAAAGGGTAACCATTTCACACGGCTGCCGAAGCTTAATGTTTAGCATACATAATGCATAATTACCGTCAAGCTAGTAAATTGTGGGCCGTGTTTTAAACACTTGAAACAAGGCCATATCTCGGCTGGGAAAGGTCGTACAGAGTTCTGGTTGGAATTTTTGGAATCCTCAGGACGAGATCTATTTGTGTATCAAGTTTGGTGATGATTAGACAACATTAAACCGCTTAAAACGGCTTTTATCTTAGAAATCCCGATAAATTCTCGCTATCCCAGTTCGAACCTCTCCAATGCCACATTTTTACGTTTTAAAGGTCTTTAAACTTGAGGAATCGTTACCAAACTTGATACACAAATAGATCTCGTCCTGAGGATTCCAAAAATTCCAACCAGAACTCTGTACGACCTTTCCCAGCCGAGATATGG
>LS895463.1:268188-281923 GCA_900490955.1 Micoletzkya japonica
AGTCTTACGGCGTTTAGCGCATAGGAACAAGGTAAACGGCATCGACGTATTCCCGGAACAAATAAATATCTCTCGCCGCAGAAATTTTTTAAAAAACATTTTTCAAACACTATTATCTTTATTATCGGCTCAGAAACATATTCTAGAAGTATGGTCATGTTCGGTTTCACAAAATTTCTCGCTTCCATGTCCCTTTAAGCGAACGATCCAAAATGCTTAGGATACGGTGTTTTCCGTGCGAGAGTTCTACCGAAATCAGGGTTTTTTTCGACATCTCGTTCGCTTAACATTTTGACTGATGTCAGAACACTGTGTGGACAGCGCGCGCGATGTTGCGAGTTTGATGTTCCTGTTGTCATGAACCGAACATCTTGCGAACTTTCCGTCTGGCAGATTGGAGCGCTCCATCATTACCTTCGGAATTTAGGCGAACGTTTTTTTTTTTTTTTTTTTTTTTTTTTTGCAGAATGCTAGTGCCTCTAAAAATGCTCTACTATCGCTGAGGAAGCCAGATGCAGAGATTCTTCCGATATATATATATATTTACTTTCTCTTTTACAAATGATTAAATATATTCATTAGTAGATCCTAATCAATCCAGCCCAGCCGTTCCTCCACCGCCCGTATTCCTCTCCACTCAACTCGACCCACTCCACTCCGTTCCCCTCCTCCTCCTTCTCTTTCATTCATTCATTCCCCCTCTCCTTCCATTGTCCATCACTTGGCCTCATCCTCATGCCTCTAGAGAGCGGGGGCTGTGATACCAAAACACGCTGAACCCCCCATACTCGTTCGTCTCGCGTGATCTTTGATCTTTCCATATTTACGGTGTCCTTCTACATGTTTCGTGCAGCTTGCGCCGAAAATCTATGTGTTTGAGCATCAGAACTCTATTGCCAGGCACAATAATATATCCCAATAATAACTCGAAACCCTAAAATGCTCCAGTCCTCCGCTCTACGTATCTACTATTCACCAGACTGTAGTCCTCCATGAATATTCCCCGTCTTTTCCTCGGCTATTTTCCTATGCGCGAATAACAAGATCGCTCTTCCCCCCCTCTGACTTGACTCTTGTGCCGTTCGTTCCTTCGCGGTCTCTATGATCCCATTGGCGAAGCCACTAGCCTCTCCGTAGCCACCGATACCCAAGCGATGGCCTCCTAGGGCTTCGCCATCCTGGAAAAACAAATTACTATTGTTTAGCTCCGCTCTGTGTTAAGGCTTCCACTAATAGTTCCATACCATACGATGTTCAATTACGATTGCACACCGTATATGGTATGGAATTATTATAATAACTATTAGTCATAGAACTATGGTAACTCCTGTAGGATGCTAGTTCCCGGTGGTCAGCTTACCCTCTCGTTGTCCCCCCTCGATGTAGTTTCTCCCCCCCCCCCCTTTATCCCTCTCGTCTCTCCCTCCCTAGATACTAGGGGACCGAATAAAGACGCTAATTGTGGAGAAGAAGCAGCAGAAGAAGACGATGACTGGCCAATAGTAGGATCTCGCTCTCCCTCTCCCCTCTCAGTCTCTTACCCTCCCCCACTCCCTCCCCCATTCTTTCTGCGCAATAGCTCATCCGCTTGTAATGATGTTATAGTGCATGTACTATGCACAGGAAGTCTGAGCTATTCGATTCCCAGGATGGATCAAGTCTTATAGTGGATTAAAAAGATCCGTCGGAATATCATTCCGAATATCAAGCGAGAGAGTGCGCAAAAGTGAGAGAATTAGACTCATTTTGGAACGAAAGAAACTGACGGATCGGTTTATTCCACTATACTTATTTCCTCCGTACACGCGGTAAGCCTTTTGGTACCGCATGATCATGCATCCCTAAAGCTGTAGAACTTCAATCACTCAAAGCGAAGTCATTCATTCACTTAGTCCTCGTTCTTCCTAACAATAAATATCATTATTGCTATCTCAGAAGGAAATACACATAAAACTAGTAGTTATAAGCTATCACTCCACCAGGTTTAAGCGCTCAAAGCTTTGCCCGAGGTCATGTAGGGATCTCTGCCGCGCGTTCCATCTCACTCATTATCTGCGAATTAGTGGTGTCCTCCTCGATAAACCTCTCGTTTCTACGTTGCACGCTCTCGTTGGCGGCCACCATTAATTGCGCCTTAATCTCGACAGATTAGACTCGATTTCCAGCCATCACAGAGTGCAGCACCGCCTGCCCTCAAGCCTTTCTCCTGCCTGCTCTCCCAGTCGCCGTCCCCGGGGACAAATGAAAGACTCGGCCCCGCGCCCTGCTGATTGCGAACATTGTTCTGCATGAGAGTAACTGCGCGCGTATTCTAATGAGTTAGTACGCGCTGTCCCTGGGGCACGTTGTAGCATAACGAGTCTTGGCATAGCAGAATTTCAATAGGCCAAGTCCGATTATGGTCTTGAACGGAAAGCAAATTTTGCTGGATACTGTAGCATTTTTGGCGTATTCTTATGCGCACACGCGGATATCAGAATCCAGCAGCTGCATAATGCCATTGCGATTATGCAGCTAATCTGGAAACGAGCGTGTTTTCCTTACTGCACACTGAGAGAAAATACCCTAGCCGGCTAGGGAATAATTCTCCACCATACGGCACCTCTGCCGAAAATACCCTAAAAATTCAGCCTCTCCCTACGGTTTTTAGTGAATCATTCCCTAGCCCGCTAGGGTAATTTCCCGGTGGTGCCGTGTGTTAGGGAATTCTCGCTCAGTGCAGGAAAATAGACCAAGTTTTCGGTTACGTTTCGTATCCCTGATAGATGGCTGTTGCGTATGCAGGGATGGCTAAGAAAAAAGCTGTCGAATTGGATCCTTTTATGATTATCTTTCATCTCGATTTATCTGATACAATGAGCATCCTCATGAAAAAAAGCTTCGCTTCTAGTCTGCATCTGCTCGGCATATTGTGCGCATGCTGCATCTATCTTGTTCCCGATTCATCCGGAATTTTAACGGATGCTCAAAGTATCTCGTAATGCGCATCCGCCCGTCAGCAGGCCTATAGCGTAGTTGTGGCTGAGAGATTCTGAGCCATCTAAGCTATTGTAATATCTTGCGGAAGTATATTTCCGATCACGAAACGCATGACAAAGCAAATTCCGTTTTTTTGTTCAATACAATTGAGCAAGATGGAACTAAAAATATGCGCGGCTTCGCAATATTTAGAAAAATGAGAGTATCACAAGTACTATCACGCAACATAAATATCTATTATCGATCATCGCATTCAAATTTGCGTTCCGACGGAAATGATTGCGCCTTCCGTTGGTTATTTGCACTTTTAGCTGTGCACTTATGCTAAATAACGCACGTCCAATCAAGAATGCGCGGAACGAAAATTTGCCTACGAGGACAGACAATAAGGAAAAAACGGCCAGAATAACCGATTTGCCAAGCCTATGAAATCGGAATCAAGAAAAGTGTTTGCTTCTAAGATTTCCTCTGACCACAGTATCTCTCACAGTGTCCGAAGAAGCGCATTATCGAGCGGTCCTACGAACAGCCCTTTGTCGTCTACTGCAAGCCCTTGTTCTGCTCTTTCCCCTCCTCCCCCCTCTCCCCTCTCCCTCCTTCCCTCTCTGCAGGGTCAGTTCCCGAGGGCCTCGTTTCGTTCTTTCTCCTCCGGGGCCCTCTCCCCCCTCTCCCCCCTCTCCCGTCCCCTCTTCTTATTCTTCTCCTCCATCACTCCTTCACACCAATCGTTTCCCCTCCCTTCTTCTTGCCTCACGTCAACTTGACGTCATCCGGTGCGCGGGATAGTGCGCGCGGCTGCGCACTTTCCACCCTCTTGAGTCTGCTCGATACGGGTAGTCTTAGGGCAGTATACCCGACAGTCCCAAAATCATAAATCGTCTGCACTGCCCTACTCTCTATCAAACCAGTCCAGTAGTCTCTGATCTGTTTTTCGATGGAGCAAATATTGTACCGCCTAAGGGCAAGGAAGTTTCCGAGGTGGGGGCAGTTCACCGATTCCTTGGTTAGCATCGGATGCGGTTCGAAATTGTTACTGTTCAGTAAATTAAGTAAATTTAACTCCTTTCCTGATCCAATTCCCTGATGCCTTTTCTCTATACACCCCCAATACGGGCCGCAATCCATTGCCTCCTCTTTCTCTCCTTTCGTTCTCTTCGCACTTCAAATGTCATCCATCCGCCAATCTCCTCCTCCCCCACTTAATTTGAACCTTTCCCGCCGATTTCCTCCGCTTCCCCTGTCCTCAGTCGTCTTTATTTGGACATTTACTAGAGGATGGGTCTCTGGTTGAGAGTGGAGCGCGGGAAAACATACAAGGATAGATATATGCGGAAAACAGGGCGGATGGGACGGCGAATCCAAGTATTTACTCTGTCTGGAACGGGTCGAATCTCGGCTGAATGAGTAAAAAGAAGTAAGTTAAGCGGCGGTACAGGATTTCTTACGATTGACGATTGATTATTGACGGCTATTTTCAACAAGTATCAAAACGCTCAGCGGAATAGCACTATCAAACAGCTCTACCTAGAGAATTGCTCACCAAGCCTCACCAGTCACGTGCGGAAGAGTTCACCAATGATGCATGGTTCAGCAGCGTGGTGAATGTTTCACGTGCTGTGTTTGGGCGGTGAACTTCGCTCATTGCAGCATTTGACGATGTCCAGCAACACAATGGTGTTTGTGAGAGTGAATATAATAGTATCACATGACCCGGAAGCGGCCGTGAATTAGACCCGGTTCCGGCTCTGGCAGAAAACGTGGCCCACCGCCTACGATGTGTACTCGAGCCACTAGATCTAGGCATGAGCGCAAATGAAAATTCGTTAATCGAAGCTAATCTAGGCGGTGAAAGCTTACAGTCAGGATGTGCTGTTTGGCGAAATCGTTGAACTTGAATTGCATCTTGCAAGGATTCTTTTTTGCCGCATGCTCGTCATATGCGATCAGAGATACAGTATTGCACACGCATACCTACCGTTAAGCTAGTAAATTGTGGGCCGTGTTTAAAACACTTGAAACAAGGCCATATCTCGGCTGGGAAAGGTCGCACAGAGTTCTGGTTGGAATTTTTGGAATCCTCAGGACGAGATCTATTTGTGTATCGAGTTTGGTAATGATTCATCAAGTTTAAAGACCTTTAAAACGTAAATATGTGGCATTGGAGTGGTTCGAACAGGGATAGCGAGAATTTCATTCATTCAAGATATATAAAAGCTGTTTTAACCGGTTTAGAGTTGTCTAATCATCACGAAACTTGATACACAAGTAGATCTCGTCCTGAGAATTCCAAAAATTCCAACCAGAACTGTGTACGACCTTTCCCAGCCGAGATATGGCCTTGTTTCAAGTGTTTCAAACACGGCCCACAATTTACTAGCTTGACGGTATATCTCACTCCTAGTCACGCACCAATAACAGGCCATGCTGATTATACGAACAAGCATCATTTGGCTGCCTGCGAACAGCTGAACATCCACTTTATTACCATTCATCTGCATCAGCTGGAGGAAATTATTGCGAGAGCAGCATTCTCAGCTATATATTATTACTATATTACTATACTGAATCGCTCGTGTATTAATTAATTTAACACGGAAGTACATTGGGAGAGAAAAAATACCGGGCCCTGGAAATACATATAATAAGCCATCACCTAAGCGTGCCTTATGCACGGCCAGATGGTCAGCATCTTTTTGTCAACGTTTTCTTTTTTGAGAGAGAGAAAGTTAAAGTTATCTTTTTTGAACAGGATAAAACATAAGTAACTTATAAATTCTTCGCATAAAGACGGAGAGGGGGGGGGGGCAAACGAAGGCAATTCTCTCTGACCGTCCCGGAGAGTGAGTGTCGTGGTCGGGCGTGACGTTGCTGACAATGAGTGAAGATGAGTGCTGACCTGCACCTAGACTGGGCATTTTAGGCTCGCGACTACTCAATTAACGACTTCTGGAAATTGAAAGCAACATCTTCCGCGAAGGAGGCATTCTGTAGAGCAAGCAAATGGCCGCCAGTAGAGCTCGCAGCACTACGTCCTGCTCCGTAGAATAGAGTCGTATGCAAATTAAGGGAGTGTAGGTGAGAGAGCATGCAAATTAGAGAGACGCAGAGACATTCGGAATTTCGGAAGACGGACTGGTAAAACGTCGTGTCGCAGCCTCGCCTCTACAATCGCCATCATTCGGTATCGATTCCGGCGCGGCATCGGTACGCGGATTCGCGAGCTCTAGTCACCAAAATTTCCTATTATGAGCAATGCGGTTTGAAAATCATGCGCGATTGTCGTGCTTATCGTCCGAGTATCTTCATTCTTATCTTGCCCCAATCCCGGTCTCAATCCCTCCCTCTTTCCTCTTTCCTCTTCTCTTAATTCTGCATTCCTGTCACTCCTCCTCCTCCTCCTCCCCTTCCCTCTCCTCTTCTTCTCTCTTCTCTTCCTCTTCGTTTACTATGCCCCGTCGAACCTTGCTCCTCCGCTTCTCCTTTCCCTTACTGATTCTTCCCCGTCTCCTCCCCCATGACTTTGCAACGATTTCGACACGTATGCACTCTATAGGTTTTACGATTTCGCCACGTTCTGTTCGGCTCAAATTTGATCGTTACGGAGTTATAATTTATATAGCAAATCGCGGTCCGCTTCCTGTTCGCTAGCTATGGCTCATTAAGATATTTCTACACAGAGATGAATCCATCTCCAGATTGCTTTTTTCGGGCCACTTGAGACTATATAGCTATCGTCCTATATCTACGGCACTTCACCTTTGCTCATCAGACACCAATTACACTACTATGTAGACCATTATGGTACGTTGACGCTATAATGGAATGAAAAGATCCCCGTCGGAAAATCATTCCGAATATCAAGCGAGAGCGTGTGCAAAGGTGAGAGAATTAAACTCATTTTGGAATGAAAGTAACGGACGGACCGGTTTACTCCACTATATTTATCCGCCTTTCGAACATTGAATCTATTGTTGGACCGCTTGTAAATGGCAAAACGTCCCGGAATTATCATCAATATGAGACGTGCCTCTCCTGTATTACAGCAAACGTTGTTGCCAGAACAAACAAGATACTTGACGGTGGAATACTTCCTTGTATCGTTATCGTACCATACTTGGATGGCGTTGATTGAGAATTTGTGCGCTGTGCTATAGATTAGATGGTAAAGATTAGATGATATAATTTGTGTAGAATATTAGAAGAAAAGTTTTATTGATTTATTGGTTCTAAATAATAAGAAAAGACAATTTTTATAGACTACGCTAATACGGAAAATCAACTACTAATGCTATACGGTGCATAGCTGTTTCGCCTCCTTCTGCCAGACAGCTATACACCGTGTTTATTATGCTTTATTCAAAGGCATGGCGCCTGCCAATTATCAAAATGAGCTGAATGTATGATTTTCAAAGTGCGGCTCTCACAGGCCTAATATTATATTCGGATGCACTAAATCTGTTCTAAATCTAAATTTTCTGTTCCTATTCCTACGCGATGAGTACCACCCAAGGGCGTGAGTATTCTATGTACTTTTCTCTGATTTTCTCGGGACCACAAGATACGCCTTGCTACCGGAAACCACTACTAGAAGCCACTCGTGTTCCGCCCATACCCATATATCCATCAATCCATCCAATTCAGTTCTCTCCCCGGTGCGTTATTGTGTAATCTCCTCGTGTTCTACTTCTTCTTCTTCTTCATCTTTACCCTCCTAAATACCCGCTAAGCACCTCCCATCACTCATTGCACACTAATGTTTCCGAGTCGTCGCCGTGCACTCGTTTGCGTATAATACTTTTGACTCGAGATCATACGAATATATTCTGGACTCTGCCATGTGTAGGGTGATTTAAAATAGCTGAGTTATAATCTGCACAGAAATTACAACGCACAGAATCAAGCAGTGATTGAAGGAATAGGCCGCTAACAATAGGTAAAGCTTTCAAGCTGTAAAAACTTAAATTGACCAAGGAATTCGGCGTGTCGGCTTCTTGCCAGAACTTGTTTAATTTAATTTGCATATGCGTAATAGCGAATCGTACTTCTATTCCATAACTAGAACACGCTGCGACTACTCTCCTATTCCCCCCCCTGAATCCCCACTCTTTCCGAGTCCGCCCCCCCCCTCATTGCTGCACTCATCTCGCACGGGCGATAAACTCGCCCCTGGAAGATATCTCGCAGCGAAGCACACAAAAAGAAGCTCGACGAAGCTCCGCCCCCCCCCCCCTTTGGGGCTAAAGTCGGCGTAGAAGAGAGAGTGAAGAGAGCAAAGAGATGGAGAGGGATGGGGAAAGGGTGGAAGAATTAGAGATAGAGACGAAGAGGAGTCGGGCCCGTGTCGATTATGATAGAACAAGGCATCTGTTTCTTTTTCTAACTTGTTTTCATAGCCTGTTCTTAGAGATTCGAAATCCCTCATCCCATTTTCGCCATCTCCTTTCCTCGAACATCTTTGCTGTCCGGGCCTTCCATTGTCTATCTTTGCGTTCCTCCGAATCGCCTTCAAAATGCTTTTCGCCATTATCATATTTCTCCACTTCCAGCGCTTCCCATTCCCCGGCCCGGCCGTATCTCCCGGCTCCCCTCTTCCCCTGCTACTTCCCGGATGCGGTCGGTGCTCGTCCTCCTGCTTCTCTTCCACTGTGGCCAGTGCATGAAGACAGTCATGCGGGGTGCCCGGGACGTGAGTTATTTATTCATTTTGTTGATTTAATTTACCATAATTTTTTTTCGTTTAATTTACTCTAACTTATTATACTAATATGAATTAGTAAACCTTTGTTATTTAAACATTGTGACAGATCTTCCCCATTTGCGCACTTTATGGAATGCACTACTAACTGACGCAAATGATGCAAAAGTGTATTTTGGAGAAAACGAGAATCTGAGCTAACCTATCCAGGAATGGAGCATAGCCCACGCGCATGAGAACCGGATACGGGCAGAGATTGAGTAGTAGACAGTGCTTGTTGTGCTAGACTTGGGTTATTTATAGCCTACCCACGTCCGCAGCTTATTAAACACACTAGCATGATGCAAAATAAGAGCAAACATATTAGGCATTGGTGGCATAGTGGAATAAACCGGTCCATCAGTTGCTTTGGTGCCAAACTGATTGTGAGTCTAATTCGCTCATTTTCGCACACTCACTCTCTCGTCTGAAATTCGGAATGACCTAGTGACGTATCTTTTTATTCCACTATACATACCTCAACCCGATTACGGTAGTATTCTCCTTATAATCTACAGGCACTTGTTGTTGCCAGTACGTCAGATCCAGCTGCTGTTCCTCCGTAACATAGCTATATTATTGGGCGGCATAAATAATTAAATGAATTAATATAAATTTTAAAAAAAAGATATTCTCTTCAGGACCCGGTGGCCCCCCGCCCGCCCGAAGTGGAGATCGTCCCGTTGTCGGAGCCTCTACGATCGGTTTCCGACCAGGAGCGGTATAGTATTTATCTTATCTGGAGCAGTATGCTCGTTCGGTGCAATATTTGTAGATACTAATGGGGTTTGGCGGCCAAGCATTTAATCGCATCGTCAAAAATCGTCGAGAGTGTGCAATCGTTCGACGCAGTTCTCACGTTATTTCGGCTACTTCTTCAATTTTTTTTCTCTCTTTAGGTACGGTTCGGATGAGAATGAGGAAGAGGAGGACAGCACGGAGAAGCTGAGTCGGCAACAACGAGCGCCCGAACGTTCATCTTTGATCTTTGAACTATGATCTTAGAACTCTGATCGGTGAAGTCTATCCATCTCCCACCTATCTTGCTGTAGTGGCTTAAGTACTCGCTAACTAACTTCAAGAATCACATCGTACATGACTTTTGCCGTTTATTACGTCGAACATTGGCCCCACTAAAACTCTAGTCCACCCCCACAGAGCCCTTCCCTGTCCTCGTCATCTATCCTTCTCCCCATTCTTCTCTTTGTTCCCTCTTTACCGTCTCCAAGGCAGTCCCCCTTTCTCTAGATCAGCATGCCTAATTCGGCTGCCCTGCCTTGCGTAATGAGCGCGACCGGGCGACAGGACCGGAGTTTAGCAAAAAAACCCGGAAAGCGTTTAAATCCCGGAAACGGCTTTATCCATTCATTTAGCGGCACCGGAAAAGTCGGGCGTGGCCTTCGGCAAGAACGACTACCTGCTGCCGGAGAACTTCAAGGTTACATTATCTCCATTTTGTTTACTGTTTCCATTTACCTAGTGATGAAAGAGGAAAATTGAAAAACAGAAACGTAGAAAACCGAATATTCCCCCTCCCCTCCCTTTTCCAGACCCTGAGACGGCAGGATATTCCGGTTACGTACCGGCTGCACGACGACCTGCTGCGATACTACAGGTTTGCGGGAAAAGGAAAAGAGGAAAACCTGGATTTCCGCTTTTTCGTTTCCTCATTTGCTCCCACAGTCTTTTGCGTCAAGTTTTCGAGAGCGTGTTATGCTAGGCTAGAAATAGACGCCCAGTTAAATGTAGACTAGAGACCATTCTGCTTCGTTTTGCCTGTAGCGTCGTCGCCACGATGCGCAATTGGGCAGAGCGGAGGGAGGGACGTGTCCTAGAATAGCTCTAAAGATGCCATCAAAGCCTCTGTCGATAATATTCAAGCGCTCCAGCAACATTGTAATAGTGTGCTAAAACTGTCCAGACTCTTCCTTTATCCAGCTCTCTGAACGCAAAGTGTACGCTCAAGAATGAGGAGCAGGAAGCAAGCGCGCGCCGCCGGAATGGGGGCCGGAAATTAGCCATCGAGACTACATCCCGGACGCGGGGGGTTCCCGGCTCGAATTGCGCGCGTTCGTAGAGCGACCACCCGCACGTAGGAATCAGAGGACATTACGGTGCCAAGCGAAAATTGGCATTGAAAAGCTGCCTTTCTTATGATTTCTATGCTTTCATACACTAAGAAAAATTTCCCTAGCTAGCTGAGGAATACCGTCAAGCGTCAACGAGAGCATTCCAAAAAAGTCCAACCGAAGCTCTCTAGGACTCTTAAGCGACTTATGAGCCACTTTTTACAATTTACAAAATTGGGCCCGTTTTTGCTAGCTTGACGGTAGTTTGTTCTGTGTACCGTTGAACGGCGAAGCTTACGAGATGCTGATAGTTGAGCTATGGCTATCTATTATATCACACTGTGCGACAAAATAAGATGTTTCTGGGTTGGGGGGGGGGGGTTATAGTCAACCAGAGTTGTGTTCTCTTCCAGAAGAAGCGTATTCAACGCCCCGCGAGAGAACATGCCATGAAGGGGGGGGGATTCACATGAATACATTCATACACGACCGATGATGGCGAGCCGAGATTATCTTCGCGCTATGTGCCGGAATGACTGAACTGAAAAGGGGGGGAGAGGGTGGAGGGGAGAGTGAGAGAAAGAGAGGCCCCCCTCTTATGCCTTCCTCAACCCCTCATAGCGATCCCCCAGGGGCTGGCTGTCTCTTCCCCCCCCCCCCCCTAACAGGAGAGCGAAGAAGAGAAAGGAAGGAAGGAGGGAGAGGGTAGAAGGGTTGTGTATATGTATAATGTTTGCGAGAGGAGCCCACAAGGTTCGCAAGGCTGCATGATACCAATTTCAAATTTGAATAAGGCGGGAAATTCGGGCGCCAAATTCAAACCTCCTTCAGGAAGGGCACCCGGCCGGTCAAGCACCCGAACAAGATTGTCTCCGTGTCCATGAGCGTCTTCCTCTATCAAATCATCAAACTGGTACCAATTGAAGGCTCCCGTGCTTTTGATTTTCAAATTTGGCGGGAATTCAAAGTTGAATTTCAGGACGCCGTCAAGAACACGATCTCGCTCTCGGGCAGTTTCGAGTTGGTGAGTGGCCGCGTTTATTCCGGGTTCCCGTATTGGTGTCGTCGAGCGCGAATCGATAGTTAAATGTGAACTAGAGATCAACGATCAAATATCAAACTATAATTATGCAGACTACAGTGTAGTTTAGTATGGTATCTAGACGCGGCCAAAGCCGATCGGTCGGGGCTGGTCGGTAGGCACGGGGATGAGCGTCTTCATGTAGTCGTGGATCTTGTTGTACCTTAAAGTTACATTATTTTTTTCACGATTATGCTTTTATTTTAAATTTTTTATAATTACTAATCACGATAATGTAGAAGGCGGGACCAATCTACGGTTAAACCAGTGGCTCTTCATTCTCTCTTCACGTCTTCAAAGTCTTCTCATGTGCATTCTCTCCTTCTGCTCGCGCAATGTCTAGCCATGTTCCTATTAGAGCATTCCATTCGGGTCTCTTTGACCAATATGCTTCGCTGCTTTTGGTGACGAGAGACGCGTCGCGGTTATGAATGATATGTGAAACATAAACATGAAAACGACCCGAATGGACTGCTCTAGATAGCTCTCATGCCAATATCTGCTACCGTCGTCTCATTCACGACGTCTCCCGTCCTCAAGCTTCCCAATTCGCTCACCGCTTGAGCCACTTCTTCGTCTGTCCATCGGGCGTCGTGTAGATGACGCGTTCCTCCAGGACATTAGGCGCTATCAGTCGGAGCAGCCGTTTGCTCTCGAATAATGCCGTTATTTTCTCTGTTTTATGTTGAGCCTTTTCCGCATTTCATCGCACGCGGCTGGTGAAGGGAAGCGCGAAATCGTTGTGCGAAGTATACGCTACTGTACCAAGTCGGGCTAGTATATTGCTTGATGTCTTTCATGATTCGCATACTATTATTGGCGAAAAGACTCCGTCAGTAAATTCATTCCTACTTTGTCTGCGCTCTCGTCACACCGCTTCGCTCTCGGACAAAACATCATAAAATACGTATGATAATTAAACCATAATAATAATAATAATAATAATAATAATAATAATAATAATAATAATAATAATATTAATAATAATAATAATAATAATAATAATAATAATAATAATAATAATAATAATAATAATTTAATACCTCCCTGAACTCCTGCCAGCCTCCCCGCATGCTCTTCGTGTACACGCTCTCCAGCTTCATCGACTGGCCCTTCACGATGCCCTCCTCGATCGTCATGAGACCTGCGCCAATTTTTGGATTTCAAATTTCCCGCCAACGCGCGAAATTCAAATATTCTTCGCCTGCGCATCCCCGCTGATCAAGCTAGGAACATGTATACACACACTTCCAGCATAGAGGGTCTCTGGGGAGACTGGAGGAAGAGCTACCTTATTCTCTTCGCCGGTCTCTATCTCTCTCCCTTTCCCGAATTGGCAGGCTCGTCCAAACGCAATAATGATCAAGATTGCATTGGAATGGATTAGGAGGTGGGGGGGAAGGAGGAAGGAGAGGA
Source organism: Micoletzkya japonica (assembly GCA_900490955.1). NCBI lineage: Eukaryota > Metazoa > Nematoda > Chromadorea > Rhabditida > Diplogasteridae > Micoletzkya > Micoletzkya japonica. The sequence continues at coordinate 281,468 of LS895463.1, forward strand.
ACGAATGAACGAAGTGTTCCCCGGGCAATGACAACACATACACGAGAGATGTCGAGGGGGGGACCTCGAGGTTCGTGGGGGGCACATTGAATATGCAACAGGCATGTGCATTAATCTATCGAGATCAAAACACAATTTATGGCGACCTCCGACCACACAGCTTATGATTGATTGTGAGGGAAATGCTGCTCAGTTGCGTTTATTCCTACTTTTTTGCAAAACGGTAATTTCACCAGGCTTGGCGTGCAAAGGTGTCCACATATCGTACGGTACATTTATTTGGGCACGAATACCGGACTGTACGGGATTGTACCGTACAACCCCGTACAAGTCAAATTGCGGCCGTATATGGCAATTTCAGCACTTTTCATTGTTTTATTATTTTTTCTCGTGCCCAATTACACCAGTAAACAAAGAAACATGCCGGAAATCGCTCATTTTTCGAAATCACTACCT
>LS895463.1:282996-298254 GCA_900490955.1 Micoletzkya japonica
AACGGTGGTGATTTCGAAAAATGAGCGATTTCCGGCATGTTTCTTTGTTTACTGGTGTAATTGGGCACGAGAAAAAATAATAAAACAATGAAAAGTGCTGAAATTGCCATATACGGCCACAATTTGACTTGTACGGGGTTGTACGGTACAATCCCGTACAGTCCGGTATGCGTGCCCAAATAAATGTACCGTACGATAGTTGTGGACTCATCACGGAAGCCTCTTCTATCCTCGAGGCTCCAAGCCAATTCTGACTAGGCCATTGTGCGCTCTCCGTTGCACTACACTCAGAGAAATTCGTGGGGAATATTTCCCCACGATTTGCACTTCGGGAATAATTCCCCAGCCGGCTGGGGAAATTTCGGCTTTTGGGGGGGAATTATTCACTAGCGAGCTGGGGAATTTATTCCCGAAGTGCATTTCGTGGTGATATTTGTGGTGAATTTTCGCTCAGTGTACTGCAGCGCTCGCGCACATCCTAGAGGAGCTCTTTGTTCGGGGGGGAAGCTTCTCTCCCTCACCCTCTCTCTCCATTACCTCCCTCTCCTTCCCCATTCTCTCTCCCCTAACAAAGACGCCAGGTTCACGGTTGCGCGCGTCATCGCATCACCGCCCTCGAGCAAAGGCCACCGATCTTTCCCGCCAAAAAGTAGATTTGAATTATGGCGCGAATTCGAGAAGCCTTCCTCGAGAGGGCGGCTGTCAATAGAGCGGGGGGGGCCCCGGGGCATGTCCGGGCACGGCTTTGATTCGTTGTCTTGTCTTCTTGGGAGAGAGTGGAAGGAGGGAGGGAAAGGAATGAGAAAAAGGGAGCATATATATATATATATATATATATATATATATATATATATATATATATATATATATATATATATATATATATATATATATATATATATATATATATAATATAGCGCGCGGAGGGCAGCCGTCGAGTGAGAAGTGTAGGGACCGTTCGGAAGTCGCGCCTTGGATTGCATTAGTGTAATAGCAGCGGGGGATGGCACAGCGGGGGGGGGGGTATTGTAATTTGCGCGTAGTAGCAGCGGGTAATGGAGAATGAAAGGACCAAAGATCAAAGATCAACGACGAACGATGAACTGACCAGTCGAGGAGACGAGCTCGATTCCGACCTTGTCGTCGCCCCGGGCGGGCTTGTCGAACTCGACGAAGCCCGTGTCCTCGTTAAACGGCTTGCTCGTCATGAATCCCAGCTCCACGAACGCGTCCTGCCCATCGACCGACCGAGTCGTGATGCTGAGTTTGATCTCTGATCTTTGATCTCTGATCTTTGGTCTTTGATCTTTGATCTTTGATCTCTGATCTTTGAACTCAAGTCGCGAGCTACAGCATCACGATCTATTGTGCTATGACCCAGTGCCGGCAAAAAAAATAGTCCCGGATATAGGCGGCTAAATCCCGGCCCCCACCTGATATTGACGGGAGGACGGTCGAAGGCCGGCATCTCGGCCGGTGAGACGTCCAGGATCTCGACGTAGCCTCCGCGCATGGGTTCCGGGAACCGGAAAATGGAATCTTACATATCCCGGCTCTCGTCGGAGTGTCTGCTCTAGAGATTTTGCCTGGGCATGGTATAATATATGACTGGCCTGAAGTGGCGTGACCGCAAACTGATGGAAACACTAACCTAAATTCGATGTTACGAAAAATCTTACCGCTCGCCCGAAGTGGTCCGTGACTCCCAGCGTCCCACCATCCATGCGATATTCTCGAGCATTGGCGGCAGGGGGTTGATGAGTTCTGGAGAGATTAAAAATCAAAGATCAAAGATCAAACATCAAACATCAAATATCAAAGATCACTTACGCATGCCGCTGCTCTGGCACTGCCCGCAGGACAGGGCGCAGTTGTCGCCGAAGAACGGCGTGATCGGGCGCGTCCAAGAGCATCGATTCTGGATGGAAAATATTTGAACTTTAAACTTCCCGCCATTTTACATACTTTAAAAATCTCCTGTAGAAAACGTCCAGTTTTTTTTGTACTTACCTGATCCTTCCAGTTGGGGCAGTTGCGGAACATGTCCTGGCAGGGTCCTGAACGATAAGAGTTGTTCAGAGCTCAAACATCATCTTCGTCAAAGATCAAAGATCACTTCACAAAGTTCAAAGATCAACCAACTCGAACACCGCACGCCCATCCAGCCGGCCGGGCACCGGCAGCGATTGCCGGACCTGAAGAGAGAAAGTGAAAGTAGACAGGGCACGAAATGGCTTTTCAAGGTAAAAAGACAGGCATGCTTTGGGAGGCTTAGAATCAGAGTAGCGGATGGGCCTTTACTTTTATGCTGTTTAGCACATGTACTCTGACCGTAATGTAGGTATTACCGTCGCACTATGCACTCGCCCGCGCCGCACGTATTGCGCTCCTCCGGATTGCAGTAGTCGATGACTGCAACATAGACATATATAGTGGAATAAAAAGATACGTCAGAAAATCATTCCGAACATCGGGCGAGAGAGTGTGCGAAAGTGAGAGAATAGGACGCATCTTGGAATCAGTGCAACGGCCGGATCGGCTTATTCCACCATATTTAATCCTTCCCCTTCATTTAGTCATCATAGATATATAGTGGAATAAACCGATCCGTCCGTTTCTTCCGTTCCAAAATGAGTCTAATTCTCTCACTTTCGCACGCTCTATCGTCCTATACTCGGAATGATCTTACGACGGGGACCTTTTTAATCCACTATATATAAACCCTTTATTGCAATCTTTTGATGGCTACATCAGCTGGCTCAGCAAACGTCAGAAGCGGACTGTCATTCACTCTCTCTACGCTGTCGTCACGCTGTGACCGATCAGCCCATTTATCACCGTAAATATTATTGGAGGAAAGCGAACGTTGAGAGAGCTGCGCGGTTCTGTCCGCTAACCAACGTAAGCCGTCAGCGGCAGCCGGCTTTTGGCCTAAGCTGGCATCTTGCCAAGAGAGTTTCACTGTATTTAGCGGAGGGCGCTGCAAAGATTTCTCAACGTTCCTTTCCCTCCAATAATACCCGGCGATTCGTTCTTTTTTTTTGCCGTCTCCACATCCCGAGTCTCCTCGTTACACTTGTGTGACGGATCGCTGTACGTGATTCATTCATTCGTTTATCATATAAACAAGCTATATGGAACAGCCAGTGAGAGTGCAGCATGATCTCTCGCTCTTGAGTGAAGCACGCATGAGGAATCGCATTGTTGCGCAAAGAATCAGAGATCAGATCAAGAAAATAATAATAATATATTGTTTTTTTGAGGAGCCTGTAAGTCGCGAACGACACATGAAATAAATATATTGCACACTTGCACAACAAAATATGCATATTGCTGCAAATTTGTGTTTTATTACTCTATATGTGTAAACTTCCATAGTAGTAGATTCTCTCGGTTTCAATGCGGAATGCGTATGCTTTGATTTCCGAACGCACATGCATCCCATGAGTCCCGTTGGGAATAGTCGCGAGTGAAGCGTTCCTTCCCTCGAGATAAGCGCTTGCAATCTCAGGAAAAAAGGGCTTGAAGGCTAGCGCAACATGGGATATTCTTCGCTCATGCATCCAGTCCAAAGGGCGCCTCGCCTCTTTTGTATGCCCAAATACAATACAATTAATGCTGCAAGCATGGTTCCTCCAAATTCTGGAGCTGTAAAACCCATATATTTATATACATTTAAATATCATAAAAATTAGAAGATTGGAGAGGAAAATACCTGCTTTACTCGGGACGCCCTGGGCGTCAATGATCTGGAGGAGCACCGGCGATAGCACCAATGGCAACATCCAACCCGCCCGCGGCATTACGCTCTCTGAAATGGCTGATCTTTGATCTTTGATGATGACCGGATATCGTGGCAAGCACGAGAACAGAAAGATCGAAAAGAAAGTTCCACAACAGAGCAACTGTACCTACAAGCAGCGCATCTAAACAGAAACTCACAACAGTAGCATTTTAGGTTTTCATAGCTATTCCTCTGTTGGAAACCCTAATATACAATATTCTCCTTCAGTACTGGCTGGACGACTTTCTCACGTGGAAGCCTGAGATGTACGACGGGGCGACGGAGATATTCCTGGCCAGTCAGGACATATGGATACCCGAGTTCTCGCTATACTACAGGTAAGAAGATTCTCATATATTAACTGTTTTGCCAAGCGGGGCAAAATCTAGAGCAAAAGAAAAGAAATTGAAATTTATTCATTTCCAAATTGTCTTCCTTCATATCTAAGAAACGTGAGTAAAAGCAAGAGCGACAAAAGGGAACAGAGAACTGCCTTAAAGAAACCTCGAGAGGTGAAAAGTGATAGTTAGATAGAGAGTCGGCCGAGATGGCTAATTGGAGTGGAACTACCTACACACAGCGGTAGCTTTCTCAAACCCTCTTCCTTTGCCTCGCACTCCCTCCCCTCTCCCCTTCCACCGCGCAACTACCTTGCAAGGGCAGTAACAGTAGGGGGGAAGGTATCATCAAACGGTGTAACGCCCGAGAATACCAGTTGGCTCAGCGGTTGTATCTAGCTATCGAGTAGGAAGACGACCTTAGACCGAGAAAGAATGAAACAGAGAAGGGCACGAAAGAGGAAATTTATCCCCGATGATCAAGCTAGACATACATCTTGGGCTAGAGAAAGTGCGACAGCAATCAACACTTGTAGACCTTCTCATAGGTAGTTCATTATGTGCGGGGTCTTTTTGACGGTTATGCTTCACTCCTCACCTGCTATCCAGGGGGGATTGGTTGTCAATGTCACAGACCGTTGTCAACTGATCATGCAAACTGCACGTCCCGCAGCATTCCTACCGTTCGATTAGCGAATGGCGGTTTCCGCTGTGATCTATCGTCACTGCGGCCACAAAAAATAAGCCAAAATTCACCAATTTAAAAACGTAAGCTCCTCCCTACTTCTCCAATGAGCTGCCAAAATTTGGTGAAGATTCATTCAGCCGTAGTGGAGTAAATTCAAAATAAGTCACCAATTCGCTATTAGACACTTCCCCTTTCGGTCGGAATGCTGTGGTCCTCACATCCCTTAGCAAAAAGCGACACGCTATCCATCTATCTACCTGTTGCAATGCAATCGCGTTTCTTTACTGGAAACTTAATCAAGGTAGAGAGACAGGAGAAAGTGAAAAGATGCAACAGCACAACCCAAAGTGTGGGGGCAAAATGTAGCCCCCAGACATGAGGGGTCTATCCCCCCGCATGTAGGAGATGAGCTTAAGCACATACGCCACTTGGATGTACGAGTAGGCTAGAGACTGTGTGGGAGGGTGCACAGACACAAATACACCCGAAGATAGTGGAGGTGACAGACAGACAGACAGAAAGGTGAGAGGTAAGTAGGGACAGGGGAGAAGCAGTATGAAGACAGTAACCGGTTGAGGGGAAAAGGAGTTGGGGAAAGGAGAGGAAGGGGGGGGGGAAGAAGAGCCGTGGAGAGCCGTTCGAGAGAAAGGTTTTAGGATAGCGTGGCATTTATTTAACTAATGAGGAAAACAACAGCGCACAGCATTCCCACCGAAGGGGGGGGGGAAGTGTCTAATAGCGAATTGACAACTAATTTAGAATCTGCTCCACAACGGCTTCACCACATTTTGGCAGCACTTTGGACTGATGCGGAGGTTTTTAAATTGGCGAATTTAGGCTAATTATTTTGTGCACAGTGATGATAGATCACAGGGGAGTCCGCCATTCGCTAATATTATTATATTAGTATACAGTAGCTAATACTAGAACGCTAGGAATGCTGTGAACACAATGTTCTGACAGCAGTCACAATGTTAAGCGAACGAGATGCCGAAAATGCGCCTGATTTCGGTAGGAACTCTCGCGCGGAAAGCATTGTATCCTCAACATTTTGACTCGTTCGCTTAACATTTAGAACATTGTGTGAACGTTTTAAGCAGAAGGTGATTGGAAATGTACCGCCGATTCTCATGCTTTCCTTTGCTGACTAAAGAGCAGAGCGAAGTGAGGAGGAAAGTGTTTACCGCGTAAAGAATGAGTGAATTTATTTTTAGCGAGTGGGAGATAAGTATATTGAGCAAAGGCACGCAAAAAAGGGCTCGCTCTGGTTGCATAACAGATGATAGGCAAGGTACCATCACGCGGTCCTCCGCGTGAGACCTTGGAATGGCGGAATGGTTCGCTCGCCCTTGACGCGGTGGGTAGGGCGAGTCGAGAAGGGAAGCGAAAATGTGACGAGAAAAGGAGGGGACCGAGAACGAGTGTACAGCCTTGAGGCGAACGGACAGCAGAGTGTAAATGGGACGGGTGCATAGAGGTTTCAACACTAGAGGATGATGCTAACCGTGTATAGTGGATTAAAAAGATCCCCGTCGGAAAATCATTCCGAATATAAGGCGAGAGAGTGTGCAAAAGTGAGAGAATTAGACTCATTTTGGAATCAAAGAAACTGACGGACCGGTTTATTCCACTATGCTTGCGACGGTTATGGGTCGGCGGAGTGCGATTCGGGGAGCAGACGGGGTAAAGGTGCGTAATTCGGACTTTGCTTCAGCCACAACTTCAACGACGCGGTGAAGCTTCTCTCCAATAATGATGTCCGGGTCAACTACACGGGTCACATTCGGTACTATATACCGTTCAGGTCAGTCTCGGGATTAGAGCTCCCGAATACGGGAAGACATCATAACGTGCTATGCCTAACCATGCCATCTCTGGCAGGATGCATGGCGTTGAGCAACTTATCATGTAGTATCCTATGCATAATTTTCAAGGAGCTTTTCCAGTTTCATTTCGCGTAATATCATTTATTTTCAAGAACTGCATTTCAGTACGGAGTCTCTGTGCAAGCTCGACGTCAAGTTCTTTCCCTTCGATATGTGAGTCCCCGAATCACTTGCAAATCTATACTTTTATATATTTTTAATTTGAAAAGTGAAATTCTTTTCTATATCCAAAGAAATTTGAAGAGCAACTTCTTCAAATTGCAGCCAACAGTGTACTCTGCTCTTCGGCTCGTGGGCGCATTCCAATGACTCCATCAAGTACGTTTGAATTTTTAAAATTCGCGCCTTTTTAAGTTTTGAAATCTACTGCACAAACTGTCTAACAGAAATTGAAGGCCCCCTCCGACCATCTCATTCATTTCTAGGTACAACCAGTTAACGTGCGGTTGATTGATTGCGAGAGACAAAAGAGGAATGAAGAGACGCAGGAAACGAGAGAAATGTTTGCACAGCTTTTTCTAAGCAACGGCGAAATTTCATACTTTCAATACTTTCAACTTTTGAGTCAGAACTCAGGACACTAAGAGCTCTTCAATGATGTCAAAAAAGCATGGGGTAAAAAAGTGGTCGTTGGGGGCCTTTAAAATATAAATCCGTTCAGATATTCGCTCTACGCCCAAAACCTATCGCTCATCGACTTCTACGACAATCAGGAGTGGGAGCTGGATACGGTATTCTTTTCCACTTTTGCAGAATGCCATTTTCCGATATCCAAGCTTGGGTTCTCAGACAAAACTGTGAAATGGATATCTGAATTCCTTTCCGGGCGTACCTTCCAAGTTAGAGTTGATGATACTCTATCGATGCATTTCCCCGTAGTAAGTGGAGTTCCACAAGGATCGGTTCTTGGTCCAATCCTTTTTATTAGTTACACATTTGATCTACCAAATGTTATTCCCCGCGACTGCATGAGTGCAGTATTTGCTGATGATTTGAAGATATATCGTGAATTTAAGAAAGGGGAAGATCATAAAAGCTTGCAAATTGCAATTGATAAAATCAAGTAATGGAGTGATGAATGGCTGTTGACTCTTGCATCTGAGAAATGTGTATCTTGGTAAAGACTGAGGAAAAACTGAGGAAGGCTTATTTGACCTACGTTCGCCCAATACTTGTGACAGGAACTAGTGCCATTAATGTTACCCTTCAATCTGACATTAAGCGAATTGAGAAGGTGCAGAACAGAGCCACAATGTTATTTTCTGTAGATGCTTTGGCTATACGTTCGATAACAAACCCGATTCCACCACAAGAAATGAGATGATGAACTTGCATACTCTCTTTTATCGTAGATATAAGAGGGATATGAAAATGGCTTTGAAGATTCTCTATGGCATAACTGATCTGACATGCACCTTAGAGGATATTTATAATCTGCTTCCTTCGAATACAAGAGGAAATTCCTTCAAGATATGCCGCGCGATTAATCCCCCTCGGCGACCGGTCAGCGACCGTCGAAAGTTCGGCATTAATTGGGCAACGGGGTCGCGAACTTCCCATGTATAAGCATAGGAGTTCGCAGTTATTTCCGACTTCCCCCCGAAAGGTCGCCGACCGGCCGCCGACCAAAATAGGTGAAAGATCGGTGACCGGTTAGAGAGAGGCGAGAGAGCATGCGTTTTGGAGAGAGCGAAAAGAGCATACCCGGTGGTGCTCTTTTCGCTCTCTCACTCTGCCCATGTTGAGGGATGCTCTCTCGCTGTCGGCGATCTTTCAAAAGTTGGTGAACTTTGGGAGAGGCGAGGAGACGTAAAGCGGGCAATATTCTTACAAGTTTCGTGACTTTGCGAGTGAGTATTTCGAGAAACTTTGGTTTGTGACCCTAGGTAAATTTGTATGGAGATTTCGAATATGTAAACAGATTTGTTGTACGACATACAGTAAGCTCACAACACTGTGTCGAATTCACAAACTTTCTCAATTTTTGAAGAAGGAACTTGTAATTTCGGCTATACATTTAATTTTCGATCTACATTACGAATGTTTAACTTTTGTTAACAATGCTAGGTTGTTAACAATGCAAATCTTAGAATTAGATCCTAATTCTTAGCGTATGCTGACGCATCAATTGCCCTGATTCCAAAAATATAAAATTCGTACACATTTTATTGAGATAAAGTATGAAAGGCAAAATCTGCAAAAACAAGTTTCAGAGAGGTGTAGTCGAACCCGCAATATGAAAACACCAAGTAACACGCATACCTATTGCGCCATACAAGACATATCTTGATGACGCTACATGCACCTCACGGTCCTCTCCCTTCCCATAGCCGAAAGTTGGCCAATCTCTCCCGAATTTCTGCCCAACCCGCGCGACCTGCCAGCGAAAGATCGCTGAGAAGTCGGTGAACTTAGGGGGGATTAATCGCGCGGATGCTGTCCCGTTCCGCGTACTACTCAGAGGGAATCCTCTTTTGCCATACGAACAGCAAAGAAATTAAATGAAGTCTTTAAAGGAGGCGTACCACGAGTTTCTGGCCATATTGGCTCTTTACATCATTTAGTAGATTTTATCATCCTGATCGGCTATTCCGAGTTTTATGCGATTTCATTCACTCTCCGCGGAGTAGTGAAGGTGCAAAGAGCAACGGGCTTCTCACAAAATCGGATATATTAGCCGACTGAGAAGAGATACAGCTCTGAATAATTGACAAAATGGTACATTGTTCTGATCATTTTGGTGAAAAGAACGATCGAAAAAGATGGGCGGAAAGGCCTAAATTGATATATCAGAGTAGCGCAGGAATTCAAATCCTACCGTACTCGTGGGCCGGCTCCTTTAAGAAATCAAAGCTACCGAGCACCTATTCCGATTATGTAAAATTAATATGAGCCAGATGAGTGAAGTCATTGCGGTTGATTGACCAATGTCCGCATCCACGTTGGCCCCGACCACGTCCTCCCAGGCGTAAGGAAATAAATAAATAAACAATATCCTGCGATCTATTTTACGCACAGTGGGTATGAATTAGATATACTTCGCTTAATTTGATTAAATCCACGCATTAGCGCAACAGGGACTCGTATATAGTAAAACTCAATAAGTATCCCGGGACAGAAAATTAATATTTCTGATAAAGTCATGAAAAGAAGAAAAAAACCCTTGCAGCTGCACTCGAACATCAAGGCAGACGGCTTCCTCTACGACTACTTGGATCCTCCACTCTTCTGGGAGATGATCATTATGGAGTTGGTGGTGGTGCGGCAGAGCTTCTACTACGGTATGCTAATATTTCACAGCATTGTCAAAAATATTTCTGTGATTTCAAAGAGAAAATGAGAGATTAGACAACAAATAGAGCAATGATTTTCAGAAAGATTCAGAAAGGATATGTTTCCGTGTTTAGTTGAGGACGCTCAAAGGCTACTGATATAATATTTAAATAATTATAGTCTTCAACCTGGTCATCCCGTCGACGATTATAACGCTCGTGGCAGTTATCGGCTTCCACACTCCCAGTACCAGTGGAAGAGTACGGTAAGTAGAACATTTTTAAAAAAACTATCTAGTGATCGCAATTTGCCAATTTTATGAAAACGGCGATATTACTTAACCTGTTAAAGAAATAATGCTTTAAATTGGATATTATTTTTTATTCCTTTGATATCCCTTTGTCAAGATCGTAGTACGGTCTGGTACTGCTGGAGAAAATGTTCCGTCAATTGCTTCATTCCTATTTCCACCAAGAGAGCGGAGCGGTATGAAGAGAGTGCATACAAAGTAGGAATGAGGTTTACTGACGGAATATTGTCGTCAAAAATATGGTCACCACTGCTCTTTCAGTGACGCCAAATTCCGCCTGGGTATCATGACCCTGATGAGTATGTCCGTCATTCTGCTGGCAATCGTTGAAGATATGCCCAAGTTCTCAATGTGGAGCTCACGAAGGGGACGCGGTTCATTCTCGGGCATTCCCTTGATAGGTGAGAATATCAATGATCCAATCTTCAGCCAAGAAAACCTCATTTATGACTCATTTCTACGAGAGAGCGAAGCCGTATGAAGAGAGTTCAGAGGGCTTAGTTTACTAACGGAAGATTTTTTTCAATAATAGCAATAAAATGAAAAAAATACTGTAATATCTACATCCCCAGGTCTCTACTACTTCATCTTGCTGGCCATCATCGGCTTGTCTACAGTAACCACGTCGATGTTCGTCTTCCTGGAGCGCGATTATCGGTGAGATTTGAACTTAGAAAAGGCTGGAAACTGAGCATCGAATAATCTACGATTCGAATATCTTTCAGAGTAAAACGGAGGATACCGTGGTATCTGCGGTGGCTTTCTTTCGATCTGCGCGGAGCGTCAAGGTAATTTGCTAAATATTCTTATTATTTTATTTTATTAAATAAGTGAAAGATGCAAAGAGCCTTTTTAGCGGTCCGCCACGCAGCACCAGCTTTCGTACGGCAAATAACAACGGCGAGGGCACGGTTACGGTAAGATTATGTGTACGATTTTAGGTTAAGATTGGTAAGGCCGAGACCACGTTTTGGGGTCGCTGTATGTGAAGACGACTCTGCCTTGTCTTGTGCCTTCCTTTTAGAAACGACAACATTTCCATTTTCCAAAATTCACTCTCTCCGAAATTGTCAGGAACGACTGTTGTCTAATGGCCACGTGGGCGACGGAATAAAGGAGCGGGCACGGGGTCTGGCTGCCAATCTTATAGGTTTGATCTTTGATCTTTGTTCTTTGATCATTGATCTTTAATCCTTGATCTTTGATCTTCATAAAATACTTCAGGCCTCATCTCCGTGCCGGCGGCGCGCCGCCGCGGCAACGACGAGTACCAGCTGCACACGCACAATGTTAGCAGCCCATTTTGAACTTTGATCTTTGATCTTTGATCTCCAGGACGGCACGCCGTCGCCGCGGCAGCAGCTGCGCAGACGGATGAGCATCTCGCAGTACGACAATCTCGTTATCTACCAATACTTTGATCAGGCGATAGAAGACGTCATAGCCTGTGTAGGCAAGATCGAGGGCTCCGTCGAGAAGATCAGGTTAATTTATACATTTTACATTTTATTATTATATATTATTTTATATTATTTATTTGTTTATTCATTTAATCGTTTGCAGAAAGGACATGCAGACGCTCATTCCGCACGATGATTTGAACAGTCGGTGGCAGACCGTTATCAGGAGGCTTGAGGTGTAATAATAAATATTAATAAATACATAAATATGAATAAATTATGAATAAATATATGGAAATAGTCAATCAAAATTTTCCACCCAAAAGCGCCTAGCGATATTTATCACACCAATTTCTCCTGCCACTTGTGAAACGGCTAGGCGAATGATTCGATAGGTGTTGTAGGGCGGTCAAATTTGCGGACTAGTGTCATCATACCCATGAATGTTCTAATCAAAAGTGCATAGACAAAGCCTTTTTCGTACGCTTAGGCTGACACTCAGAAAGTCTAATCATTTCTTCCAGGTAATGTCGCTGGTCTTCTACGTCTCCGTGCTCTTCGTTACGATGTTCCTCTTCTTCTACCACGACTGGTACGCTCTTCCAGAGCCGATTTATTACTTATTTAATTATTTATTTTATTTGAAATCAGTACATCCAGCGCTGCACGCCTAATCTATCATTATTAGATTACTATTTTTTCTAAAATAAAATAAAATAAGTACCTAATCTCCGCCAGGTATTGCGCGGTTGGGCACAATCCGTGCGGCCAGGTCAACCTCAAGTGCCCGTGGATGGTCAACTCTTTCGACAGCGGCAACTGCGACCACAATACCTACAATAAGTAGCTTCTCGGCGGCTTCCCCAATCTGTTTCATGTTAAATCTGCCGAGATTAATTAGTAATTAATGGTGACCACTGACGAGAGCGCGTGCGGAAGCGCGAGAATTTATGAGGAGATCGCCAATGGATCGCAATTGATGAGCCAGGCTAAATGTGCACGAGAATCTCTCAGTTTTACATCCCATTAATTGCCAATTTATGTAGACAGATTAAACGGCTGGTACCTATATCAAAACGCATGTTTAGTTTCCAAATCCCTTCAATTAGCTATCACCCAGTCTCTCGACCGCCGTTTCCCTAACGATTCGCAAGCTCCCCAGTGTTCATCTTCTGCGTTGTCTCTCGGGTCCCACCACGATATTCTCTTGCTATTCTTCTTTCGGCCTGGCATACTGCGGTTGGTGTAGAGCTACCGTAACCACGCACATATTCCCACATTTCGGCGCTAGCGGCAGAAACGTTCTTTCACACAACATAGGTCGGGCATGATTTTTGTAATTTTGAGCGATATTTCTGAATACTCTTCAGTTTTTTCTCTTCCTCCTTCCTTATCATTAAACGTACTCATCATTTTATGCTATTTGGCCTTGAATATATTTGATTATTGATCAACGTTCTTAAATTTTTAAAATTCTTGGAAATTTGGTCAAATTATACCACGTTTCCACGTAGCCTATATGTGAAAGATAACAAAAGCTACTTTTTCATTACAATAACTCACCTAATTCGTTGCCCCATTTTAAGCTCAATTATTGTCCTTATTGAACCAGACGTCGTTACTCGCTCCATATCAGTAAGACAGTTGTAGTTCTCTTTTCTTTTCATGTTTAATTTCAAGCGTTGATAAATTCTTTCGCTTTTCAGCACTTTATCTATTAAATATTGTTCGCCTGCTTCACGGACTAAAAATCGTTGTCAGAATGCGTTTCAGAAGATATAGTGGAGGAAAACGGAACGTATAATTCTGTTTTACGTATTACACCGCTTAGCAGATTTTTCGCACTTTGAAGCAACGCCATTCAACTCTACAATAAGCACAGCATTCCTAGCGTTCGATTAACGAATAGCGGTTTCCGCCCATAGGATCCGATCCTGTGAGCGAACCAGTGAGTGGAAAATTATGAATTTAAATACTTAAGCTCGTCGCAATACGTTCAAGACGCTCTGAAAACCGGATGCACTTTTGTTCAGCCATTGCTGAGTAAATTCAAAAACAATGGTCAATTCGCTATTAGACACATTCTTCACCGGGCAGAATGCTGTGTAAGACATAGATGAGTGCAAATGCTTTGTGAGATCGCCGTCACCGAGACTTTCACGTAGGGTATTTGGGTTGGATAGTATTACACTACACTAGAGGCCTCGGAATATCAGTTACACTCGGAACGATTATATCTTCCCTTTTCCTCTGCTATATTCTGTCATTTTCAGCAATCCGTCTTGAAGCATTCCGTCTATTTCACCTGCACTGAGGCATTTTGTAGGCACAATCACAGGCGACATTATTAGCTGTGAAGCGTTCTCCAATTTCTGCCGTGTCAAGACCAATAATACAATCAACTATGTTACGCATTACTCCCTTTGTTTGACGCCGTATTATCCTTCATTTTGCGAAGACCTGTATCCCTATCGTACGCCGAGGTTATTTTGACCAAAAAATATCAAAACGTGGCACCACGCGATTGAAAAGAAAAACATGAGGGAGGGAATAAGGAAAGATGAGAACAGGCAGTGGCTTGTGCGGAAGCTTTGCAGGCGCCCCCCCCCCCTCCTCTTTCTTCTCGCGCGTCGCGGCTCCTCTCTTCGCTCGACTCCTCGGATGGTTGGACCTGGTTGGTTAATATGATAAGGGTACTTACTTTCTGATAAATATTTCATTGTTTAAGATGAATAATAAGATGAATGATGCAGGGAGGACCTCCTATGCACTTACCGCCGCCCTTTGAGGTGGGGTGTATAATACGGTTTTGGCCGTTTTTTTGCTCCCTTTGTTTCTATGTAAGAGTTCCACAGGAGTAAGCTTATTGTAGGTAAGCCGCTCTAGTTATGGGAAAATTAGCTTCACCTTAGGAGTGGTTAATCGTGCAAATTGCAGAGACGCTTCGAGGAGCCGCCGTACGACCGCCGTATGGAGTGGAGGGAACCGGAGTGGTCGGGAGGAGGGGGAGGAGGGGAGTGGGAGCAGCAGAGGAGGCACTATTGGGATGAACAGCGATAGATTGGGGGAGGGGGGGAGAGAATATACCGTATCTTACGGGTTAGAGGGAATTGTATCGTTGCTAGAGCCAACCCTGCCGCAGAGTAGGAACCTACTATGCTATATGCGCTCGTATGCGCCCGTATATTTAGCTTCGAAAATGTAGCTGAACTCAACTGCGTTGTTAATAGTACTTGGAAGAAGCGTCTCTAGTATCCTTGTTGAGTAACTGAGCTTTTAAGATTGCCTCAATATGGTTTAGGGCGGATGAGCGCAGGTACTGTGTAATAAGAACGACTTATCTTGTAGTGATATGTAAGGATTGTATCGTAGTTGATTGCTATATGACGCTAGTGATTGAGCTGTACGAAGCAAATTCTTGGTCATCTTCTAAGGTCCAGGCGAAACTGTCATCATTCAGATGTTCATCACATAGGATTTTTTATCGTTATTGTCATGCGCTATTCCGTCTTAAGTATGTACTTATGCTAATTGTAAGTCTGAATCGTAAGGTTCTTTGCTGCCCGTATTATATTTCCT
>LS899261.1:0-17042 GCA_900490955.1 Micoletzkya japonica
GGGGGGGGGGGGGGGGGGGGGCACCCTGGGACCGGGGTAGCGATTTGGCACATTTATGTGCCCGATTTCCCTGGCCAGGAGTGGGCTGGCAGGGCGGCACATTTAATGTGCTCTATCGGGCACATATATGTCCAGGGGCGATAGTTGGCACCTCGAATGTGCTCCAGGGGGCACATATTTTTCTGTGTGTACCCGTGAATATGGTATAGAGAGCCGCGAGCTTGGCACCCGTCTGTAAACGCAAATGAAGAGAGTGCAGACGAAGTAGAAATGGCGGTCTACTCACGGTATTACATAGAAAATGTTCCTTTAGTCGTCTCAATGCTATTTCTAAGCAAAGTAGGTATGAGTTTACTGACGGAACTTTTTTTGTGACTAACACTAACTTACCGTAATCTCGATGCATCCACAGCAACAAGTGGAATAGGACATTGTGAGCAACTGAAGAAGAAGTGAACGAAAAAAATATGGCAAGATGCAAACTGGATCTCTCTACATGCGGTATTTGTGTCATGTTTAAACTAGATACATGATTTTTATTCAATTTTAGAGGTAAGAAGAATTGAAAAATAACAATAAGAAAAGTTAAAAGCTAAAAAGCTCAAGTTAAAAAAGCTGAATACTAAGTGAAAAGTAACTAATTAGAAATAAGGAGAAGAAGCGGAAACAGCATGAGACAAGGATGTAAACATGTGAAGTGGAATGGTTTAAAGGGCCCCTCCAGGCAATATCTACCATATGCATTTTTGACATCATTGGATAGATCTCAATGTCCTGAGTCGCCTCCTCTCTCCTTGTTAGTTGAAACTTCGCTATTGCTGAGAAAAAGCTGCGCAAAGATTTCTCTCGCTGTCTGCGTCTCTTCGTTCCTCTCTTGTCTCTCACAATCAATCAACCGCTCTTAAAGGGTCCCTCCATCCATCTCATTCATTCCAAGAGATAACCAATTAAGAGCGGTTGATTGATTGCGAGAGACAAGAGAGGAATGAAGAGACGCAGGCAGCGAGAGAAATCTTTGCACAGCGTTTTCTCAGCAACGGCGAAGTTTCAACTAAAAAGGAGAGAGGATGAGATTCAGGACATCGAGGGCTATCGAATGATGTCAAAAAATGCATATGGTAGATATTGCCTGGAGGGGCCCTTTAATTGGTTATCTCTTGGAGTGAATGAGATGGTTGGAGAGACCCTTTAAACGAGAGAAACACAGACCTACAAATTGGAGGGACAGACCGACACAGAAGGTTAGCGACGTCACCATGATGATTCACCGTCATGTGGAAAAGGAGAAAGCAGTTTGGGAACGAGGGAGGTTATTTTTGATCTAATCATTGATCGCTCGTCTTCTCTGTTTACACCCGTTTTCAGCTGGGAAAATAGGCTGCGCAAACTAGTGTTGGCAAACCCGATAACGAGAACCTCGGGTCAGGAATGATCCCCCTCCCATTCCTCGCCCGAGAAAAAATTTTCGTATGTAATAAGGTAAAGTGCAACGATATTCCTCGGGTCTCTCATTCTCCACCCGAGGTTCTCGCTCAGAACGAGATTCATTCCTAGCGGTTCTCCCATTGAAGTGCGGTTTAATTCAATGATTGCTAGAAAAAAAAGCAAGTGATGGGGGAAAACATTGTCCGACCGACTGATACGAAGTAAGAATGAGATAGCGAGGTTCTCGCAATGAGCGAAAATATCGAGTCTAGTATTTGAATGCATAAAGGTCAACGATATTCTCGTTTCTTTCCTTCTCGTTCACTCTTGCGGAAAATACCCGAGGAATCGTTAGCGGGTTTGCCAACATTAGCGCAAACGTATCTACCTAAATATAGAAGTGGTTACCCGAGCATATTTTATTTACTGTAACTGCACGTATCACACAATATTATAATACGCACGGACTTTATTATTGGCATTTTTGGGGAAACAATAATTTCATTAAATCGGTCGTTTCGGCGGCAATAATTGTGTGTAGATCAGGGCATGGTGGTTTCCCCTTTTTCGGTTTACCGAGTTCCATCTATAAGCCCGCCTGGCAGGCCGCCCATTCCAGGAAATTGCCGGTCTTGGCTACGGTTCGGCCGGAGCACTGACACTGGTAGCCCCCGTTGCAGGCGGCGGTCTTGACCTTCTGACACGAACCAGAAGCTCGCCCGCGGCACTTGGAACAGAAATCGGGACACGACTTCCATAGGATGCCCGTGGCTGGAAACAGGATGGGAAATGATTTATGGACCATCTTGGAAAAGTTATGCTGGCATTTCTGGTACTGCGATCTGTAGTAATCAAGTCGTGACGGGGACCGGTCTGCTATATATTTACATATCTCAAAATTCCATCATATTTATAAATATGTTTACATGTATTAGGTGTTACTTAATCATAATTTACCTCCCTCAGTAGCAGGCGTGCACCGGGACCAATTCTCGAAGCAGCCTCCGTGGACGGTCGCGAGGAGCAGGGACAGACAGAGGGTGATGGGGAGAAGAGCGTTCATTCTGCACAAGAATTCGCTTTATGCTCACGGAAAGACAAGCCTATGATTTCTGTGGAGATGACAGAATAACGCTCAGCGTGCGATGGGTCATCTCCGCCTGCGGAAGTGTTCCGTTTATATACTTCCCCCGTCGCTGATCTTTTGATCGCACTATCCTCCCTCCCCCCCATTACGTCGTGTGCAGGTAATAGGATAAAGGCTATCCGCTTATGGACTGTGTCTAGTATGGTAAGTCGGAGCAGCGTTCTGCTGCAATGCAAAGCCTTTGGAAAGCGAGAAGTCGTTCCGACATTTACTAATACGGTAGGTCGGTGTGCAGCACACCACGAGTGAAGTGGTAGGATTGGCAAAGGAATGGTAGGCAATCAAGCTAACATCTGTCCAATACTTAGCGTCTTCTAGCAGCCTAAAAATATGGCGTCTTTGTTATGTTCGCTTTCCAAATGTCTAGAATAGATACTGTGGCAACCTTCCAAACAGTTCACTTTTTTCGAGCTGGACAAGACTACCTATCCTTTCTCCGGTTCATTTCCGCGATTATCTATATTTCGTAATGGGACAGGATGGCATGATGTCAATATCTGACCTATGGGCATAGATGGCAAAAGAGTCGAGAGATTGTATGAATTGGGGAGAGTGCCAGACAGTCAGAGATACTCATTTATAGCTAATTGTAAGAGAGACCGAAGTAGGTAGTTGAGGAGGGGCAGAGACGCAGAGGTAGATATATTTATCGTTCGGTCGTTCGTTGAACTGTGATGTCTGCGTAAGAGACCCACAGGCACAACCTTCTCCACGGCATTCAGCCCCAATGCAAAACCTTTGGAAAGCGAAAAATCATTCTGTAATTTCCTAATATGGTAGATCGGTTTTCCGCGCACCACGAATACATTGTCATGAAGCAGAGGGGAAGGGCGTTGTGATATACACTAAAGCTAACTCCTATCAACCACCTAGCGCTTCCTAGAACTCTGAAAAGATGACATCCTTGTGATTTTCGCTTTCCAGAGGTCTAAAACATTGTGTCTCTTACCCGCTTCCTTTCACCTGATAGGTAAATAAGGGGGATCTAACCTTACCCGCGTTCCCTCACCTCTATCCTAGGATCTTAGAAGTCAGTATCTCGGTTGCCCGGTTATATTATGTTTCTGCTGAAGTAGCGACTATATTGCTGTCGCGTCTATAGCTCTTGCTAGCTCGTATTGATATATCTATAGATAGACGTAGAATGGCCTAGCGGAAGAGTGTGATGAGTAAAGACATCGTTTTTTTCCTGCTATATTTCGCGCTTTTATAGATACCAGCTCTTGCCCGAAGATTATGAAAAGTGGAAAAATGTCACAGCGAGAACATCTTCTTGCACAACGTTCATTAGTTCCCCGCATCTTTGCGTAATTGCTTGTTATTTTGCAGTTCTGTTGTGCCTATGTCGTCATTTATGATAACTGCCAATTTTTTTTCAAATCTCATTATTCTGTACAATGCAGTTTGACGTGCCTACACTACGTCTTTACTTCTAAAATAACCTGTAACGTGAGCACGTTATGCAGTATTACAGAAAGCTTTTAGAAAGCGGAAAACGTGTAATATTGGCATTTTTGGGGAAACAACAATTTCATCAAATCGGTCGTTTTAGCAGCAATAATTATGTGTAGATCAGGGCATAGTTTCCTTTTTTGGTTTTCCGAGTTCCATCTACAAGCCGGCCTGGCAGACCGCCCATTCCAGGAAATTTCCGGTCTTGGCTACGGTCCTGCCGGAGCACTGACACTGGTAGCCCCCGTTGCAGGCGGCGGTCTTGACCTTCTGACACGAACCAGAGGCTCGCCCGCGGCACTTGGAACAGAAGTCGGGACACGACTTCCACAGGATGCCAGTGGCTGCAATGAGGGAAATGATTTAGCAAGCTGCGTGGAAAAGTTATACCGCAATTTATGGCCTAACTAATTGTAAGACAAGTATCTCTAGTGAAGCTTACAATGCATTATCTACCTAGGATCTGCGTACTTTGTTTAAAGGAGCCGTACGACGAGTTTCTGGCCACTCACAGTGATTCGACCCTAAAGGGAGTGCGGCGTTATGACGTTTCGAAAACGTCGTCCGCGCCGTGCACTCGCAGGCACACCACGGCCTACTCTCTAGAGGAAATTTTGGCGCTCGCGCACCAGTTTATCATTTTTCTTCCGGTGTTTTGCCTTTATTTGTTGAATATTAGGAAAAGTTTCGTATATTCAAAGGATCTAAGCAAAATATCAGTGAAAAGGTGCATTTTGACACTGCTGAAGACGTAAAACCCTTATTTCTCAGAGATTATAAGAGACTCAAAAACGAACTTAGTGCCATCTGATAGAGCTTATACCCTTCCACAACACTACGGAGAGTTTTGTTTCGATTTCTTGCCCAATTCGGAGAAAAAGCAAATAAATGAAATTGAAAGATGCCTTTTTGAACCCTTATTTCTCAGAGATGAAATACACCATGACCATCTTCTTCTAGATATGGATAGTCTGCTTGGTCGTAAAAGCGCTACGGAGAGTTTTGTTCGAATTTCTCAGGAATAATATTGTTATACCCTGCCAAAGTTGCTCCGTCGCTCTTCCGAAACCATTTTCCGATTAGAGATACAGCAATAATACATGCACGCCTTGACTTCTGCGACAAGTCGGCGCTGTGTCCTAGTGGATAGCGCGTTCGTTTTGCAAGCGGATGGTCGGGGGTTCGAACCCCACCCTGCGCCCCCTGTTGCATTGGTCGGATCACTGTGCCACTTGGCTCTTTACGTCATTCAGTAGTTCTAATCATCCTGATCGGGTATTCCGAATTTGATGCGATTTCATTCACTCTCCGCGGAGTATTGTAGGTGCAAAGAGCAACGTGATTTTCACAAAATTGGATATATTAGCTGACTGAGATGACATACAGCTCTGATTCATTGAGAAAATCATTTTCACATTGTTCTGATCATTTTAAGAAAAAGAACGGCCAGAAAACAGGAGCGGAAAGGCCTAAATCGCAATATCAGGGTAGCGCGCGAATTCAGATGCTACCGTACTCGTGGGCCGGCTCCCTTAAAATAAGAGAACTTAGTATATACATCCTTTAGTAGAAGGCGTGCACCGAGACCAATTCTCCTAGCAGTCGCCCTGGACAGTCGCGACGAGAAGGGACAGGCAGAGGGTGGAGAGGACAAGGGAGTTCATTCTGAGGAATACTTGTAATTACAATATTTATCCCCGCAAGTGTGTAGCAGCAAATAAAGATGAAGAATGAAGATGAAGAAGGTAAGAACAACTTCGCTTTCTGCGGCGTGATTCCAGAAGGGCGACAATAATAAGAACTATAGTGGAATAAACCGACCCCGTCCGTTGCTCTGATTCCAAAATGCGTCTAATTCTCTCACTTTTGCACACGCTCTCGCTCGACATTTGGAATGGTTTACTGACGTATCTTTTTATTCCAGTATATAAGAACTAAATAATTAGTACTAAAATAAATGCAGGAGGAGGTCAATGGGTGCGATGGATGATGTCTGCACGTGAAGTATACAGTCGCCAATCGCTGCTCTTTCGATCTCGCTCTCCTCCTCCCACCGATTAGCGTTCAATCGTTTGTGTTTTTCTGCGCCCATTCTGTGAAAACGGCAGCTAGAGATAGGGCGAGTTCCTAGAACGGTCGACCAATCGGACCGTAGCCGTCTGGTTGGGACAACATTAATCCGCTTATCGACTGTGTTTAGGAGTAAATCGGAATCTGGCAACCTGCTCAACAGTGCTGGAATAAACCGCCGATCCTTCAGTTTCTTCCATTCCAAAATGAGTCTAATTCTCTCTTTTTTGCACACTCTCTTCCTTATATTCGGAATGATTTTCCGACTTTTTTAAATGCACGTCCTGCGTTTAGCAGGAGCTGTATTATTATTAAAGGAAAATGAACGTTGAGAGAGCTGCTCAGTTCTTTCCGCTAACCACCGTAAAACTTCAGCCGGAGCCGGAGATTAGCCTAAGCTGGCATTTTGCCAAGAGAGTTTTACTGTATTTAGCGAAGTGCGCTGCAAAGA
This sequence comes from Micoletzkya japonica, assembly GCA_900490955.1. Lineage (NCBI taxonomy): Eukaryota > Metazoa > Nematoda > Chromadorea > Rhabditida > Diplogasteridae > Micoletzkya > Micoletzkya japonica. The sequence goes on from LS899261.1 coordinate 6,546, forward strand.
TTTCCCAACGTTCGTTTTCCTCCAATAATATTGTAATATTATTGGAGGTAAAGGGTCGTTGAGAAATCTTTGCAGCGCACTCCGCTAAATACAGTGAAACTCTCTTGGCAAAATGCCAGCTTAGGCTAAAAGCCGGCTCCGGCTGAAGTTTTACGATGATTAGCGGAAAGAATTGCGCAGCTCTCTCAACGTTCGTTTTCCTCCAATAATAATATAATAAACTATAAAAAGGGATTTAAAGGTACATGGAAACCAAAAAGATTGGCTTTCATATGAAAGTTTATAGCCTAAATAACATAAAAACCAAATCCAGAGTGCACGAAAATGTCCACTTCGCGATATCTCCTAAAAACCGTTTCCCAGCCAAGGCTCAGTCTTACTACGTTTAGAGCATAGTAACGAGGCAAATGGCATCGAGGTATTCCCGGAACAAATAAATATTTCTCGCTTCAGAAATGTAAAAAAAATTTTTCAAAGCTATTATCTTCATTATCGTCTAAGAAACATATTTTACAAGTATTGAAATATTAGGTTTCAAAAAGTTTGTCTCTTCCATATCCCTTTTAACCTAGGACGTTCAGTTTTCGCCAATAATATTTCTGAGGGAATAGAGATAATGGCGGTCAATTTCTGCGATTTTCTATATTTATCTCACCTATGAGCATAGATAACAAAAGAGTCGAGAGATTGTCTGGAATAGATAGAGTGTCAGACAATCAGAGGACAATCAGTCATAGATAGCCACGAAAGACTGTACAGGTCGAGGAGGGGAAGAGATCTTGGTGGTTTGGTCGTTCTTTGAGCTGTGATGCCTCTGAGAGAGACCCACAGGCCCAGCCTTCACTTACCCGAATCCTCTCACCTGATAGGTATATAAGGTGGATCTACCCTTACCCGCCTCCCTTCGCCTCTATAATATAATAGAATCCTAGAAGTCAGCCTCTCGGTTGTCCGGTTTTATTTTTGCTCCCTGCCGCACACGTGACGATGCTTTCGATAAGTAAAGTAGCGCCTCTCAATATTGCAGCCGTGTCCATAGATCTTGCTAGGTCGTATTGGTTTTGCACTCCCAAGCGAAGAGTGTATGAGTGAAAGAGAGGCCAATCGTAAGATTCGCTATCCTTTTTTTCCTGCTATGTTTCGCGCAAATCATCAAAAGTTAAAAAAATGTACGAACCAGAAGCAGATCGCGGTGCGCAGTGTACCTAATTGTATGTTATTTTGCAGTTCCGTTATGCCTACCTAGCTTTGATTTCGTCACGTTAAAACTGTCAAGTCCTCTCTCTGATCCCAGTAAATAATACATTTCAGTTTGACGTGCCTACACCACGTCGTCGGATCTCGCCTACATCGAGGGAACCGTCACCGTTGTAACGACGAATAATACGCTTTCAAGGTGAGCAATTTACGCAGTATTTCAGAAAGCTTTTAGAAAGCAGAAAACGCATAACATCCTTACTTAGAAAAAATAGCCTTGTTCTGTAATAACGTACGCTATCACCGCGAAGTGGTAGAACAAGGCCTTAGACGATCGCGTCAGTGTGGTGTTTAGAGATGGGGGAGAAGAGGTGGAGGGGGTCCTTAGGTGGTGAAATCCCTCTTAAAGGAGGAGCATTCAGTACCGTAGCCAGGCTAATTCAGACTAATTTGCATAGCGAGAGAGGGAGCTTAGAAGAGAAACTCGTCGAATCCGTCAGGATGCCGTCAGGAATTTAAATAGGATACGGTGGTTCCGAATGGGGGTCCTTTAAGCCCGCGCGCATCGAATACGACGAGCCAACTGGGCATGCATACGAATGCTGGTCACCCGCTTGACGTGGATCGGATACAAGTTCTTATCCTAGAACAAACCGAGCAGGTGAGCATGTTTTACATCAAGCACATGGAACATAATCAGGCGCTAAGTTACAATCTTTGTCCAAAATTTCTGTTTTAAAAAAGTTTTCAAATATCCATGAAAATTCGACGTCACTATTATAGTGGAATAAAAAGATCCGTCAGTTTATCATTCCGAATAGCATGCGAGAGAGTGCATAAACCTGGGAGCATTAGACACATTTTGGAATTTTTTTCATAAACTTTCTCCGCCTTCAGTAGTCCGTCAACGTCTGCTTCCGTACGAGATGGGGCAATCTGAGACCAACAACAGCTGGAGAGGAAATAACTTTCGATTACCGTTTCAAAAAAACGAAATTAGCTCATGCTTTGCAAGTATACGATAAAGATGAATAAGTATTATATATCTGTGCACAATGAGAAGCTACCTAGGTAGTCTTGTTGGAATGCAAGAAGATAGAAATATAGTTTATTAGACTCCACAGGGCCCGCTTAGTTATGGAATTGGGACAGTATGAGATTAAACGCACAGAAGAGTTTAGTGTTGGAGGTACGAGTAAAGAGGCGAAAAGGCATGTATTCAGTGACTGCTGTGAGTAAGCGTCTTTCAAATTCGGGGGAACAGAAGTTAGCGAGAGAATGGCATGAGGTTCCTTCGCTCACTGCAAGTGTACCAGGCAGCGAAATTGTAAGGTCACGGTAAATGAGAATGATACATTTTATGAACCGGTTGACCAGCCCCCTGAGGGGCTTTATTCCGCCTTCTTCGCCCGATTCCGCAGGTTCTTCGGCGAGGAGGGAGTGGCCGATTTCGAGGCTGTCCCGGCCCGGGCCGGACTCTTGGACAGCCGCTTGGCCACCTGCCAGAAAAGCCTCTTATTATATACTAGGAATGTATTCCTCGCGACAGCATTTCCCCAATTGTAACAGAAAAAATAGGAAAATTTCTTCCGAAAATCTCACTAGGGAATTGCGATAGAAAAGGATTTTTTTCCTAAAAAATCCCGTACTGCTTTTTTTCCTTACTGTTACAGGGAATGATTCCATAGGTCCTAGGGAATGAAAAGAGGAAGCCAAAGCCCACCTCAGGCGTGATCTTCTGTGGCTTCTCGGGGAAGCGGCCCTTGGGCGGCGAGGGACTGCGGTGCGCCTTCTCGGCGGCGACCGCGCGCGGACGGTACTTCTGAGAGGGCTCACTCCACTCCACTAGAGCACTCAGGTATTTTTGATGTATTTGTTGCATACATCATTCATAACCGCGACGCGTCTCGTCACCAAAAGCAGCGAAACATATATAATACCCGAATGAAATGCTCAACACACCAGTCATAGCACGGCATCTACGGGATAAATGCCGAGAATCCATGTCTAATCAAACACCTGTGAGGGGGTACGGACAAAGTAGGAATGAGTTTGCTGAAGAACTAGTTTTTCGTTAAAGGGAGGAAGTAGCCTCTAACCAAAAGTTTTAAAATTCGATGAAAATTCTTCTAAGGTTTCAAAATCTGAGAAAAAACATAGTAACAATAAAAAAATCGAAGAAAAAAACTCGAAAATCGCATGTTTTATTTTTTCGTTCCGGGCTTCCGTCGTTAAGAAGAATGTCGCCTTTGGCTTAATTCCTTTCGCTAAACAAAGTAGCGTCGTCGTTGGGCGAAATTTCAAAAAATCATTTCTCGAATACTATTAGTTTTTATTATTTTTCCTTTTGGTTTTATACTAATTACGACAAAATCTTTCATATAAGTTTCACTTGAAAATCACTTCCATGTCCATTTAAAGGGACATAGAAGTGATTTTCAAGCTCAGCATTCCGCCTGGTGAAGAATGTGTCTAATAGCGAATTTACCACTATTTTTAAATTTTCTCAAGAATGACTGCATCAATCAACGCCAAATTTTCGGAGCTTGTTTAATTCATAAAGACAAACTTAAGTTTTTAAATTCTTAAATTTGCGCTCTCTGGTTCGCCTACAGGATCGGATCCTATGCGCTGAAACCGCTATTCGCTATTATGACGCTTGGAAAGCTGTGCAAGTGAAGCTTATATGAAAGATTTTGTCGTAATTAGTATAAAACCAAAAGGAAAAATAAAACCAAAAGGAAAAAAAATAAAATTAATAGCATTCGAGAAATGATTTTTTGAAATTTCGCCCAACGACGACGCCAAAGGAATTAAGCCAAAAGCGACATTCTTCTTAACGAAGGAAACCCCGAACGAAAAAATAAAACATGCGATTTCCGAGTTTTTCTTCGATTTTTTTGTTGTCGCTATGTTTTTTCTCACATTTTGAAACCTTAGAATAATTTTCATTGAATTTTAAAACTTTTGGTTAGAGACTGCTTCCTCCCTTTAATCACGTTTTTTCGTTAATCACTAGTTTTTCGTTAATCATAAATAATACCTTGGCTGGAATCTCGGGTGTTCGCCCGCTGCGGGCGGCCAGTTGGTAGAAGATGAGCGAGCACAGGAAGCACGTGCCCCTGCAAAACATTACTCAACTCTGATTAACGAACAATATTTTAGTGTCTTTTTGAACCTAGTTATTATTCCCCGTGTTTGATGGCTGAACCTACCAAACGATCGTGATGTACTCCACGCGGTTCTGATAAGGCGTGCCGCAGATCGCATACCTGAACAAAACCAATGATTATTACTTACACAGCAACGCTCAAATTCCCATCATTTTCTCGTGAATTATTCACCAGCTTTCCGGTGAAATTGTTTGGTGAATATTTCACAAGATGCTTTCGGGTGGCAAAAGTGCGTGGAGGGATTTCGCTCACAATGCAAGTCACAGCATTCCGTCCGGTGAATAATGTGTCAAAATAAACAGCGAATTGACCACTATTTTTGAATTATCTCGTGAGTGGATGTACCAATCTGCACCAAATTTTAGCTCTTATTGTGTTCACCATGACTACATAGCTTAAGTTTTTTTAATTTATGAATTTCGGTTCACTGGTTCGCCCACAGGATCGGATCCTATGTGCGAAAAAAGATATCGCTATTAGAACGCTTGGAATGCTGTGAAGTGTATGTGCCACCTACCACTCCAGCGGCGATCCGTCCTCAGGCATTCTCAGTTTGCCCCCGGGCAGGCAGCGGAAGTCGAAGTACTTCTCGTCGTAGTCTTCCACACAGAGGAAGGCCTTCTTCGTCAGCACCTGAACGGGGCATCCATCTAATTCTCTATTTTATTTATTATTGAATAGCATCTATAGTGAAAAACACTCAAAATCTTTAAAAAAATAGAAATCGAGTACGGCCCTATTTGGAACATGCCGAATATACCGAACACAGTGTTCTGACAACAGTAAAAATGTCATAGGCTCCCTCCGACCATCTCATTCATTCCTACCGTCGAGCGAGTAAACATGAGCCCAAGTTTGTAACAATTGTAACATTGGGCATAACTTTCTTCAATGTGGTGCTAGAGAGTTCTGGTTGGACTTTTTGGAATCGTCTTGACGAGATCCATCGATATGCAAATTTTTGAGATCGTGGGATTCCGGAAAGCATACGGAAAACTCAATTGTTACAATTGTTAAAAAAAATTTTGAAACAAAATTTCAAAGTCTTCAGATCGGCACCAAATTTTAAATACGTTCAAATTTTGAGTCAGAACTCAGGAGACTGAGAGTTATTCAATGATGTCAAAAAGCATGGGGTAAAAAAGTGGTCGTTGGGGGCCTTTAAGCGAACGACATGCTGAAAAATAACCCTGATTTCGGTGGGAACTCTCGCACGGAAAACACCGTACGCTAAGCATTTTGGCTCGTTCGCTTAACATTCAGAACACTGTGCGAATGTGTCCCGGAATGAACGAAGTTGACGCAGGGAAAGGCATTTTCGCCTCCTACCACTATGTTTCATAATTAACTCTCGGCTACCGTATACCGTACCAGTCCAGTGGGCGTCTGCACCTTCTGCGTAATGTTGCACGGCCCGACCGGCTGGTGCAGGCCCTCCGCGATCACCTGAAAGTTTCTCGTTAGAATATTATTAATTTATGCAAATTTAGATGAATCTATAAAAGTATATAGTATAAGTAATAGTATATAGTATAAGTATTATAGTATATAGCATAAGTATGAATATACAAGCTATAGAAGAATTGTTGTATGTTTTCGTCTTAGCGATTTCAAAAGGATACGCAATCTATGGGCTTGAAACGCACATTAGCCGGTTCGCCGATGACGGCGAGTATCATGAAGAAGAGGTACTCGAGGGAGATGGCCAGAGCCAGCTCGTCGTACCACCATTTGTTGCCTGAAATAGGGCCATCGATGATTTTTGGGGGATAGCATTTTGACGCTTTTTTCTCGGTTACGTGGCCGAATGATTTCTGCACAATGTTCTAAATGTTAAGCTAACGAGCCGAAATGTTTGGGATAGAATGTTTTCCGTGCGAGAGTTCCTACCGAAATCAGGGTTAATTTTCGGCATCTCGTTCGCTTAACCCTTACACTGCTGTCAGAACATTGTGTCTGACGAAAACAAAGTCACAACAAGCGTTCATTCCTGCTTCGCCGTCACTCTCTTTCAAGCCGTTGTGCTCTCCCGGCGGAAGTAGGAATGCAGTAACTGGCGGAACGTTTTATTGCTCAACCCTAGACATTCGCCTACCGACGCGAGCCTCTCCGCCGGTCTCGGAGTGCCGATCCGCAGACCAGACGAGGACCGCGTAGAACGAGAGGAAGAGGATGGTCGTGATCTCGGAGTGCACCTGCGAAAAGGGAAATGCAAAACCCGAAAGCGCGAAACCAATACAGATCTGTGAAAGATCAGTCAGCATCTCTCATTGGACACACTGAGCGACGTTTTTCACAACCAAACTGCCACCTTGTGAAGCGCATTCACCACACAAGATTTACCAGCCGGCTGGTGAATTCGGCTCTTTTTTGCTTTCTTTTTTTTCCTCTAATTTCGCAGACTGCAGTGCAAGAGCTTTCAAAGCAAGCGTTTGTTTACCATTCTATTCTAGGTAGTTTCACTTACGTGGAAGAAGTCGTGGAGCGGGTGGTAGAGCATCGCGAACTGCACCGTCCCGAGCCAGAAGGCGCCCGTACCGGCCAGGAAGACGCACGCGAATTCCCGGCCGAATCTATGCATTTATTTTTATTTAAGTTAATTATGCAAATGTTGTTTTTTTGCATTTTATTACCATTTCTTCGTCTTCTGTAATTTAACAGCATAAAGAAAGCCGAGACTGTGCCCACTTCTTCCAGTCGTAGACGGGTTCCAGCAGATACTTTTTATATTTCTTGTTTTTGCATTTTAATATCACTGACGACATTTTTATAGTTCTGACACGGAGTTTAGAACTAAAAGTAGAAAAAATGTCTGGCCACAGCACTAGTATTTCTTCTGATAGTCAACACTGGGCCCACTTCTTCCAGTCGTAGACGGGTTCCAGCAGGTACTTCCGGGAGAGGTTGAGGATCCAGACGAACGAGCAGGCGAACGAGGCGTGGAAGTAGAACGAGTTCCACGGGACCCAGTAGAATCTACAATACAAGCGATCCGTCAGGAAATGATAGAGGAAAATGAATTCCTTCAGTCGCGTCATTACTATTTACAAGTGTATGAGCGGAGTCCTTTTTTATCATATCCCTTATTCGAAGAATGAATTATTGACATTGTCTGCGTGTCTTCGCATCGAGAGCAAAGCGGTATGAAGATAAATACCGGAGCTTTTTTCATCAAGAATATAGTAGAATAAAAAGATACGTCTGTTTACCATTTCGAATATGAGGCGAGAGAGTGTGCACAAATGCGAGAATTAGACACTCATTTTGGAACGGAAACAACTGCTGGGCCGGTTTATTCCACCATATTACAGTGGAATAAACCAATCCATCAGTTTCCTTCGTTCCAAAATGAGTCTAATGTGCACACTCTCTCGCGCTTATATTCGGAATTATTTTCCGACGGATCTTTTAAATCCACCATAGGCTTACCGATCGTAGATGTTCGGGTCGGTGTCGTGCCACGTCCACCACACCTCCTTGATCGCCATGATGTCGTAGCTGAATGCGCATATTTAAAATTCTTAAAAAAAGTAAAAATGAAATTTAGATAGCCTAGAAATCATATTTTGCGGGGGTATCGGCAAACTCACGGGAAGTCGAGCATGACCGCGCACAGGCCGACCGCCGGACCCTCCGCCCACCAGGGAAGGCGCAGTCTGGAAAGTAGAGGTTTAAAAGCGGTTACTTTTGATGTTTATGTTTCACACATAGATAATTCATGACCGAGACGCGTCTGGCCATCAAAAACAACGAAACATATCGTCGAAAAGTAGCCGATTTTAAACCTCTGCTGGGAAACCCCACAGATCAGGCTACAGTCTAGAAAATAGGAACGTATAAATCGCGACGGTGTTTAGCGAATTTTTCACGCTTTGAAGCGAAGCCATTGCATTTCGTAGACAAGATATCAGGAACATCCAAAGCATTTTGAGATCTGTATCAAATAGAGTTTCCCTTATTAGTACATACAAGAAATTGAGTAGATCAATTTGCAAGACACCGGAATCCGCGCTACACACGGAACGATTATATCTTCACTCTCTACTATACTAGCCATTAGGACTCTCGTTCTTTACGGGTTTCATCGAATCTAGATAGTTTGCTGGTCATTTGCCCTGCCTTCACAACGTGCAGGTCGTTTTGCTCTAGAACTCGATAAATAAATCAGTCGATTAATTATTATTATTATTATTATTATTATTATTATTATTATTATTATTACTATTATTATTATTATTATTATTATTATTATTATTATTATTGTTATTATTATTATTAACTCACCTCGACACCATGACGTAGGCGGTGTAGTCGAACATGTGGTAGATGCCGAGGATGATGTAGAGGGGTGCCCGGGCGCCGAAGAACGTCAGCATGCCCTTGAATGGAGAAGATGTCGATCGTACCACAATCGTACAGCCGTGCTTATCATGATTCCGGTTTTTTGGAGGCATAACGGCGAATAGAGTGGACAAAAAAGGGAATGGTAGATAATGCAAGGTATAACGGCATAGCAATAAACCGGTCCGTCCATTGCATTAGTTCCGCTAGATGCTTCTTCTCTCGTGTGCTATTCGGAGCGATCTGTCCACGTATAGTGGATTGAAAAGATCCGTCGGAAAATCATTCCGAATATAAGGCAAGAGAGTTTGCAAAAGTGAGAGAATTAGACACTCATTTTTGGAACGGAGGAAACTGACGGAGATCGGGGTTTATTCCACTATAATGATATCTGTGTGCTACGTGAACGCTACGAGTTCCAATTCTCTCCATTGTAACTGACGCTCATTTGCCTATCAAACGAGAGAGCGAATAAAAAATGCAAATTCCAAATCTTAACTACCTGAGCCTGCCAGAAGTTGTCCATGTCGGGAATCCAGTAGCACAGGTTTTCGACGTTGAGCGCGTGAATGAAGATCCCGATCCACACGTACATGTAGCGACCGCCGTGTCGGAAGGCTGAGAGGTGATCTTTGATCTTTTCCAGAGGTGATCTTTGATCTCTGTGCACGATCCGTGAGTTGGGATTTCTGCTTTCATTGATCTCTTCGTCCCACAGGAAGGAGCGTACGGGAAGTGATAGAATTACGTATTTGATCTTTGATCTTTGATCTCTCCCTTCGCCGCTTACCGTGCATGAAGGTCAGGAAGCACAGGATGAAGAAGAGGATCTCGCCGAGCAGGAAGGACGGGTGGTTCTTCCAGATGTTCATCGGGTCCTGCGCCTTGCAGAACCAGTCGGCGATCTGCAAAGAGATCAAAGATCAAAGATCACCCGCAGGAATCTTTGGAGAGCTTCTAAACCTCCCACTGGCACGCTCTTGCTCGTTTGATAATCGTACTTATCTATTCTAGGTGTTTCTTTACAAATCTCTCCCAGCCACAGAGATCAAACTACACTACAGTCTGGAATTCGCTGATAAATAGACGTCTTCTACCGATAAGCCCACGTTCAAGTGTTCAATCGCCCTCTTATTTGCCAACCAATTCAGTGCAGTCATTTCAGTCCTATTTAATAGTTAAATATGCAAATAAGGGGCGAAATTAGCATATTGCGAATATCTCCGAACTCACCTGCACCGCGTACATAGCCTTGTTCGTCATGTCCTTCTTCGTGGCCGGGTCGACGTCGAAGGGCAGGTAGGCGAAGAGGTACTGGTCAAGGATGTACTCCATGATATTGGTACCCGATCGAGGAAGGCCCTCCTCCTAAATAGCAAACAGTGGTAGAACTCGAAGGACGGGACGGAGAGACATTAGGGGACGGGGATGTTTAGAATGTTGTACATGTCGCGTGAAGAGTGTGGAGTAGATAGAGATCTACATCGATTCTTTATGCTTTTTGAACTATTATTCACCAAAAGCGAAAAAATTGACAAAAAGGCCTAGATTGCAGATCTCTAGCTTTTTCGGCCAGTGCCATGGTAAAGCTCGAAAAAGGCCTAATCAGCGCTCGGACGATTTTGAGATCAATGATGACCTAAAATTGCGTCAACTTGGAATTCGCAATATGGGCAATAAGGGGAGGGGGAATGAGCAAGGCATCTGGCAAGATGAAGCGAACGCAGACTGATAATAGCCAATATGATAAGATCGATTGGAGTCGAGAGGGGAAGAAGGGGAAGGG
>LS899261.1:18114-30604 GCA_900490955.1 Micoletzkya japonica
AGAGAAAGAGAGAACGGAGGGACGCGCGCTATTCTGACTCATCTCCCGCGTGCGTGTATGCCAAAGGGGCCAGGGGGAGCGAGCGGGAAGTGCAAATAGAACGAGCGAGGGAGGGTTGGGAGATAAGAGGGACAGAGGGACAGAGAGCGACTTAAGAGGTAGGGACAGAGAGGACTCGAAAGGTGAACGTTCGCGATTGATTGAGGAGACGGGGGGAAGCACCGGAGTGGAACGGTTTGGCAGGACGTGAGGGGGGGACCATATTTGTGTACCTAGATGGACCAAAATATTCCTAACTTTGGGAAATCATCTCGTTGTTGGGGAGGAAATTCGAAAAATGTTCAGGCAGTCTTCATGGAGCATTTTCCCATTTTCGTCAACAGTACAGAAACATGAAACAGTTGCATATCATGATACAATTTTATTTGGAGGATTTATCGCTTTATCAGAATTATCAAATTCTCACAAAACAAAACGAGATTTTCGACGGTATTCTAAACGGCTCATTATCAACAAACAACAGACGAATATCGAATGCCGCATTTAGCATCGATATGACTCTCCATTCCTGTAAGTATCTTCAGTTAGCTTGCCCGTATGGCTGCGAAATAATACACCAGATTTGGAATCATCGATTGTAAGGCTCTTACAATACTTCTGAGTTGAGTAAAACTATAATACAATTTAAAAATGGTCATGGACACTGGAAGAAGGAATGTGGAAGAAATGGGATTCAAAATTTACAATATAAGTTCTATAGCTCGAAATGTTCTCTGCCTCTAAGAAATTGCAAATCAAGATCTTGTCTTTGTAGCAGTAAAACAACTCGTCAGGTTATTACTATTGATCTGGCAATACCACACCTTTTCACTAGTGCGTTTACCATGTCACAGCATTCCAAGCGTCATAATAGCGAATAGCGGTTTTCGCGCAAAGGATCCGATCCTGAAGGCGAACCAGTGAACGGAAAATTATGAATTTAAAAATTTAAGCTCGCCATTATGAATTCAACAAGTTCTGAAACTTTTGCATAAATTGGATCAGCCACTATTGAGAAAATTCAAAAATAGTGGTCATTTCGCTACTAGACACATTCTTCACCGAGCGGAATGCTGTGATGTTTTTTTATTAATGAGACAATTCAAAAATGCCGAGATTATATTTAACGCTATGAGGCGTACGCATGAAAAGGTGCGGTTTTTACAGCTTATGAAGAGAAAGTGAGGAGGTAAAGAGCACGCAGAAATGCTCGCTAAGCCTATTCTAATGCACTTATTTGTTGGGGAAATTTGCTGGGAAAGATTAATCCCCAATAGTTATGGAATTGGGAAGTGCAGCAGCTCTAAGCCAGGCCGGCCCTTCGACAGGCCGGCACGAGAGAGTACGGGAAGATGACGAGGATGAAGGAGAGGATGATGAGCAGGGAGCCGGAGATGAAGAAGGCCGACAGGGCGACATTGGAGAAAACAATGTCGACCACTGAACTTTGATCTTTGATCTTTGATAATTGATCTTTGGTCTTTGATATTTCATTTCTGGTCTCTAGTCGGCGATCCTTAGCATGCGAACCTTGAACATAGAGCTTCTATATTTTGTCTTTCAACTTTGATCTCTTTGGTCTTTGGTCTCTGGTATTTGATTTTGATCTTTGAACTGACCGGTGTTGAGCGGCAGGCCGACCAGCATGCCTACGGAGATGACGAGGGGATGCAGCAGGGCGATGCCGAAGTTGATCAGGAAGTTGAAGACTGTAAAATGCAATGAGATTGAAGGTTGAGTAATTCCTGAGAATTGCGAGAAAAGCAGAAAATATTTTTTTTGACTTTTGATTAGTTCCCAGAGCTGGCTAGAGAATTTTTGCGGTCGTAGCGTGTTCTAGGGGAACGATCGCTGTGCGCCATACGCAATATGTATAGTGGAGTAAACCGGATCTGTCCTCTTCTTCCGTTCCAAAATGAGTCCAATTCTCTCACCTTTGCACACTCTCTCCTCGCCTTATATTCGGAATGCTTTTCGGAATTCAGACGGATCTTTTTCATCCACTGTAATTGCAAGAAAAGGTGGACTGACGGAGATTGAGCGAGCCGGAGCCGCACAGCGGCAGCCACGGCACGTACGACCAGTCCAGTAGTTCGATGCCCGTTCCGACCAGAGTGAAGGCTATCGCCCCGTTGATCACGACATTGAGCGCGCCCAGCGCCGACATGAACAACGAGACCTGGAGTTATATTTTTTGTTATTATATTATTACTTAATATTATTATGAATACCATTTTAAATTTACTTTTGCTTAATTTATAATATTCAGGAATGCAACCTCACCTGGCCCAGGGTCGCGTCACCAACGATGCGCTTGAAGAGAACCTGAATTGGCGATTTTAGTCATATTCATGCTTTCGATTTTATCATACTCATGAAAAACTGCGTGCAAAATTCGGGTAAAACACAGGAAAGCAAGAGATAACCTTGTAAGTTCCCGTGAAGCAGGCTGATACGATCGCCATGAGGACGCCCCGCCATTCCGCCGAGATCTGAAGGAGAAAATTAGAAATATGAATGGTTCAGTTTCACGATTTGGTCAGTTTTTGTAGACTAAAAAGATAAGCCAATCACAGCACTAATTTGGAAATTGTTCGTGAGCGGATGAAGCCATCTGTGCCTAATTTTCAGTACTTCTTGAACTATATATATTTACCCGTGTGATCCTGCACGGAGAAATATTATTTTTTTAGAGTATTGATTTTTTAAAAATATTTTTAAATGTATTATTTTTATCCGTAAGTTACCTTTCCGTCCATCGAAATGAGCACGACGCCCGCGATTGCCAGGAAGACGGCAACCAACTGCAGGCTATTCATTTCGTGGAAACACTTCAAAAATACGTAATCTAATAAATAAGACGATATAGATATTCTCAAAAATATGCATGAATAATTTAGAATATATTTACTTATTCTATCCATAAGCATTTGGCTCACCTTCGGTAGCATGAAGCGGTCGCCCAGCAGGAATAGTGCCAGAACATAGACGATGGCTGCATTGCACGAGGAGATAGAGGTGGCGACGGAGGCCGAGACATGGGAAAGCGATCTGACAATCAGAAGGTATCATTGACGAAGAAAAAGTTCCGTCAGCGAACTCATTCCTACTTTGTCCGCACTCTCACTCACACCGCTTCGTCCTCTCGTCCGAAAATGGAATGAGACGACTGACGGAACATTATCGTTAATAATAATGTTTTTCATGCCCTTTCGAATGGTATGTACATGCATCATTCGGATCGGCGATGCCGAGCTCAGACCATCTCCTTGCTAAAGCAGAGCATTGCATTTTGAGGTACCCTCTTATACTCTTTCCACTGTTTTATTCTCCGAAAAGTTTAGCAGAGCACATAATGTATTTTATGCGAATTTCAGGGGAACATAAGCGAGCCAAAGGATATTGTACGCAATAAAAAGAAGATAAAAACAACTGTAAAAAGAGGATAAAAAAATCCTGCCCACTTTAGGTAGCAGTAGTTGGCTCCCGACCACAGGAAGAGGAAGAGGAAGACGCGGAGGAAAGCTCGGAGTGGAGTGGAGCCGAGGATGGGGAGGGCCGCCCTGCATTTATTATAATTCTTGTTATATTATGCTTTTCTGCTCCATTCTTACTTATAAACATGCGGAAAATAGAGTATGCCGACTACCTATATGCTACCTACACAGTTGGATGAAATGTGGAAAGAGCTGCAGATAAATAGCTGAAGATTAGGCTGATTACTTGATCGCCTCTTTGGGTCCGGTTCCCCTCAGGGCACTGTAGAGGAGGAAGATGGGCAGGCACCACAGCATCCAACTCGTGTTCAGCCACAGCATGAAGTACGGCGCGTTGAAATGGGCACTGTCTGCAACGATTAGCCGGGGTTACGGTAGGAGTATCGCGAACTGCACTCAGCGAAATTTCACCACCATACAGCATCTAGTGAATCATTCACCACACAAATTTCACCAGCCCGCTGGTGAATTGTGCTCCATTCACCAGCGGGCTGGTGAAATTTGTGTGGTGAATGATTCACTAGGTGCTGTATGGTGGTGAAATTTCGCTCAGTGTGAACTACCCCTTCATAGCTGACCCATCACAATAAGAATGGGTTGACAAAATTCTCGACCATCTTTCATAAGAGAGATGAGAAGGATGCAGAGACGCAGAGAAGGAGAGTTTTCATGATTTGGTAGAGAGTCATCTACTAACTCTGCTCGCGGTTGACTCGTTGGATTACGGTAATGTGGGAATATCGAGGCTGACCCACCGATCTGCAGGGCGTACTTGCTGAACTGTGTGGAGGAGACCCAGGCAATCGCAACTCCACAAACGACAACGAGACTGAGGAGCAGCTGGAAGGCGACGATCGTTAATTTAATTCAATTTATCGACTTATCGAATTAAATTTAATTTAAAATTTACAATTTAGTTTAATTTGGGATAATTTGAGCTCTTCGGAAGCTAATTAAGCATCTTCCGAATTTTGTAAATCCTAGGAAAACCCAAAAAAAACAAAAGCTCACCCGCTTCTTGGACACCTCCACTTCCTCACAGCCGTCATCTACCACTTGGTTGGTCTCGTCGGATTGCTTTTCATTCTTGGACGGAAGGTCGTCATCTTCCATCCTGAACATCTGGGGCATTTCCAGAATGATTTCAGAAACTAAATGAGACGGGTTTCTTGAGAACTATTTAGCATGAACAGGAGCATTCACAGATCAGCCTAATTATGATACGTGAACTAATGAGATCGCACAACTGTCTGATCTGCGCCATAGGTATAGTGGATTAAAAAGATCCGTCGGAAAATCATTCCGAATATAAGGCGAGAGAGTGTGCAAAGGCGAGAGAATTAGGCTCATTTTGGAATCAAAGTAACGGACGGACCGGTTTACTCCACTATGTTCTTCTGCAAAGAAAAGTGAAATCGTTGTGCGGACATTCGCATAGGAAAGCAACTTTTTTTTCCTGTAGCGCGTAAAATCTCCGAACCGCGGAAACCATGGTAAACCATTCTTTCTCACTGGAATGCTGACAAAGGCCGTGCCGTAAGCCGATTTTCTCGCTTTCTTCTGTCGTTCCCCGCGCTAATATGCATAATATTTATGCACAATTCGATCTCGTATTGGGTACGAAGTTCCTGGCACCACTACGCAACATAGCGTTTGATAATCTGCGCACTGGTGGTATGATCAAACCAAAGCGACAATTTTCGACATTTGCTGGGCTTTACATCTCAACAAGCCGTGTTTTTTCACTGGTGCTATGCTTTTGCCGATCAGTTAACGAAAAATTAGAGCGCATTTAAAAATAGTAAAAAAAAACATGTGAGTCAAAATCGCGTATGATGCTATAAGCTTATCAGTTGCAAGCTGTTCCGGAGCGCCCCGATATAATGGAGTGAGACTTGATCGCACAAAGCGGCACGAGATATGCGTAGCTGAGGAAAAGGCTCCACTAGTTGTCGTCATTCCTATTCATGAGGAAAATGAGAAGAGCGTGTAGACAGAGAATGGGTACCGACTCTTATCGAGTAATAATCGAGGCCAAGGCTATGATAGGACGAAGGAAATGAATGATTAATTATTAGAGTTTACATTAGAGTGTTCCAGAGTGAAACGACAGAATGGAACACTAAGCAATGACGAAATTCATTGTCTCAAGCAATACGACAATTTATTGTCACATCATAATAATCTCTCACTCCGACCTGGTCTGAAGGCGCGTATTCTAGCATCGCGATAAGAACTAGAGCGGTCTGACCGGAGCTTTGGCTCGCACCAAAAGCATCAAAGCTTCAACCGGGACAGTAAGGAATTAGCTTCAGTCCGAGTACCAGGCTTAGAGAAAGGAAATTCAATAGCAAGAAGGGCGTGGAACAAAGGCGCACGCAAGGCTTCTTACATGTAGATAGTGGAATCAGAAAGGAGATAATCAGACGAGAGAGTGTGTAAAAGTGTTGTATTGACGTATTGGGAGCGAAGGAAGTCAACCAAAAAAAAATTTTTGAAGCTGGATGAATCAGGGCTACGCGATCAGATGCGCACAGAAGTGATACTGAATCAATGCTGCGCTCTCCCTCTCACTCCCCTCTCCCTCCCACCCGCTTTCACTCTGTTTTGTTTACGCCCTGCCGGGTGCCACTTTCACTGCATACAGGGCTAACCCCCCTCCTCTTCTTCTGTACGACCCCGAACAAACAACGGATTTGCATGTTTTACGGTGCGTTTCGTGTGGGAAAAAGATTCCGGAGCTATACTATATAGGGAAAACTCTTTGTGGTACTGATCTCAAAAAGACGTCCATGTTGCTGACATCTTGTCTTGGAATGAAATGATATTGCTTCAAAGTGCGGGGAAAAATTCGCGTAACATCTTAGCGGCGGAATTTTTCGGATATTTAGACTATATTTATGCTTGTGATCAACACTCGCCTCTTCTCCTCTAGAAGGTCGACCCTCGTCTCATCCGATGCCATTCCAGCCATCCTCAATCAGTACCAATCACAATGCGAATCGGGAGTTTGGCGAACGGAACAAATAAATGTAAACTACATTTGTTGTGGAAAGCTATAACGATGAGATAGCAAGTAATAAGCAACACGTAGGGATTAGCTTTCCTAGGACTTCGTCAATAAGGTTCATTGTGCCGTAGTGTGTGACATCATAGTCGGTGAAATTGCGGTAAAATGAGGAAGAAGAAGACCTGTCGACTTGTATTGTCTTGTATTGTCGGTCCGCGTATTCAAATTTTCGTTCCGCGCATTGTTGATTAGACTTACGTTATTTAGCATAAGTGCACCGCCAAGAGAGCAAATAACTAACGATCATTACCTTCGGAACGGAAATTTGAATGCGAGGATCGACAATGAAGGCAACTGGTGAGAAAATCCGGTGGTAAAGCAGGGACAAATAAAAGGAAGAATTTGGCACGGTGCCAGCTAAACGCTCCAGCTTCGCTTCGCTTGACTCTCTCTATTCCGTCGTCTAAGCGAGAGAGGCTAGGTGAGAGATAGAGTCAAGGGGAGGAGGAGGCTGGGAAAGAGAGGGGAAAAGCATAGAGAAAAGCTAGAGAGGAGGGAAGGGGGTGGGGGGAGAGATAGAGATGAGAGATGATAGGACAGGTAGAGAGCACGCTGGGGAGAAAAGGAGTGCATCGTGAGCGTGCGTTTGTGCGTCTGTTGGTGTGTCCGTACTAGAGACTGGGCCTTGCGAAACAGCACCTTTTCCTGTGTACGCTTCATCTTTCGCGATGTAAAAAATCGGAACGTATAATTCGTGATTCCGCCGCTACGGTATTTAGTGAATTTTTCAAGCTTTGAAACGGTACCAATTCATTCCAAAAAAGATCAGAAATATGGATATGTTTTTGAGATCAGTAATATCTAGACTTTCTCATAATACACACTAGAAGAAGATTAGGTCGCTTTGAAAGGCGCCGGAATCAGCGCTACAAACGGAACGATTATATCTTCCCTTTTTCTCTACTATATAATGCAAAAAAGGCCGCCAATTACTATATTCTCCGCTATAAGGCAGAGCTAATGGGAGATCAAGAAAAAGCACGCCATCATAGAACTCCGAAGTCGCTGACCACCTTTGTACTTTTTCCATCGATAAGCGGACAAGCGACGAAAGACGAAAGTCACAGATTTTCGTGTGCGACTTGGCGGCACGAAGAAGACGGAGGTATTGCACGGTAAGAATGCGGCTCATTTTCACGATTTGCTTTCCTTCCGTCTGCATATCTGTCACACCCATGCTCTCTGTCAGATAAAGTTTGAAATGAACATTATGGTATACAAATATCCTACTTACGCCCAGTGTTTCTCTCATATTTGTGGAAATTTTACGAAAACAAGATGCTCCGATAACGGCAGAAACTCTTAAAAATCGAAATATTTTACCCTCAAACGCGGTTCGCATAGCCGAATATTGTGCCTTCTAATGCGCTCCTCGTTCAACAGCCTTTATCGTTCCGTGCTCGGGGAGGGCGGCCCTAGACCACGTGGATCCTCTACAACAGCATCACTGCTGCTTGTCCTTCTCGCACTGAAGATGGCAGGATCACGGGCAAGGCATCACGGAGAACATTGAATGATACTATATAATAATAATTATTATTGCCATTATAATAATAATAATAATAATAATAATAATAATAATAATAATAATAATAATAATTATTATTATTATTATTATTATTATTATTATCATTATTATTATCATTATTATTATTATTATTATTATTATTATTATTATTATTATTATTATTACTATTATTATTATTATTATTATTATTATTATTATTATTATTATTATTATTATTATTATTATTATTATTATTATTATTATTGCCCCACCATAACGGGGGGCGGGGCGCCGACTCCACATCCTCCCATCGTGTTTGGGGGCGGCTCGATTACGGGCTTGCCGTAGTCGGGCAACTGGTACAGACGGTACATGTCGAAGAGCACGAAGAACAGCACGAAGTACTGCAGCATCTGCAGCGGATCAACGGGGAGACGTGACGCGTCGGCGACGCGTTGCGGAACAGTTAATACCGTACTTTGAGAGATAATGGGTCACGGGATAAATATGATTCTGTAATTGTTTCGGAACAAATTACGCAAAAACGTTGCAGGAATACAGTTTGGGAAAAATGGCTTACGATGTATCGTCAGGTGTGGAATTATTCCACAAAAAGTACGAAAACTTTTCTCAGTGTTGGGTAAAAATTATTGGCAAAGAGGCGAACCTTGAGAGAAGCGACCGTCCAAGAGGAGAGCAGGGAAGGTGAATGAGGCGATGGAGAGAGAGACACTTGAGAGAGGCTTCATTCCTGCAGATCTTCAGGAAAAGATTAGGTGGAAAACGTTTTTGCCTCTCGATATGTAAATCTCTTTCTTTTTCTAAGGTTATTCTTCACGATCATTTGATAACGAAATTTGGCTTGTTATCCACTGATGGGCGAAACCAAACCCTCAAAAGTATCCGAATCGTATGGTCTACTCTAGAGATGTGCAGACTGGTCAGTACAATGACTATGTTTAATGCATCATTCCTAACCGTGACGCGTCTCGTCGCTAAAAGCCATGAAACATATTGGTCAAAATGACCAGTCTGCACAGATTTAGGTCTACGCCCTAATTCTCAGGATTGAAAATTTTATTTTTTTAAAGGGCATGGAGAAAAGGAAGAGACGCAGACAGTACATAATGCATTACCTTCAAAGTGTAGTGCGTTCCTCTGACAATATTTCTCAAAAAATATTTGCCACTTCAGACTATGTCGTACTTTCAAGTATCCCACTCTCCATCGAGCCGAAATCATCAACCAACGCCAAAACACTCAGCCGTGTTCTCTCGGCAAGTTTCTCATTTAGTCTCCTAGCCGGTTCACTCTCTTTCTCCTAACCTCCCCCCTCACTATTTCTACTTTGAGATAGCATTGAGCGAGTTCGATTACGCGTCTCTGTCATATGCCAAATATGTTTGTCGTTATTCTTCGCTCATCGCGGAAAATGCAACTTGCTCACGTCTGCAGCATAACTTGGGCAACTCGATCGATGCGTGTCAGAGTATATCTCTTTTGAAGTAAAAATCGAAAGCCATCTGTTTGATAACCCATAATTTTGGTTTGATCTTGAACTAGGTGATTTCCGTTCAAAGCTTGATGCGATCAATTGAGGAGGCAAACCTCCCAAGGTTCAATACCATTTTCTCGATTGCCGACTATCAACATCTGGCTATCAGCTTTTGCTTCACCTTGTTCTTGCAGATTTCGGTTGGAACTCTCCGACCTGCGAACCATTTAGACTCGAGAATTTCGGTTTATTACTTAGCTTAAAATTCATAGTATATTGCCTTCACTGAGCGAAATTTCACTAGCACACGCTACCACCGTGAAAATTCACTAGCCGGCTAGGGAATAATTCCCTAAAAACCATAGGGGGAGGCTCGGATTTTAGGAAATTTTCGCGGTGGTATCGTGCGCTAGGGAATTATTCCCTAGCGGGCTCGTGAAATTTCGCTGAGTGTTGAGGAGATGCTCCGTCTCGTGCTCGTTCCCCTCCTCACCCTGGCCCAGCCCGACTACGACTACGACATGGGACCGCCCCGGGGAGGGGGCATGGGACCGATGGGCCCCAGGGGCATGATGGGCGGACGACCGCGCTGGATGGGCAGGCATGGATTCGGAGGACCACCATTTGACGACCGGCCGCCATGTATGTACGGATTTCTGTTTACCGTTGAGGAAAAGGTTCCGTCGGTCGCCTCATTCCTATTGATAATGAGAACAACGTAGGGATGA
This sequence comes from Micoletzkya japonica, assembly GCA_900490955.1. Lineage (NCBI taxonomy): Eukaryota > Metazoa > Nematoda > Chromadorea > Rhabditida > Diplogasteridae > Micoletzkya > Micoletzkya japonica. The sequence continues at coordinate 28,451 of LS899261.1, forward strand.
GTTTAGCGAGGTTTTGCAAAGACGTGGGATAGTAATTGTTTGATCCTTCACCTTAGATATGCGTGAAAAGATATTGTTGAGGGGAACGACATCACCATCACCACCATCACCACCATCACAGACCACCCTGGGCGCGGAGAGGACCGCTTGTGAGTTAGCGATGCAGTTTATTTTAAAATATTAAATTATTCATTAGTTTCTTTAACAAATGTGTGTCTGCAAAAGAATGTGCTTTGCTCATTTGAAAAATAGTTCGTTTGGCCACTAGCTTATTTTTTGTTTTGCCATTAATATATTGTTCAATGCAGGACGGACCACCACCCGATTACGACGAACCTCCACCGATGCCAATACCGAGGTTTAGTCTTAATTTAATTCAATTTAATTTATTTTTACAATTTAAGTCTTGTAAAAAGTCCTGCCGCGCGATTAATCTCCCCCAAACGTAGGTCACCGACTTTCAAACAGAGGCATGTAGTTTAATTATTTCTGAAGATATCTTAATGAAATTTGCAGGAGCCGTGTAATTCATACTGAGCTAGCTCTCTGCAAAATTTGAAATTCATAGCTCTTTTTATTCTTGAGTTATTCATAGCTGTTTGAAAGTCGGTGACCGGTCGCCGAGGGGGATTAATCGCGCGGCTGATTGAAACACAAGGCTTCAAGGATAAACATGCATGCATGCGGTCTGCACACTCTGAACGATTCTATTTTATCATTATTTTTTATGAAGATCCCTTTCAGACCACCCCCTCCACCACCGCCGCCCCCACGCCGCAGGTTTATATTAATTATTTTGTTGTTATTTTTATTTTGTTACCAAAAATTTCCGTCTATAAATTCATTTCTTCTCTTTACGTCGCACTTTCTTCAATGATGGCAACTGAGGGAACGTTTTCCAAAACTGTAGTTGGTTTGTGAAAACGCTACACAAAACAAAAAGCTCACATATAATATTTTCCTATTTACTATGCATTATTTTATAATATATATATATATATGTCTGTGCGATGTGATCTTTCAGACCGCCGCCACCTCCACCTCCACCTCCACCTCCACCTCCACCTCCACCACGTCCCCAACTCGTTTTCGCACCTCCAGAGATCATCTACGACCCCCAACTGAAGAAGGTATATTCACTATAGAACAAACAGCTTTTTCATGCGTTCAGCCAGAACCTTTAACGCTGACCGTATATCAACTATTATCGTGCTTATTGTTTGTTCCATCTGGTCTTTCTTTCCTTCACTGCTCCTTTTTATTCTCTTTTTCTCTTTGTTCTCGCATTTCTCTGTGAAATCGCATAAATATTATTATTCATACGTTTTCATCTCGACAAAACAGTGAAGTGAGGCAAAAATAGCAATAATACCTAGGTGATAGCAAATTATCAGTGGAGATATTTACTGTTAGAGGCATTGAAAACTTCTAATTTTCTAATTTTCTAATTTTCCTAATTTTCTAATTCTAATTCACTTCTAATTTTCCAACAAAGTTCCAAAGAAACTCGGCATGTATTAATTGATCGCTTTCAGGTGGTCCAATCGATCGACCAGTTCAGTACGGCATTTCGCAGTCCCGGACAGAGTTATACCAACGTCATTCCCATCCTGGATCGATTTTACAAAGCTCACGGAGGAAACAATTTCGTGAGCATTTATCCACAAATTGCTATGAGATTATTCATTCTGCGAAAGATTTAGCTGAAGATCTGCCGCACGTTTAATGTGGGAAATTATCTCGAGATTATCTGCTCATTTTGAAATGGAGCTCGCCATTATGTGATGAGATAAGCTGCAAATAATCTAGACCTGTTTTTGGGTATCGCCACCAGCAAACCTTTTGCAGCCATGGGTATTAGAACCCTCGGCTGCTGAACACCAGTCATCTCCCTTACCTCTATACTATCGAGGCTACTGCTCACCTTGCGCCTTCCCTACCCATCACCCCATCCACTCCAATGAGCGGGGCCCGCGAAACTTATTCTAATTTACCCCGTCCTCCCTTTTGCGGTCGACCGGTAGATCAGTGGAGAGTGAGTCTCGCCATTATCTCGAGATTAATTGGGAGCTAGAGAGCGACGAGAGAGTATGCAAAATGAAGAGAGCAAAAGAGAGCACAGATCTACTGCTCAGTTTTGCTCTCTCAAAAACG
>LS899261.1:43334-69747 GCA_900490955.1 Micoletzkya japonica
CCTCTCTAGTAGGTCCCTTCCCCCCTTCCTCTCTCACTGTCTGTCTCTCTCCTCTCTAGCACGCGCGCTCCCTCTCTCTCGCCGAGAGAAGGGAACGGACCTGAGATAAACTGTGCAAAGGGTAGGTCCGTTCCAGTAGATCATGGGCATTTCCCAGCCAAAAAGGAGGGAACGGAGGGGGCAATTGGTACGGCGGCTGGTCGTCCAGAGCCTTTTCCTCCCAGTTTTCCGTTGCCAGTGGGCATTTCAAGTAGTTAGCTGTCCGGCGACATAGGCACCGAATTCAACTCGAGGGAATTTATGTCCCTAAATAAGTTCTTCTCAAAGTACACAAAACCTCGCACGCGCACCGCCAGCGATAATCATTCACAAATGTAAGAGGAAATCGTACGAAAAGCACTCCCTTTTATGGACAGCTGATTAGAGCCCAATTGTTGCAAGAATGTCAATCAAAACGCGTCCCCTGACAGGCCTGATATGCATCGATCAATGCACTCACTGACAATGAGCGAAAATAGACATGCCAGACAAAAATTGGCCATCGAGATAGATAGATAGGTATATAGTGGATTAAAAAGATCCGTCGAAAAATCATTCCGAATACAAGGCGCGAGAGTGTGCAAAGGTGAGAGAATTAGACACTCATTTTGGAACGGAAGAAACTGACGGAGATCGGTTTATTCCACTATATGCAAGCCCTTCCGATCGGGAATGCTGAAAGACAACCGTGAAAAGCATACCCTATTTACCCTATTTCCAACCCTTGATAGGTAGTTGGTTGGAAGGACGAAATCTTGGCCGTTCATGCAGATCCACGGCGGAGGGTGATACGCAGGGACTGCCCTTCGACTACGGTAGCATCATGCACTACGCGGCCAATGTACGGTATATTTACCGTGTTTTATATTACAAGGTATACTTTCGCTCGGTGTACTTGTTCATGAAATTAGCAATCTTTTCGACTCCTCTTCGAACTGTTCTCAGTTCGCGATAGATTGTAGCCGTACCGCAGTGATTTGTCGGCTACACGCTTGCACCGCGAGCAATTTGCATTGCTGCAGAACACAGGGATGCATCCAATAGCGCAAGGGGAAGCTGAACAGGGAAGAGGAAACGTACGGAACGTTTTATTCGGAACGGTTTTAGGCCTACTCGAAGTCGTCAACCCTCTATACGCTCGAGCCGCGTGACGTGCTGTACCGATCGACGATCGGCAGCCGGTCCGAACCCTCCTTTCTCGATTACAAGCACGTCAACAAGCGGTACTGCTCAAGTAGGCTTTTTACGCATTTTTTTCTTTATTTATCAGAGCATCTACGTCAATAATATAACTTTTTAAAATTGCATCTAATACATATTGGCATTTTTTTTATTTTTTTTCAAATCTAAGAGCTAAAAATAAGCGTGGTAAAAATACAACAAAAATGCCTATTTTAGACTTTAACTTTATTAGTGCAATTCAGGAACGTGTTCGCCTATAGGCTGCCAGAATGGGGGCTATACCGATCCGAACAACTGCAGCCAGTGCAAGTGCCCACTCGGACTGGGCGGAAGGCTCTGCGATCGGGTCCAGGAATCGGGTATGGCAGAAAATGCGACACCCTCGCGATTTATTTTTAGAGGATATGAATCGTGTACTTTTGACGGTTATGTTTCACGATCAATTCGTAATAAACCTTTGCCTTGTTATCTTCGGATGGGCGAAACATACCCATCAAAAGTGCACGATTCGAATCCTCTATTTATTTTACAATTAGCCTTTAGGGATTAAATCTTACTCTAGAGCGATAATATTTTTTTCTATAGGGAATGGCTGTGGAGCATGGGCATGATCGGTGTGATTCAGCTGTAAATAATGTGTAGAGCTAAAAAAATAAGCGTGGTTCCAGTATGCGGCATGGAACTAATGGCCAACGGCCAGTGGCGCAACATCTCCTTCTCGGGTTCCTCAAATTGCTACTGGAGAGTCCGTGCGGTAGGCATGATCTTTGATAGATAGATAGATTGATAGATAGATAGATAGATAGATAGATAGATATTTATTGCACATCACAAGGAAATGCGAGTAATAGATAAGTGTTATGTCTTGACCGTAGAGGAGGGTTATGTGTGCGATGACCCGAGGGTTACGGTAGAGACGACAGGGGGTACAGAGTGGAGGGTATCCGCAGAGGGGGATGAAGTACGACAGGGATCCCAGCAGGGATAGGATGGAGTGCGGAGCGAGAGACGAGCGAACCACTCTGGGTTTACACAAGACAGGAATGCGGGGAAACGAGTGAGGAGAGAGAGGGGAGAGACGAGGTGTCGGGATTATCTAAAATAGGTATAATGCAATTAGCCTATATACAACAATAAGTGAAAAAAATAGAAACGAAGAGAAGAAAAAAATATGACACATGGAATGGGATACTATGAGTTAGAATTAGCCTCACTAATTATAGGAAGAACGTAGCGAATTGAAAGCTCTTGCACTCCACATAAAGAAGCTATTTGTTCTGTAATTTTGTGATGCGGTCTTGAGAGAAATTATGAAACCAGGTCCGAAGTGATGGGGAACGGAATCAGAAATTCTTCGTTTGCCGTACAGGAGTTGAGATAGTGATCGATAGTATTCCGCCTCTTAGCGAGAGTTTCAAGGTTTAGAGTTTTGTTTCTCAGTTCGCTAGAAGGCATATTTTCACGGGTTTTGCCGAAGCATCTCATGAAAATACGTCGCGTACATAGTAGTGAAAAATGGAAGATATAATCGTTCCGGTCGCAGAGCCGATTCGAGAGCCGAGAGGTACCTTTCAAACTGATCTTATCAAATTCTAATGTATACCATGCGAAGCTCTAGGAAATACTGATCTCAAAAAGCTATTCATGTTCCTGATATTTTGTCCTGGATCGGAATGGTATCGTTTCAAAGCGTGAAAAATCGCTAAACACCGTAGCGGTGGAATCACGATTTATATGTTCCGATTTTCTAGACTATAATAATTTTGCACACTCTTAAGCTTTATCTTGTCGCAAGGTTGAAAGGGGTGTTCCGGTCGCATACACACATAGTACCGTTTTCGAGGATGTATTTTGTATGCAACATGTATTTTGTATGCACTCACAAGTATATCAGCTTTTCGAGTACGCAACGCCCTTAGTATCATACTACCGGCAAGCAGAGCTTTGTAGAGACCAATTGAACACGTGTGTGTGTGATCTTTTATCATACGCTAAACCTGATCTTTGATCTTTGATAAACGTCAAGCCTGATCTTTGATCTCTGATCATAATCAAACTGCAAAAAAAAGAATGATGTAATTCAGCCCGCGGCCAATCTTCGCGTCGAATTCGAGCTAACGCATGTGTGGTAAGCTGCGATATGGTTGAGGAGCATGTTCCATCATTTGTTATCTTTCCAACTTCTGACGGAAAAGCAAAGCAGCCTCAAGAGAGGCAGACGAAGTAAATAATTATTATTTTCGTTTCGTCAAAAGCCTGCCAACTTATCGTTTATTGTTAGGCAAAGAAAGCATAATAGTGTGTGAAACATATCCGAGTATTATTCACGAAAAAGTTCCGCCAGTAATCTCATTCCTACGTTGCCTGGACTCACTGCGGTCTCTCGTCGAAAGCAGGAATGAGGCGAATTTTTTTTGTCACCCATAACGAAACCGTATCTATCTATGTTGCAGGTTCACCTGCGCACCGGCGTGCAACGAGTACGTCGAGCTGAAATGGCACACGGACCTGTCGCTTGCGGGCGGACGGCTCTGCTGCCATCCTGAAGGTTGCTTCTACTTTTTTCTTTTTTTAAAAACGAATTATTCCTTAAAAAGAATAATTCGGCCTGTCAATTTGGTCTCCTACGAATTCGCTTTCAAATTTCAGTGTACGGACGAAATAAGCGCATTAGGAATACAAGTAACTGGAGCATTCCACTTTAAAATGAGTACTTAAATATTAGAAATGCAAAAATTTAAATTTAATAAAAAAATGTCAGGCGGTGTCCGGGTTACCGATGCCGACACGCTACTGGTGAGTGCGAAAACGTCGAAGAGCGCGCAGTTCACGCTGCGCTACCGCATACAGGGAGGCGAGCCGGCCAAGCGACCGAGGTAGGGTTGAATTAAAAAGTTCCATCCGTCGTCGTATTGCTACTTCCAACCAGAGAGAGAGAGAGGGGAGCGGTTTGAAGAGGGTGCAGGCGGGAACGGTAGATAATGCAAGGTCTAACGGTATAGCAATACACTGTGCGAAATTACCCCAGCTTTACGCCTTATGGGGTAAATTTTACACCGACTGGCTGGGGTAATTTCAAATTTACCCCAGCCAGTCGGTGTAAAATTTACCCCATAAGGCGTAAAGCTGGGGTAATTTCGCTCAGTGTAAACCGGTCCGTCCGTTGCATTAGTTCCGCTAGATGCTTCTTCTCTCGTGTGATATTCGGAGCGATCTGTCCACGTAGAGTGGATTGAAAAGATCCGTCGGAAAATCATTCCGAATATAAGGCGAGAGAGTGTGTGTGTGCAAAAGTGACGAGAATTAGGCTCGTTTTGGAACGGAAGAAACTGACGGATCGCCGTTTATTCCACAATGCCTAATATTTTTCCTGGTCACAGCGCTCTTGCAGGATGATCGAGAGCTCTCCGCTGCCGCAAACGCTTTCGGGAGCGGGTTCGTGTCCACTTACCAATCTCATGTATCATTAAAATTATTTTTACTATTATTTATTTTGAGTGTTCTATAAATATGTGCACTCGAGCACATTTATGCTGCTTTGCTTTCCCATCCAAAATTACAATTAGACAACTCAAGTAGCATTTCTTTTCAAGAATAGATACTTAGGGTATAAGCACATTTGCATACCAGAGTCTAGTCTGCAAGTTAAAAGTAACTTATTCGGGTCTTTTTGACGGTTATGCTTCAGCCACACGGGTTAGCGCCAGCTAGTGGCTGTATTGAGCAAAGAACCATAACCATCAAAAAAGAAAGACACCCGAACGGACTGTCCTAACTACCGTCAACTTAGTTCATACCGGGACAGATTCGGTATATTCGGTATATTCAAAATAAGGCCGTAACTCGATTAGAAATGATCGTAGAAAGTTCTGGTTGGAATTTTTGGAATCCTTAGGCTCCTGTCTACCGGCATACCAAATTTGAATACGATTGAGCAACTTCTAACCCCTCAAAACAGCTCATTTGCCTTGCAGTCCAAATAGACCTCTACCCAATGCGATTTTCATGTTTTTCGTCATAACTATTTTCTGTGTGGACCAATTGAGCTCAAACTTAATACACCGGTAGATCTTGATGAGACGAATCGAATGAACCCAACCAGAAGTTTCTAGACCCTTTTCGAACGGAGTTATAGCCTCGTATAAGATATACCGAATCTGTCCCGATATACACTAAGTTGACGGTACATGCCCATGTGATCGTCGTCTTTCCTCAGGCACGTGGACAGCCTGGTCGGAGTGGTCCGCGTGCGGGGAGCGGTGCGGCGCGTGCGGCCGGCACACGCGTACACGCGCCTGCTACGACCCGCCGTGCGGGTACGGCCTCCTTTTATAACAAAAATTTAACTAATTATAAAAGAAATTTATTAATTAGTCAGACTGTGAGCGATAGCAAGAAAGAATGAAGGGACTTGCTGTTAGGCTAGACGTCTAGACGATCAATGCGCAAATCGCGCTCAGTTTCCAAGTAGAGCAAATGAATCGAGTCCGACCACCAAATTTCCATGGCATGAAGAAACTGTCACCTGTTATGATCGATTCATGGCTGAAACCTAACCACCGAAAAATGGTCTAATTGGACTAATAAACGTGGTTGCGATTCAGGAGGTCTATTTTCAAGCCATAGAAACGATTCTTTGATTGACTGGCATAGGTTACAATGTTCTGGACAGCAGTGTAAATTTTAAGCGAACGAGATGCTGAAAAATTAACCCTGATTTCGGTAAGAACTCTCGCACGGAAAACATTTATCCTAAACATTTTGGCTTGTTCGTTTAACATTTAGAACACACAACGTACGTTGAGGGGCGAGGCAGAAGAGGTTCGTCCGTGCAACGTGCAGGCATGTCCGCAGGGTCTGACCCTGAGCGGAGAACGGTGGACGAGAGCCGTGGATTACGGTAAGCATATGTATTACTGTTTACGGGTACTGTAACAGCTTAACCTTCCGACCGTTTTGATGGTTGCGTTCGACAGTTAAAGATGAAGAAGAAATAGGCAGAGTAAACTTTGAGTTTTTCATTAAAATAGACACTTGGAATTCGCTATAGTTAAATAACGCGATCCGTCCGCATATCTGATTACAAAATGCGTCTAATTCTCTAACTTTTGCACACTCTCTCGCCTAATATTCGGAATGATTTTCCGACTGATCTTTTTAATCCACTATATTTGTCCCATGGAGAATAGAGGATACGAATCGTGTTCCTTTGGCGGTTGTGTTTCGTCCATCCGAAGATAATAATGCAAAGGTTCATTATGAATTGATCGTGAAACATAACCGTCAAAAGAACACGATTCGCATCCTCTAATGGAGAACAAGATACTTTATTTTGCAGAAGCGCACACTCGCCACAAGCGGTCGTGGTGTTGTGAGGGCTTCACGAACAATGCTGATGGCATCTGTCAGAAAAGATACTGAGCTGCTTTATTTATTATTATGCTTATCTCGCATTAGGGTTCTCTTTTTGATCTTTCTTTTTTGTTCAGTTTGTTGCTCTGCATATTCATTCAGATTAGTCCGTTATCCGTATCTCTTCGGTATTTATAAAACGTGAAACATGGAAAAATCAGTCAAAAAGGTATATAATCCAATCTCACTGCGTTCATCGTTTTGTTTCATTCATACGCGCTTATCTGTTTCCGGTATATATTGTTGTATAGATAATACCGGTGTCGTTGATTTGTATACTGAGGTAAACAGCTGATTTCGTCTTAGAATCCCCTCATTTTAGTAGCAAAAGCGAGCTCAGCGATAAAACGAGGTTCTGACAGGGGACGAAGAGCGAGCTTACAGAGATTGATTGATTGATTTGTCCACACTTAAAAAAGAGGAGATGATCCAGTATCTCACCATCGCTGTGGCATAGCAAATGATCGCAAACTTTTCCGAATAAAAAAAGCTTATTTGAAAGGCATAAATATGGAATAATCATACAAATATAATTAAATTATCTCTATTTCCATTGGATCAATCTTCTGGTAGGCTTCTTCGATCTTTTCATTCTTCTCTCAAGCGTCCGTCGAGAAAGGTCGGGTGATCTTTTTCTCCAGTTTTACTAAGTTATGGTAGGAGAAAAGGTTCCGTCCGTCGTTTCATTCCTACTTCCGACTAGAGAGCGTAGCGGTATGAAGAGAATGCAGACAAAGTAGGAATGTGCTGACTGACGGAACGCTTTCGTAAATAATATTGTCGGGAAACATTTTTTCCTATTATCATCGCTTTCTAAGAATAAAACAGTTTTTTTGCGAACTATGAAGCTATTCCCTCTATTCCCTCCGAAGTGCTCGCCACAGGAAAGCAATGAATGTGTTGAGGGAAGGATAACCCGATCGCTTTCTTCTCCACTTTCAAAATCTTTATCCAAAACAGGTTTAGGAACATTCTCTTCATTAGAATCTTCTCATCACTATTCCTCGGCCACGCGCTTAATCCCCCCTAATTTCACCGACATCTCAGTGATCTTTCGCTGGCAGGTCGGGCGGGTTGGGCAGAAATTCTTCAGAAATTGGCCAACTTTCGGCTGTTGACCTTTCGGGGGGAAGTAGGAAATCACTGCGAACTCCTATTCTTATACATGGGAAAGTTCGCGACCCCGTTGCCCAATTAGTGCCGAACTTTCGACGGTCGTTCACAGTGTTCTGACAACAGTGAAAATGTTAAGCGAACGAGATGACGAAAAATAACCCTGATTTCGATAGGAATTCTCGCACGGAAAACACCGTATCCTAAACATCTTGACTTGTTCGCTTGACATTTAGAACACTGTGAGCTGACCGGTCGCCGAGGAGGATGAATCGCGCGGCAGCATTGTACATCGTAATTTTAGAGCTGAAGTATTCAAAGCTACCAAGAAATTTTTCCTTATATGTCTCTATCTCTATGCACAGTGTTCTAAAAGAGCCAAAATGCTTGTTAGGATACGGTGTTTTCCGTGCGAGAGTTCCTACCGAAATCAGGGTTATTTTTCGGCGTCTCGTTCGCTTGACATTTTGACTGTTATCACAACACTGTGAGCGACCGTCGAAAGTTCGGCGCTAATTGGGCAACGGGGTCGCGAACTTTCCCATGTATAAGCACCACTATGTTCTGAAGAAATGTAAATTGTTCGGAGAGCGAACGTGCGACCGACGTTTGAATACGATACGGCTAAAATCTATCGCGAGCTGTCAGCAGCAGAGAATGGAGACAAAAAGACTGCAAATTTTCATACACAAATAACTCTCGAGTAAACTAAACATGGTGTGGTAGACTGTAACTTTGTACAACTAGGTAAACCTCGCTCGCCCTTCGAACATTCAGAACACCGTGGCATAGGAGTTCGCAGTTATTTCCGACTTCCCCCGAAAGGTTAATAACCGAAAGTTGGCCAATTTTTCTGCCCAACCCGCCCGACCTGCCAGCGAAAGATCACTGAGATGTCGGTGAAATTAGGGGGGGGGGTATTAATCGCGCTGCTCAGGAATAGTGATGAGAAGATTCTAAAGAAGAGAATGTTCCTAAACCTGTTTTGGATTAAGATCTTGAATGTGTAGAAGAACGCGATCGGGTTATGGGAAAGCTATCGGTCCAATAAGAGGGAAAGCGATTCATTAGCGACCAGCGCTAAGCGGTCGATCGCTTATCACCTTCCGATCATTATGCGAACTCTAGTATACATCCTATCTATAGATGCTGATCCCTCTGCTCATCTCGTTCATCACAATTATGGCCCTTTCAATCTGTTCCAAGATTAAAAAAGAGGTATTTGCGTCAGAATATATACACTGCTTGTAATTGCAAAACGTACTTGTCAATATGAAAAAAGGCCCCTCTGAGCACACTGCTATCCCTCAAGAGCATATTTTGAACATTCCTTCATTCTTGTCCTTATCAGAAAGCATATGTCTCAATTCCTTTAATAAGGGATGCGTACGGATCAGACCGCTCACGCGCTACAGTACTCACGAAATGACATTCGTATTCGCGCGGTCCCTGAAGAGCAATGTAACTTTGCATACAACTGCTCGCATCATGCAGCGGGTAATGGCGGGAAAAAGATGCAAATATAGGATTGTAGGCTTTCGACATTGCTCTTTCAGATGAAAGAAAGAAACGAAGGGTTAAAAAGTGCCAGAGGGGCCCTTTAAAGGGACATGGAAGCCAAAAAGATTGAATTTCATATGAAAGTTTAACGCGAAAATAATATAAAAATCAAAACTAGAGTCACAAAAATGTATGTTTCGCGAGATATCCTAAAAATCATTTCCTAGCCAAGGCGCAATGCGTCTAGCTTACTGCGTTTATCGCATAGTAACGATGCAAATGGCATCGAGGTACCTCCGGAACAAATACATATTTCTAACAGAGAGAAAGTGTTGGGTATAGACTATAGACTGTTTCCTCTCGCCTATTGTTAGTCTATCACCCTAATGTCGTATAATGCCTGTGGCATAGCCTGAGCGCCTTCCCTCGTACTACCCAATGTTATTGAACGTTAAGAATGTTAGAATGTTGGATCATTATTGAGGAACTTTATTTCGAATAACGTGACCATGAAACTATATGTTCTCGTTTCGCCGTTTCAGAAGAAGCAGAAACCACTCAATGGATCCACCCCTAAGCAGAGCGACACTAAGTCGGTCAGGGCTCGTTTTTTTTCTAGGAAGCGAAAGAACTTGACAATTCTATGACTTTTCCCGAACATTTCGACTTATGTTAGAGATCCAGACATTGTTCAACCATATTACCGAAAAATATGAAAACTCGTGTCCAGATTGACAAAAATCGTTTAACCTTATATTTTGAAAAAAAGTTATTTTTATTATTTCTATCATTTAAAAACAAATTTTGCAGCCAGCTGGCGCAATGCCGGAGGGGAGTAAGGCTGTGCTTAAGCAGCCTAACAACCCGAAGAAAATGGTTTCGGACATGCGGCGTAAAAGGTTTATCGTACTCCGCCAGAAGGTAATTATTACTGACTAAAAAAACGAGAAAATCGTCGATGCCATCATTAATTGTGAATTAATCTTGTAAAATCGGACGTACTGTAGCATTGTTTCTATGTCGCCTGCAATCTCCTTTAGCCTTCCCTTCGCTTTTTTGAACTTAAATGGAGCCGGGCCACGAGTACGGTAGCATCTGAATTCGCCTGCTACCCTGGTATTGCAAATTGGAGAGCTTCGAACAGGGATAGCGAGATTTTTCTAAGATAAAAGCCGTTTTAACCGGTTTAAAGTTGTCCAATCATCGCGAAACTTGATACACAAGTAGATCTCGTCCTAAGAATTCCAAAAATTACAAACAGAACTCTGTACGACCTTTGCCAGCCGAGATATGGCCGTGCTTCGTGTGTTTCAAACACGGCCCTCCAATTTACACACCACAGGTAATCTGAACGCGTTGCCATTTGCACCTTCAGTACTCCATCCTTCAGTAGCAGGGGGACCGGGTGGAGAAAGGGAAGGGAAGGGAAAAAACAATGTGAGAAATCGTTTCGCTGATGAATCGGAGTTGTATCTATAGTAGAATAAATCGGTCCGTCCGTTACTTTCATTTCAAAATGAGTCTAATCCTCTCAATTTTCACACTCTCTCTTTCGCCTTATAGCTATTCGGCATGATAAACTGATGGATCTTTTTATTCCACTATAATCGAAACGCGTTGCCATTTGCACCTTCAGTATTCCTCGGAAAGTGAATGAAATCGCATAAAATTCGGAATACCCAATAAGGATGATTATATCTACTGAATGATGCAAAGAGCGAATAAGGTCAGAAACTCGTGATTCGGCTCCTTAAAATAGACAAACGTCCTTGATTTCAGTCAACTGCTGCAAATTATAATAACCTTTAATTGTCTCTTAAAGGGAGGAAGCAGCCTCCAACCAAAAGTTTTAAAATTCGATAAAAATTCTTCTAAGGTTTCAAAATGTGAGGAAAAAGATAGTGGCAATAAAAAAATCGAAGAAAAAAGTCGAAAATCGCATGTTTTATTTACTAATTTCGACAAGATCTTTCATATAAGCTTCACTTGAAAATCACTTCCGTGTCCCTTTAATATAGTAATCTTACACTTATAAGTTCATCGAATTCCCGCCATACCGTCCTCGTTGCATCCTCGAACACAAGGACTTCGACTTCGACTATGAAGTAAGTAGTGAGCAATATAAAGAATTTTTAAATTTGTTTACTGATTATCTACAACGCCAATTCTAATAACGAATTCGTTGAACAATGCCAATTGTATTTGCATAAACGCATTCCTATCTATGCTAATTTCAGACCAACATCGACCATATTTCGCTCTTCGAGCTGCAGTCCCTGAATGAAGGTATATAGCTTTTAGCGCTTCTTGAGCATTTTAAGATTTTCAGGATCATCCGTTCATTTTTCCAACAGTGTTTCCTCTCCTATTAACGCTTATTTCTAAAGAAATAAAATACCTGAGCACAGCATTCGTAGCGTTCGATTAGCGAATGGCGGTGCCCGCTGTGATCTATCGTCGCTGTGGCACCAAACATGAACCAAAATTCACCAATTTAATAACTTAATCTCCCCAGCAGCCCAAAGAGCTACCAAAATTTGGTGAAAATTCATTTAGCCATTGTGGAGTAAATTCAAAATTAGTTGTCAATACGCTATTCGACACTTCCCCTTTCGGTGGGAATGCTGTGTGAGCTAGGAAGCCGCAGCAGTCATTTGCGCTGACTTGCCTGATTTGCGTAACTTGATTCGCCTAATATTCATAATTTGCATAATTTGCATAATTCGCATAATGTGCATAATTCGGCAGGTGCGCGTCTGGCGGCCGATGAGTTGGCAGAACTGCATCATCTGCACCACGCTCATTACAAGGTGACTATAGTGGAATAAGCGGCGATCCGTATCAGCTTTTTTCCGGTGCAAAATGAGTGTCTAATTCGCTCACTTTCGCACTCTCTCTCGCCTTATATCCGGAATGATTTTGCGACGATGATCTTTTTATACCCATAGGTATAGTAGGGGATACGAATCGGGTACTGTTGACGGTTATGATTCACGATCATTTCATAATGAACCTCTTTCTTATTATCTTCGGATGGGTGAAACATACCCGATTCGTATCCTCTAGTTACTAGTAGTGTTCTGCATTCGATAACCGATATCGACTGACCAGTGGCAGTTACCCTCATCCCTCTCACGCTATCCGTCGATTTCCCCGCCTACCCCTTCCCTTCCATATATTGCTATATAGCGCTATAACTCGACTGGCATTCGATATATCGTTTGCATTACATGCACTCGTAACACTCTTGTGATCCCTGATTGTTGATAATTCTGTCCTTGGGAGCAGTTGCACAAAGCAAATGGCGAAGACGAACTGAAGAACACTATGAACAGAAGCGATTTTGATAAACGATATATCGTGAATACCAGGATTTGAAAACCAAGCCTTTTAATGATGAGGAGCACTGAAGAATGAAGAGAGTCAGACGATAAATACGCTAATCGCGCTTGGCTTTCAAACCCTAGTGAATGCAGATGAGGGCCGCAAAGGGCGACGATTAGTGTTCGGGAAATTGAACCATAATTGAATCTTTGTTGGGTCATGAAAGTGCAAGATTTGACCGAGGTAGGAGTGAAGGAATTTGCATGATTTTGGTATAAGGGTGATTCACAGTGTTCTAAATGTTAGGCGAACGATCCAAAATACTTAGGGTACGGTGTTTTCCGTGCGAGAGTTCCTACCGAAATCAGGGTTATTTTTCGGCATCTCGTTCGCTTAACATTTGTACTGTTGTCAGAACAGTGTGTGTATTGACCCCGCCCACGTAGCAATGAAAAGTCCGCGCTCTCTTTGTCATTAAAGACCGTGGTCTTCATGACCTAAAGTCTTCATCTTCATGACCTAAGTCTTCATCTTCATGACCTAAAGAGAACTCTTTAGGTCATGAAGAAGGACCTCAGCAGGATCATGGCCAGTCTCTCTCGGCCTGTCAACGACGAGGTGCAACCGGCACTGAACGCAAGCTTTTTATAAATTATTATTATTTCGATTTTATTTTTTAAATAAAAAGATATTAAAAAAGTGACGACCAGTATTTAAAGGATCCCACAACCCACTTTTTTGCAACGTATTTGACGACTGCCACGTGATAGAGCATCTCGCAATGTACAACATTTCTATTTTGAACGTTTCACCAAAGAGGCGCTATTCGCTGAGAAAGTTGGTATTCTAATTGGGGTTTAGATCGCAGGGGGAGGGGATAATCGAGTCCTGAGGAAGGGGAGGGCAGCGGAGGCCTCATTTCCATGCTTATTTTTACCGCGCTCGCCCACGTTGGTGAAAAGTTCAAAAAAGAAATGTTGTAAATTGCGATATGCTCTATCACGTGGTAGTCGCCAAATATGTTGCCGAAAGGTGGGTTGTGGGATCCTTTAAGCTGTGAAAGCTGGCAAATAGGTCTCTTGCTGTTCCACTACTAATTACGCATTCTTATCGCATCAAAAAAACTATAATTCCCCGCATCAAAAAAACCATAAACTAAATTTTTCTGAGAACGAGAATAGCTTAGGACCATATTTAATTGCAGGAGATTCTGTGGGAGCAAAAGACGATGTACGATGTCACGATGATGTCCCCCGGTAAATATACGATGTTGTTCTTCGGAACAACTTAGCTATTGTTAGTCCTCGTATTCAAATTTTCGCTCCGTGCATCCTTGATTGGACTTTATGTATTACTTAGCATACGTGCATATATATATATATATATATATATATATATATATATATATATATATATATATATATATATATATATATATATATATATATATATATATATATATATATATATATATATATTAAAACTTGCAGAAGCTCAAGAGGCGCTCGAGGAGGTGTCGGCCGTCTGGGATGCGCACCACCAGTTCTGCGAGGAGCTGGACTGGGAGGCCCGCGCCATCGCCGACCGCCTGAGCCGACCCGATCGCAGGGCGCTGCGCAAGGCGCTCGCGGTGACTATATAGTGGACACAGTGTTCTGACAACGCAGTGAAAATGTTAAGCGATCGAGATGCCCCGAAAAATAACCCTGATTTCGGTAGGAACTCTCGCACGGAAAACACCGTATCCAAAGTATTTTGGCTCGTTCGCTTAACATTTAGAACACTGTGTGGAATAAACAACGATCCATTAGTTTCAAAATGAGTGCCTAATTCTTTTCTCACTTTCACACACTCTCTCGCCTTACATTCGGAATGATTTTCTGACGGATCTTTTTAGTCCACTATAATTGGAGCATACGATTCGCGTTGTCGAAGTGATTATGTTTCAGACTGTAGATATAGGCTGGAAAATCGGAACGTATAATTCGTGATTCCGCCGCTACGGTGTTTAGCGAATTTTTCTCGGATATGACGAATATGGATATGTTTTGGAGATCAGTAACGTCTAGGCTCTCTCTTGATATACACTAGAAGTTGACTAGATTTAACCGGAATCATCGCTACAAACGGAACGATTATATCTTCCATGTGTTATCTAGATGAGTAGCAAAACAGTACGCCAGTAGAAATAGTACCAGAACATTGTGAAAAAAAACACTTCCAGGCCATCGGTAACGCAAAGATGTGCGCCCGCCAAGCCAAGCCTGACTTCTCACTTCTTCCCAAGGTAGTAGGCATGTTTTCGTATGATGAAGTCCAAATTAGATGCCTAATCTTGTTGTTTAATCTTGTTGTTTATTCGTGCTGTTTATTTAAAGGGAGGAAGCAGCCTCTAACCAAAAGTTTTAAAAGTCGATGAAAATTCTTCTAAGGTTTCAAAATGTGAGGCACAGCATTCCGACTCAAAGGGGAAGTGTCTAATAGCGAATTGACAACTAATTTTGAATCTACTCCACTACGGCTGAACAAACTCTTTGGACTGACGGAGAAGAGCTTAAGCTTTTAAATTGGTGAATTTTCGCTCATTGAAGTGTCTACAGTGGCGATAGATCACAGCGGAAACCGCCATTCGCTAATCGAACGCTAGGAATGCTGTGGAGGAAGTACATAGTGACAATAAAAAATCGAAGAAAAGACTGGAAAATCGCATGTTTTATTTTTTCGTTCCGGGCTTCCGTCGTTGAGAAGAATGTCGCTTTTCGCTTAATTCCTTTCGCTAAACACAGTAGCGTCGTTGGGCGAAATTTAAAAAAAATCATTTCTCGAATACTATTAATTTTTATTATTTTTCCTGTTGTTTTTATACTAATTACGACAAGATCTTTCATATAAGCTTCGCTTGAAAATCACTTCCGTGTCCCTTTAAAGGATTTATGTAAGGAGCGCAAAAAATATAAATTTTTTACGTTAAATTAAATTATACTGAAATAAACACATTTCAGTACCCGGAGCCCATAGTGGAACGAACGGCATCTGAAGATTCGACGGAGGTATAAATAGTGGAATAAACCCCAATCCGTCAGTTTCTTCCATATATACTATTTATTTCTTGTTGTACATATTTTCAGAGTGCGCGTTTCGAACCCGAACCAATACCTGAGGCTAAACGTGTGCTATTCGTGGCGAGATCTGAGGTATATAATATAAATAATATACCGTATATTATCTATGTTTTATTATTCGCTCACAAACCTGTACAATAGCCTCCACATGATGTGCGCATGATATTTAGAATGGCCCACTGACATTGGTATTTAGTTATTTTATTCGCCTATGCGTATAGCGCCGATGAACGTATGAAATAATATCCGGGTTATCTTCCTATTAAGCATACGCACATGAAATATTTCGCTAATTATTCTGCAGAAGTATCTCAAGGAGGGTCCCGCCTCGCACACTACGCTAACGGACAGTAAGATTGCTAAGCGACTGCTTGTCCATTAGAGGTTTAAAATCGGTTACTTTTCGACGATATGTTTTGTTGTTTTTGATGGCCAGATGCGTCGCCGTTAAGAATGATGTGTGAAACATGACCATCAAAAGGAACCGATTTTAAACCTCTGTTGTCCATACAGATTCTTTCGTGCACCACACAGTGTTCGCAATGCTAAACGAACAAGCTAAAATGCTCAGGATACGGTGTTTTCTGTGAGCGATTTCCTACCGACATCAGGGTTATTTTTTGCATCTCGTTCGCTTAACATTTTCACTGTTGTCAGAACACTGTGACCAACCCCTTTAGAACATTGTCTATAAAACATTGTCTTTATTCACGATAGACAACAACGAATACGCCTTGAATATTTAACGCCTTTTTATAAAAATATTTAATATATTAACAGAGTATTTAACAGAGGAACGAAAAGCGGTCATCGCTATCATGGTTGCCAACTTGGATCACGCGGAGAAGCTCTGTGATCAAATGCGAGGACTCGAGCGAAAGTGGCTGTTTCAAGCATTTCATATGGTCGATCCTCGCATTCAAATTTGCGTTCCGACGGTAATGATTCCGTCTTCCGTGGGTTATTTGCACTTTTGTTTGTGCACTTATGCTAAATAACGCAAGTCCAATCAAGAATGCGCGGAACGAAAATTTGAATACGAGGACCGACAATAGAAGCACAAGCATTTTCAGTGCAACTTGTTAAACACGTACTCTGGTTATTATTGCAATTTCGGGAAGAAGGGCGCGTTTCATCTCCCTATTTGCCTGTGTTGTGACGTTGTAAACATTGTATACTATCTTCCGCTTTACCTATTACAGGTTCCACGGGGGTTGTCTACACTGAGCGAAACTTCACCACCAAACAGCACCTAGTAAATCATTCACCACACTAATTTGACCAGCCCGCTGGTGAATGGCGTCCAATTCACCAGCGGGCTGGTGAAATTTGTGTGGTGAATGGTTCACTAGTTGCTGCTTGGTGGTGAAATTTCGCTGAGTGTAGAAATACGGACCGATTGAAAGCTTTTTACTGAAATAACAAACTATTCCCGTTAACTACGGCCTCCAAATTTACCCCGTACGATTTACCATGGCAGGGATTAGTAGAAAAGTAAGAAAATTGAAGCCGGAGAGGTAGATCAGCGCGCTTATTTGCATAGACAGTTCGCAGTCGTTCGTTTTTGGTCGACTCTCGTGGCACAACCTTTGGAAAGCGAAAAAAACATTCCGACATTTGCAAATACGGTAGATTGGTGTGCCGAACACCACGAAAGAAGGATTAGGAGTGGGAAGGGAAGGGCTTCAGCATAGGCACTAAAGCTAACATCACCCTTAGGATCTACTATAATTGACGAAAACGTTCCGTTAGTTGCCTCATTCCTAATTCCGATGAGAGAGCGGAGCGGTATGAAGAGAGTCCAGACGAAGTAGGAATGAGTTTACAGACGGAACTTTTTCTTTAATAGTAGAAGCGTACAAAGATGAGGTTCTTACAATTTTCGCTTTCCAATGGTCTAGAATGTTGTAGTGGAACTTGTAATACTGATATTATTTCCCCGTTTACCTATATATTTGCCCACCTGTACAATAAACATTATTATTATTATTATTATTATTATTATTATTATTATTATTATTATTATTATTATTATTATTATTATTATTATTATTATTATTATTATTATTATTATTATTATTATTATTATTATTATTATTATTATTATTATTATTATTATTATTTGAAGGGCGCACTTTCTCTACACACGTCTGGCCGAACATGATACCAACCGGTTCGTCGGCTACAAAACGGTATGTTTCAAGAAGAAAAAATCTAACTCTACTGCCGCACTAACTCTACTGTACCTTAGAAGCATCCCGACGGCAAGAAGGTTCCTGCTGAGATTGCTAAGCTTACGCCAGGTTTGACCATTGACCATAGCTGTCACCTCACAAATAGAGCATACGATTCGCGTTGTCGAAGTGATTATGTTTCAGGCTGTATATAAAATGGCAGACCCATCGCTTATACAGATTTGGGTGAAACTTATTCATCAAAATGACGCGAATCGTATGCTCTACTCACAAAACGTAAAGGAATCGACTGTAAGCCGCCTTGGCAGGAAGTACTCGAATGCTTCGAGAGTGGAGGGGATTATTTAAAAGAATTTTAATAGTGCTTATATAGTAATCGTCTTCTATTCGGGCAAAATGGTATCGTTTCAAAGCGCGCGAAAAAATTACAAGGAGTGGTTGTAACCATGCGGAGAAATTTTGATATGAGAAACATTGATTCTAGGGTAGTTACGTGCGCTGATTCCAAATCTTCAATCAGAAAACTCCGGAGTAGCGATTTTTCGAGATAATGGAGTTCAAACATTACACATGTTTCTCCCCTTGCCCTCCTTTCGGCACTTGGTCAGGCTGCTGCAGCTTGCGAAGAAGTACTGGGGACGTAGTGGATAAAAAGCAAAATTGAAAATAATGATGGGGGAATCGATCCCACGAAAGAAGTTTCATAGCCATAGCGCTTATCCACTACGCCACCCAGTCATTCTTCGTAAGCGACAGCAGCCCGACCAAGTGCCCAAAGGCGCGCAAAGGGAGAAACACGTGTAAACTTTGAACTCAATTATCTCGAAAAATCGCGTACTCCGGAGTTTACTGATTGAAGATTTGGAATCAGCGCATGAAACTACCCTAGATGCAAGGTTTCTCATATAAAAATTTCTCCGCATGGTTTGTTAGGTGTTGAAATCGCGAATTACGCGTTCCCGATTGTCTAGACTATAGATAGGGTTTGCAAACCAAGCGCGATTTATCGCCTGACTCTCTTCATTCTTACATGCTCCTCCTCACTCTCTCGGTCTGATAATGTGCAATAAAAAGGCTTGGCTTTCACAGCCTACTAGACTGTACAGTGCCGAACATATGCTTGTCTCCGCTTTGAGCGGCGCAAACCGCGGTCCTTGCGTGGATCGATGCCCGGCAGTACGGAAAGAGGATTGCCCGCGAGTACGAGCGGGCCAAGAAGATCGCCCTGAAGAATGTTAGTAATGGGGCAGGAGAGTAGAGCATGCTCTTCGGGTTTTTTTGACCAATGTATATGTTTTCGCTGCTCTTGGTGACGAGACGCGCCGGGGCTATGCATAAAAAATGAAAAATAAAAAAAAGTATGAAGCGCATACTTTTTCAAAAAGACCCGAATAGCATGCTCTATTGGAGGGGGCACATGTGCCGTCGCAGTTGCCTCGTTTCCTACTGCTCTCTCTCGAAAATAGGAATGAGACCACACTGACGGAAGGCGCTTTTTTCTCACCGATAGTATCTAATAACGATTTGAATCATTTTTGCTTATGATAAGACCTTGTACTAAATATTGTCGGTCCTCATATTCAAATTTTGGTATTCAAAAATTAACGGGTCCCTCCCACCATCTCATCCATTTCAAAAGATAACCCATTAAGTGCGGCGGTTGATTGATTCTGAGAGACAAGAGAGGAATGAAGAGACGCAGACAGCGAGAGAAATCCTTGCACAGCGTTTTCTCAGCAACGGCAACGTTTCAACTAAAATGGAGAGAGTATGAGATTCAGGACATTGAGAGCTAAATGTGAATGATGTCAAAAAATGCGTATGGTAGATATTGCCTGGATAGGCCCTTTAAATTCTTGATTGGACTTGCGTTATTTAGCATAAGTACACAGCCAAAAGTGCAAATAACCAACGGAAGGCGGAATCATTACCGTCGGGACGCAAATTTGAACACGAGAATCGACAATATTTTAAGCTAACAAGCTAATTTAAATTGCATATTATTTTATGCTTTGCAGGTTGACGAATCAGCACACGAAATGATCCTCAGCGTGTGCCAGGTATATATACACTCAGAGAAATTTGTGGGGAATATTTCCCCACGATT
Organism: Micoletzkya japonica; assembly: GCA_900490955.1. Taxonomy (NCBI): domain Eukaryota; kingdom Metazoa; phylum Nematoda; class Chromadorea; order Rhabditida; family Diplogasteridae; genus Micoletzkya; species Micoletzkya japonica. The sequence goes on from LS899261.1 coordinate 63,329, forward strand.
TGCACTTCGGGAATAATTCACCAGCCGGCTGGGGAAATTTCGGCTTTTGGGGAGGGGGGAATTATTCAATTATTCACTAGCGGGCTGGGGAATTTATTCCCGAAGTGCATTTCGTGGTGATATTTGTGGTGAATTTTCGCTCAGTGTAGTCGAGGAAAACGGAACGTATAATTCCGTCTTACGAGTTGCGCTGTTTAGCACATTTTTTCGCACTTAGACACAATACCACTCCGCTCGAAAAAAGCTATCGCTAAGAGTGAATGCTTTTTGAGATGATCACCACGACGACTTTTGCAGAGTACGTACCAGAATTGGATAGTATGACGCTGGAGTCGTAGTTACGCGCGGAACGATTTTTACCCTCCCTTTCTCTCTACTATATCTTTACACCAATTGCAAACCTTAGTAGAAAGATATGGGAGCCATAGAATTGTTTTTTTGCAAACTAAAACATTGAAAAATGCTTTTTATTTGATTTTTTTTTGTAAAAAATATGTTTTTTTCAGTCCTCGATCGCGTACGGGCGAAGAGTGCGCAGCGCAATCCAGTCGAGCTTGGCGTACAAGTCGCGCAACAACTCGCGCAACTAGGATTATCCCCTCCCCCCCCCTCCTGACCATCTACGTGCCTTTTCCGATAAAGACACCAACATATGGTGGAATAAACGGCGATCCGTCCGCTTCTTTGATGCCAAAGTGAGTCTTATTCTCTCACTTTTGCACACACACTCTCTCGCTTTAGATTCGGAATATGATTTTCCGACCTATCTTTTTAATCCACCATACTTTCTGCTGCACGGAAGATCCAGAATATCTATATGTCAAGCGGAAACAAACGTTTGTCAGTTTGTTACGTCATCTCGGTGTATAAGAGAGAAGCAGACGCAATTGAGGAGTTATTAGCAAAATGCGATGAACCGAAGAAGAGAAGCACGTAAACAACTGTAGCTAAAAATATAGGAAAGCACTATAAATATTGCTCATTAATTTCCGACAAAATAAAAAAGATTATCTTCCTTAATGCATTTTTAGAAGCGCCTAAGAAATTTTACATAATGGTGCGTGCGATATCGAATGTCAACAAAGAATCATAGCAAATAATCGAGGATTTTTGACCGTCCTTCGACACTGAATAATGAGCTTTCTCGGTGATGGTTCATTTGAGAACCGCCGTTAGAGAACTGGACGCTTGCGAACCAAGAATGAAGAATGGGACGTTTGCGAACCATCCATTTGCGAACTTGACGGATGCGAGCCAGACTCTAGCGAACCATTCTTACCCTCTCTCCTCATTCATTCTCTTGGTTTGCATGCGGCCGGTTAGCAAGTGTCCCGTTCTCATCTATCCCGTTCGCATTCATCGGTTCGCATGTGGGCTAGAGAGCGACGAGAGAACATGTTCTCATTCGAACAATCATTTTTCGGTGGTTGTTCCTTTCGGACGGATGTGCGAACAAGGTTGCTGGAAGAATGAGAGATGTTCGAACAACGGAGGGAACAACGAAAGGAACAATTATAACTGAGTTATCCTCCATTTCTTTTTCTTTTCCTTCGTCTTTGCCTCAATCAAGAATGATAAATTGGTCAATAGTGAGACTCTCAAACGTATCGCAAATGTGACCCGCCGAACTACCCCTCGCACGCGTTGCGTCAGCGTCGCGGTTAGTCGGCGCGCTTTCTGATCTACGATGAACACCTCTTTGACGGGCGTTCATTCTTCTCTGTTTTTGTTTGTGTTTGTTGCTGTTTTGTAGACGACTGCCAGAGCAGTCAATCTAATCGATATCTGCAGAAACCCATTGAAGCCTCTTGCCAGAGCAAGTGTTGAGTTGATCTCACCCCCCCCCCCCGTTCACCAGAGTGAACGTGTCTGTAACCCCGACCCATCCTGCCATTTGAGCAGTTTTGAACCTTCCCCATCGTCAATTGATCCTCTGCCAGAACAGAGGTATAGTCTATATACTGTATAGACGATCCTTTTCCCCCTTTCACAATAGGCTCTTTACCCGGATATCTCGCGTTACTAATAAATGGTATACATCAATCGAGTTGCGTTATCACACGTAAAGAGCAGCCTGAGCGACCTCATCCTAAAGTGAAGGGATAAGAGTCTCGCACAGTCTCCTTGTTCCCTCAACTCATTCGAACAACGGGAAAGGTGCGGGGCGGTCTTCGAACAATTGTTCCCTCGTCGCTCTCTATAGTGGGCGGTTCGCAAACGTCCAGTTCGCAAACGGAGGTTCGCAAGTGAACCATCATCATTTTTCTCAAATAATCTTCTCCTCAGTATTCCGCAATAATGTCCCCATCTGCGCTCTTTCAAACACGATCTTTCTTGGGGTTGGCGAATAAGTGACGGCGCCGTGAGTGGACGGGAGAAATCGCCAGCACTCACGACTCACAGCATTCCGCCCGGTGAAGAATGTGTCCAATAGCGAAATGACCACCATTTTTGAATTTTCTCAAGAATGCGTGAACCAATTTACACCAAATTTTCGGTGCTTGTCGAGTTCATAGAGATGAACGTACGTTTTTAAATTCATAAATATTCGTTGATTGGTTCGCCCACAGGATCGGATCCTACGCGCGAAAACCGCCATTCGCTATTACGACGCTGGGAATGCTGTGCGACTAGGTAGGGTTTGAAAACCAAGAACTTTAATCGCCTTAACTGACTGAGAGATTGAAGTATGGCACAAAAGAATGGAGAGACTCAGACAATAAATATGCAAAGCGCGTTTGCTTTTCATACTCACGACTCACTCGCACTGAGTCAGCGGTCTCACAGCGGGCGGACGTGAGCTGAGATTTGCTTAAGCGTTGATTTTGCCATGATGCGATCAATCTCAGCGAGATATATAGCAGAGAAGAATGAAGAGAATGAGAGGCGTCGAGCATGCTAAATTATAGTAAAATAAACCGATCCGTGTAAATTTCTTCCGTCACAAAACGAGTAATTCTCTCACTTTTGCACACTCTCGCTCTATAGTCGGAAAGATTTTCCGACGAATCTTTTTACATAATCGACTATCCGACGAATCTTTTTACATAATCGACTATATTTCCACTGTTGGCCGGTCGTTTCACGACCCATTCGCCATCCCTAGATTAGAGTGCGACTATCGAATGAGATATAGTGTATTAAAAAGATCCGGATTAAGAAAATAATTCCGAATATAAGGCGAGAGAGTGTGCAAAAGTAAGAGAATTAGACTCATTTTGGAACGAAAGAAACTGACGGATCGGTTTATTCCACTATAATGCGATGAGGCACACCGAGAGAGCGGAGAAGAATGAAGAGAATGAGATATGGAGAGATATGTAAGTGTATTCGATGGTCGCACGCTAAATGCCCTAGATCGTTCTCCATTGCAAGCCTGCTTCATTCACCTCTTCTCCTCTCGTCGTTGGCGGTTGCGGGAAGACGTCTCTCTCTCTCTTCGACCACCAATGCTCAACTGGGCCGTTCTGCTCGCGGTACGGTTCTTCGTGTTTCGAGTGCTTCTAAATAGCAGAGCTCATTATGAGGCATACTAGAGATTTCACGGGGTGATTCAAGCTCGTGATTCATGCGAACACGACGTAAGAGAGTAATAAAGCGAGAGAAGAGAAAGTGTATTTTTATTTGCTCTAAAAATAATCGGCTTTATGTCAAATTCAGGTCCTTCTACCGCTGCTCCCCGTCGCACTGGTTGCATGTGCGAAGAAGAAGAAGAACGCGGCCGGCTTGAAGGTAGTTATAATACTTATATATATTATCCTTTGAGTTATAAGTTTATTATTGAAAAAATTTCGTATTAACATTTTATAACAGAAGCGGCCGCTACAACGACGTTCAGTACATGCAGCCTTTCATGGCTGCTAGGACGTGAAAACCAAGCGCGATTTGCGTTTTTATCATCGCCTGACTCTCTTCATTCTTCCATGCGCCTCATCACCCTCTCGGTCTTATAATGCAATTAAAAGGCTTGGTTTTCAAAGCCCAATGGCTGCAGTTCGTGACGCTGCCAAAAATTAGTGGCGAACCGTTCGTCGTTGAACGCAAAACAATAGCTACATGACTATTACACAACCATACATTTCATCACTACATATCTAAACTAATCTGAGGGCAGAGTAAAGTAATGTGAATTAATGTATAGAATAATGTAACCTCAATCTACCGTGCAGCCCTAGGGCGTTACCGTACACTCGCTGGGCACGCCGATGACAAGTACTCCTCCTCCTCCTCCTCCACCACCACCTGCGACACCACAGAAACTCTCTGTTCCCACTAATGATGAGGTCGAGATATACATCATTAAGCAGGTGAGAATTGTCGATCGCTCAATAGCAGTAAAACGCGGTGTGCATAATAGCTATTTATAGTGGAGTAAACCGGTCCGTCCGTTACTTTGATTCCAAAATGAGTCTCACTCTCTCGCTTGATATTCGGAATGATCTTCCGAGATCTTTTTAATCCACTCTATTATTGGAGGAAAAGGGAACGTTGGGAAATCGTTGCAGCGCCCTATATACAGTGAAACTCTCTTGGCAAACAAACGTCCAGCTTAGGCTAATGGCCGGCTCTGCTGAAGTTTTACGGTGGTTAGCGGACGAAACTGTGCAGCTCTCTCAACGTTCATTTTTCTGCAATAATGCATGTATTAAAAATTGGATAAGAACAGAGAAGATTAAAGGAGCCGGCCCATGAGTACGGTAGTATTTTGAATTCGCGGGCCTCCCTGATATACATCATAGGCCTTGTCGCTCATCTTTTCCCACCGTTCTTTTTGCTTAAATGATCAGAACAATGTGAGAAATCGATCTGTCCATGAATCGGAGCTGTATCTCATCTCAGTCAGCTAATATATCCGGTTTTGTCAAAAGCGCGTTGCTCTTTGCTCCTTCAGTACTCCGCGAAGATCTACTGCATGGCGTAAAGAGCGATTATGGCCAGAAACTCGTGGTACGGCTCCTTTAAAGGGACATGGAAGCAACAGATTTTTTTTTTGAAACCGAACATGACAATACTCATAAAGTTGTTGTACTACTTAGGTGACAAGCTTTTATATGAAACACAATCTTTTTTTTTGGCTTCCATGTCCCTTTAGGCAGCAATAGGTAGATAGCAACTCTCCTAAAACCACCGGTTGGAAAGTATAGTGGACAAAAAAGAGCCCCGTCGGAAAATCATTCCGAATAAAAGGCGAGAGATTGTGCAAAAGTGAGAGAATTAGACGCTCATTTTGGAACGAAAGAAGCTGACGGATCGGTTTATTCCACTATAATTCGAGAAAACAGCCAATGGACTACGGTTCAGTAGGTGCATATCGCAAGCGTTCTAATAGCGAATGGCGGTTTTCGCGCTTATGATCCGATCCTGTAGGCGAACCAGTTAATGAAAAATTATGAATTTAAAGACTTAGGTTCGTCTCTATAAATTCTAACACCTCCGAAAATTTGGTATGGATTGGTCTAGCCACTCTTGAGAAAAGTCAAAAAATGGTGGTCAATTCGTTATTCGACGCATACTTTGCCGAGCGGAATCGTCGTGATCGCTGGGGCAATAGATAGTATAGTGGAATAAACCGGTCCGTCAGCTTCTTCCGTTCCAAAATGAGTGTCTAATTCTCTCGCTTTTGCACACACTCTCTCGCCAGATAATCGGAATGATAAACTGACGGGGATCTTTTTAGTCCACTATACCCGCATGATTTGCTCGATGTCATAGGCGAAACGTCGTTTAGCTCTTTCCTATTTCGCATGCATTCTCTCCTTGCCACTTTCACAGCGTTCTGACAACAACACAGTGAATTGGGCTCGTTCGCTTAGCATTTAGAACACTGTGCTTTGTTCTCTCGTCGAAAGTAAGAATGAGGCAACCGACGCGAACGTTTTCCGCAAACCATGCAGTACACAGTATTCTTGACCTTTGGAAAAAAGCGAAAATAACAAAGACCTCATCTTGCTAAACTTGTACGAGGCGCTAAGTGTGAGATTGATGTTAGCTTGAGTGCCTAACATGGAGCCCTTCCGTCGCCATTCCAAAGGCTTCATTCGCGGTGCGCGGCACACCGATCTACCGTATTATAGTAGAGAAAAAAGGAAGATATAATCGGTCCAGGGATCCCCCGATGCCAGGCCCTCTAGATAAAAGACGGAAGTATTTATGCGCGGAACGATTTATTCTTCCTGGGAATTTCGCGAAACTGTCGAAGCGGCTACAGCGGTCCCTTGTTGTAATTTCGCGTAATTTCTTGTTTTCTTTTTTTCAATTTGACTATTTCTTCATTATATCACACTCATGAACGAAATAGACCACATTTGATGCATTATTTTGTCTGATCACAGCTCGGTTTTCAGATGCAAGATCATAAACTCAATAATGAGCAAAAACTGAAAAAGAAAACATAAAAGAAGCTGCAAGAACGCACGCAG
>LS899261.1:70360-94202 GCA_900490955.1 Micoletzkya japonica
GTAATTTCGCGTAATTTCTTGTTTTCTTTTTTTCAATTTGACTATTTCTTCATTATATCACACTCATGAACGAAATAGACCACATTTGATGCATTATTTTGTCTGATCACAGCTCGGTTTTCAGATGCAAGATCATAAACTCAATAATGAGCAAAAACTGAAAAAGAAAACATAAAAGAAGCTGCAAGAACGCACGCAGAACCCAAACATGCAGAATAAATCGATAGCAGTAAAATCGAAAATAAATCGTTCCGAAGATGACGCATAAATTCCACTTCTCGCTAAGGCCAGTAACTTTTACCAGACCGTATTTTCGAATTATACGTTCCACTTTTCTCTACTATAGTAAATATAGGAGTGATTTTTCGCTTTCCAAAGGTTTTGCATTTGCGCAGAACACTATGAGTAGAGCAATGTCTCCATGTTGAGGAGAACATTTCCGAACGGTTGTATAAGCGTCGCACGCTTCCCGTAGATTCGGTAAGTTTGTTTTCCATCTTACGATTCAGTTTATCATAAAACAATCGTTTAAAAGAGATAGAAAGATTTTACGTTTGAAAGATTTAAAAGAAATATGACAAAATGAGGAACCTTTTTCATTTCAGATTTAGTTCTAAAAAAAGAAGAAATTAAAATAGTAAAATAAAATTTAAAAAAGAAATGAGAAATTAAAATAAAAAAATTACTAGGAATCGGAGAAGGTGATGAAAGACTGCAAGGTCATTCACAACCAGTACTTTGCCAAGTACGAGGACGAGTACAATGTGAGCTCATTTCCTTATTTTATCACTATTTTGGTACTATTTATTTTTTCTAAACTTTCTAGAATTTTTTCTGTTTTCTAATACAACTAACTGCTCAGATTTCCAATGTGAAAGAAATGAAATGTTTCCATTTTTTCAATCATGCTGATAATGGTTTCAGGCGAAGCTGGAGAATCCTATGAAGGAATTGCTTTCCGAATTCTCGTCAGGTATTCTCGTCTTTCTGGACGCTTTGTATGGTGTAAGATTGAGAATGAAAAGAGGGAAAATCGTTAATCGAAAATCGTAAATACTTGCAGACGTTCGTGCATTTATGGAGGAGATCGAGAGCATTCGCGAGGATCACCGCGACGACTTTCTCAAGATGGTTCTGCGAGAGAAGATCATCCAGGCCTCGAACCCGTACGCCTGCAGAGCCGCGCTGTCCTATTACGAGGTGAGACGTTGGCCAACCGGTTCGGAAAGTGTCTCGGTTACACCACGAGACGCTCCGAGACACCGGAGCTCACAATGTTCCGGCAGCAGTGTAAATGCTAAGCGAACGAGATGCCGAAAATGAACCCTGATTTCGATAGGGAAACTCTCGCCACGGAAAAGATTTCTCCCATACATTTTGGCTCGTTCGCTTGACATTTAGAACATTGTGTTAACTACGGGGATATCTAGTATTACTAGAATTGGCTGTGTCCGTGTCTGGTTGCCTTCAATCATATTTTTGCAGGACAGCACAATGCCCAACAAAAGCGACGACCTTTCACCGGGTACGCGCTATCCTCCTTTTCTGTCCCGCGTCTAATCTGTTTACGGTTTGACAATTAATGGTGGCCTCCGACGAGAGAGTGTGCGGAAACGAGAGTTTTATTGAGGAGGTCTGTTATTATATATAAGAGTAGATCACTACTCCCTTTAGCCTATTCTCTTCCACCTGCTCTCTCCCCTCGCTAGTTGTATCTACCGCTCCCGCGCACTTCGACGATCACCTCTGGATGGTATTCACTTCTGTCCTGTCCCTGTCTTATAAACCCTTCTCTCCCAATTATGCAAGAATTGCTGAGGTCCAATCAGGAGATGATGAGGACTATGATGAAGCAGAAGCAGAAGGAGGACGAACGACGAGAAAGGGAAGAGAAGAGGATGCAATCACTAATCGATAAAGTGATGGCTGGAGCGACTACGGTAGTCGCGGACGGAGACCAAAGTGTACTAACTACGACCGGATCATCTACACAGTACTCGATCGATGCGATCGAAAGGAGGATAATGGAGTTCTCGTACGATCCGGACATGGATTCAACGTTCGAACCTTGGTGGAATCGACACAACTCCACACTTTTCCCGCAACTTGCGTGCCACAGAACCTCCAATTGCGCGCCAGTTAACCAACCTTGCGAGACAGTCGCCTGCTCCTCGCAGGAAATCGGCAACTTGTGAGCAACAAAAACGCCTGTTGCGCGCCTCTACTGACATCGCAAATTGCGCGCAAGTACGAGCAAGTTGCTCACCAATTGCGCGCAACTTGCGAGAAGCTCGCAAGTTGCGCGCTTCACTCTAACCACAACTTGTTATTTCAGTTTCTTTTTCTCTTGTTTTAGTCATCTCCTACTTTTCCTGTATTGTTTCAATTTGATAACGTGTGCTTTTCAGGGATAGTACAAAGGTCGTTATGTGAGGCGACTTAACTAGGACGATCACTCAATGAGGATTCGTACAAGGACTCGACCCTGATCATGCAACTCCTCAAGGACACTCGGACCCTCTGGACCTCTACGGCCGGAGATGAGGCTGAGGGAGAAGTCGGACAGGAAGGCAACTAGAAGCATTCCCTCCCTTCTCTTTCGTCCCGTGCACTTCCATACCCTCGACTATCCCTTCACAGGTTAAGTCGCTCTTTCGCTCTTACACTGATCTGATATGTGTTAGTTGCGTACGCGATATTCATTATCATTACAGCAGAACATGTTTTAATGCATGCCCTCCTAGAGAGTAGAGCAACTCTTGGACGAAAAGACTTGAATTGTAAGCTATGTTTGGTTTTGTTGTTGTTTATTCCTTGGCCAACCGTTGAGTGAGGTCCCAATAAATGTTTTATGTCATCATACCCTTATGCCCTACAGCGAAGTAATGAAAAAGGGAATGGGGGAAGGGAAGGGGGGGAGGGGGGAGCAAAAGGAAGCGCGCAAGTTGCGCGCAAGACGGGCGCAAGTTGCGCGGCGGCAGAAAACCGGGCGGGCGACGCCCTTGCTGCGCAAGTGACCATTTTGTGTGGCGCGCACGTAGCGGGAAAAGTGTGGAGAAGGACATATTCGAACAGGATCTCAATGATATGTCGGATCTGCACAAGAACAGACTCCTCTTACGTCACGTCAGCCCTCGAGTGGAGAAGCAGTTGACGGATGCCATTGCACCGTTGAACTGGGCTGAGTTGGACTTCAAGGAACTGTTGAAGCACATGACGAAGATGCTTGGAGAGACTACGTCTCTATTCGAGAAGCGTCGACAGATGTTCGAGCTCAAGATGAGCAACACTGGACTTCTCGACATACGCGAATTGATCGCGAAGGTCAACGCAACTGTCGAATCGGCACAGATTGCTGCGATTCCGAAGGACGACTGGAAAGTGCTGGTGCTCTTGCACACACTCGACCTTCCGAAATTCTCGGATGTGCATCTCCTCATGCTGAAGGAAGCCATCACGAAACGTGACAAGTGTACGATGGATGATCTACTGGCAATCTACAACAACTCGATGCAGTTGAAGAACTCGATTGCCGTGACTGGACATAGATCACCGGTTGTACAGGAAGTACAGAAGGACACGGAACATATCCGAATTAAAGGAAGTGGCTATGGAAGAGCTGCGAGGATATGTGATCGATGTGATGCGACGAACCACAAATCGGATGACTGCTATCATGTCGAATCGGAGTGCAGATTTTGCCACGACATTGGGCACATCGAAAGAGTCTGCGAGAAGAAGAACAAGAAAAACGAGCGGAGAGCATTTGTCAAGTCCGTTTGCGCAAATGAAGGACATGCTGACTCGTCGTTCGTCGTATCATGCCCATTCATCACAATCGGAATATCGATGATGATCGATACAGGATCAGATGTGACTCTGATACCGGAGACGACTTAAAACGAAGTTGGATCTTCTCGATGTAATCCGCCCGACCGGATACTGATGAGTGTGAAGGATGAAGAGATACCCACTCATGGAATGTTCCAAGCCACGATGGAATGCAATGGAAGGATTGCGACTGAGAACGTCTACGTGACGAAAGGAACGAAGAAGAACCTGCTCGGCATGGCTCATCCGTGAATTTGGACTCGTTCGTGTGAACCCGGCGCAGAAGGAATCGAATGGAATACGGAATGAGACGATCACTGCGAGAGTGAACTTCGTCGACGCCAAGGAAGTCGACGTCGGAAGGCCAATGGAAGGGCAGGAAAGCCGATGAAGCAGAACATGGAATATTCTGCAAGGATGAGCGATGATGCGAATGTGGATGGATCGTGGATCTCCACCAGAAGAAGATCTCGCAGTCGAGGAGCTGAATGGATATGACTGCATTGGAAAGAAGACACATGGAGTCTTGATGGGAGGAAGGAGTGTGCACAAGAAGCACTGGAACCATCACAATCCGGACTACCCGAGATACTGGAATAAGGAGTTGGAAGATACTCAACTGAAGGAGTTGACCAATAAGGAGAATAGGAATCGTTTCGACTTTTCCTTGGCTAATGGAATGATGTGCGTCGAGGAACACAATCGTAGGAGGACTTGTTCAAGAGATCTTCGAATCCTGGTTCTTCTACGAAGAACCAGGATTCGAAGATGATTCGCTGTTGCCCCTTGACCCCTTGTGAGATGTTTTGCATCTAGAGGGGAGGTGTTATGTATAACACAGCATTCCAAGCGTTCTAATAGCGAAAAGCGGTTTCCGCGCATAGGATCCGATCCTGTAGGCGAACCAGAGAACGAAAAATTATGAATTTAAAAACTTAAGTTAACCACAATGAATTCTAGCACATCCCAAAATTTTGTGTTGATTGGTTGAGCCACTCTTGAGAAAATTCAAAAATAGTGGTCAATTCGCTATTAGACACATTCTTCACCGGGCGGAATGCTGTGATAAGAGTGATCACTACTCCCGTTAGCCTATTCCCTTGCACCTCCTCTCTCCCCTCGCTAGTTGTATCTACCCTCCCGCGCTCCCGCGCACTTCGACGATCACCTCTGGATTGTATTCACTTCTGTCCTGTCCCTGTCTTATAAACCCTTCTCCTCCACTTGGCTTGTCTTACACACTCTACGGAGTTACCCCCTGGCCTATCCCTCTGGGATCCTTCTTGACTATTAAAATAGTTCGTACATCGCCAATCACTGAGTTCGGTGTGTCAGACTCATATTATTACGGTACGTTCCGGCCGCTAGCTATCTTATTCTCACGATGTATAGATGTTTAACGGTTTTTGTGGTTATTTTTATTCGTTTTACAATAACGGTGGAAAAGTGGGAACGGAAACCAAATGTTGCTTATCAATTTTCGATAGTCCGTTGGTGTAAGTTGAAAATGTCAAACTTTTCCTATTTGATAGACGGTCTTTAGGAGGCATGAGGCTACGGCCGGAACGGTTTTATGTCAAACTTTTTGGCGCTTGTAATATACCTTCCCCCATTCCCCCTCATCATCAATACATAACAGTCACCATTAAAGGAGCGACGAGTTTTTGGCCATATTGGCTCTTTACGTCATTCAGTAGATTTTACCATCCTGATCGGGTATTCCGAGTTTTATGCGATTTCATTCACGCTCGGCGGAAGGTGCAAAGGTCCACGCGCTTTTCACAAAATCTGATATATTAGCCGACTGAGAAGAGTTACAACTCTGATTTATTGACACAATCATTTTTTACATTGCTCTGATCATTTTAGTAAAAAGAAGGACCGCAAAAAGATGAGCGGAAAGGCCTAAATTGTAATATCATGGTAGCGCGGGAATTCAAATGCTACCGTACTCGTGGGCCGGCTACTTTAATGCGCAGTTAATGAGTGAGATTGGACGCGCGGTTGGTCGCGCCTTTTCACGGTGTTGAAAGTGAGCCACAAAGCTTAGGCTATCTAGCCTATATCTGAACAAGTTCCCAGCATAATACACAGTAAATTCGTGCACTTTGCAGCCGCCCAGAGGGCCTTCGTTGAGCTGTCGGCCGTTCTCGCCCAGCACATCGAGGAGTGCCGGGACCGCAATCGATTGATCGCCGAGAAGATGAGGGCCCTGCCTCCCGAGAAGCGGGTGGAGGCTCAGCGCGCGCTCCAAGTAAATTATGCATTTATATTATATTTATTTATTATATATATAAATATATATATATATATATATATATATATATATATATATATATATATATATATATATATATATATATATATATATATATATAAAGAATTTGCAGAAAATTGCCGATCTCCGGGCGAAGGTCAAGCTGGAGGTGGATGCGAAGATGGTAAATATTATATTTTTGGCGCGAAAACGTTCCCGTCTGTAAACTCATTTCAATACAAAGATAATTATTTAAGGTTTTGAATTGTAGGAAGAATCAGCCGCAAAATTGTTCAAGAAGAGTGGTCAGTTAGAGTATGGAATCAAGGATGCGGTAAGATTATTTACATTTATAGTGGATTAAAAAGATCCGTCGGAAAGTTATTCCGAATGTAAGGCGAGAGAGCGTGCAAAGGTGAGAGAATTAGACACTCATTTTGGAACGGGAGAAACTGACGGACCGGTTTACTCCACTATACGTTGTCTGCATTTACTCTCTTCATGCCCCTCCCTTCGCTCTCGCGTTGAGAACTGAAAACAGGAATGAAACGGCGGACGGCGCATTTTCCTCGAAAATACGTATAATAATACAATAATATCAAAATAGTTAAATAAGTTATATAAAAAAGGCCTCGCAGCAGCCGCAATCGGCCAACGGCGGGCCGCCCACATCGTTGCTACTGTAGAGAGCGGAGGTGTCTGCGATGGCTGCTGGGAAGGACGACCCCGAGTCCACAACGCCAACCCCCAACCCTCTCCCCCTCCCCTCCCCCCCCCGGGAGGTACTCTGTCAGCCACTACATCGATAAATACTGCAGTGGACATGCCCAGTTAACGATGATGCTCAATTTCGCAATATCTTGGACAAGGTAAAGTGTGCTTTAGCTGAAAGCTGAAAGATCGCTCTTCGGTTGAACATTGTATATAGGAAAGATTTAACGTGCAGTTCAGTAGATAAAGTGAGCGACTTGGTCTGAGTGATCAGCGTCGAATACGATCACATAATCCTTTATTCAACTGTGTCTGGACTGTTCCAGTAACAATGGAAGGTTTACGAAATATCCGGTCCATGCTTCATTGTTGGCAATCTGTTCAGAGAGTATAAAAGGTGAAGTGCTTTTTGAAAATCACCGACCTCGTCGATTGCTTTCACATTTTGCTTTGCTTCCCCACTAACAAGCCGTCGGTTCATTATCAATTGATCGTGGCGCATAACCACTAGAGGCTTAAAATCGGTTCCTTTTGATGGTTATGTTTCACACATTATTCATAGCGGCGACGCGTCTGGCCATCAAAAACAACGAAACGTATCGTCGAAAAGCAACCGATTTAAAAACCTCCACTAACCACCCAAGTACCCGCCGAATCGAATAATTCTCCAAGCCCACACGGTTATGTCGCCACTCCTCGTCCTGCTTCTCCTGTCGCTCCTGGCATGCCTGGGGCACGCGTCCAACGATGCGATCATGCTTGAGTGCGTGCAGAAGGTCGGTACGGCGACGGTCATCTACGGAGATCTCAGACTGGTGAGGAGGAGACGGGAGCTATCTACGCTCAGCGAAATTTAGCTAGCACCGCTAGCTGAAGTATTCCCTGCGCTACCTGATCCTATATACCCATCGCGAAAATTTCCCTAGAATTTGAGCCTCTCCCCACGGTTTTTAGGGAATGATTCCCTACTACAGAATACCCCATCGCGAAAATTTCCCTAAAATTCGAGGCCCCCACGATTTTTAAGGGAATTATTCACTAGTCCGCTAGTGAATTTTCACGGTTTCTAGGGAATAGCTATATGAACTTTGATGGTTTAATCTGTTTAAGAGGCCCTCTCTAAAATAGCGGGAGGGCGAGTGAGCAGTTTTCAAATTTCTGAATCAGGATATGCGGTTTTGAACGTTTTTTTTATTCGGGCTAATAGGTGCATTGTGCCTGTGGTTTGTAATCGCCATATGTAACGCTCATACCATTTCTCTATCGATATCTACTTGGACTGATGCCAAATTCGAGTGCAGCCGTAACGAAAAGACTCACGCAGTGTCGGCAGGTAGGTGGTGTTAGGTTCGACTCCACCCCACGGTCAATGTTTTGCACATTTTTGCAAATACGTTTTACGAGGCTTAGAACATCCTAATAGTGTTTTAGTGATTCTAGATCAAGCTTAGAGTGTATAATTATCGTCATAAGCCACTGTTTAACCGTTCTTCCAATGTCGTATTCGATCCTTCCTTGCACTTCAACTCGCTCTGCCTCGATTTCCATTCGGCAGGCTTGCGAGTTGCAAACTCGTAATATGGTTGAGGAAAATGTTCCGTCCGTCGTCTCATTCCTACTTCCGTAGAGAGAGCGAAGCGGTATGAAGAGAGTCCAGGAGAAATAGGAATGAGATTACTGACGGAACTTTTTCGTCAATAATAACTGATGACAGTAATCACCTGCGGAAGTAGATACCTACTATTGCCAAGACGATGATCTCATTTACAATTATTATAGAGTTCCCCAATCGAGTCCCTCTCATTCATTCTTTCCTCTTACATTCCCTCAACCAGTCCCTCCGCCAATCGAGTCCCAAAAATGAGTCCTTCGAGGGACTCGATTGCGACTCGCGACTCGATTGCCTCAATCGAGTCCCTACAGTGTAGATAGCTCCTTCAACAAACCGCTTTTGGCATTGAGGGACAGAGAGAAATGGAGGGACTCGATTGGGACTCGATTGCATCGAGTCGCAATCGAGTCCCTACAGTATAGTTCCCTCAACAAAATCTTTCTTTGCAATGAGGGGAGAGAGAAATGGAGGGACTCGATTGAGACTCGATTGAATCGAGTCGCAATCGAGTCCCTTCTTTCATTCTTCGAAGGGAATCGAGTCCCTGCGGTCGACCACTAGGAAAGAATGGGGGACTGGAATGAGGACTCGATTGGGGACTCGATTGCAGAACTCTAAATTATTATATTTAGACGGGTCTCCCCAACCTGGACAGGGATTGGGTAGAAGTATTGTACGCTCTAGACTCTCTAGCTACGGAGTCGTGTCCAAATACGCTTCACCCCGCCTTCCTCTTGAGGCACTTTCAGGACGCTCGTTCTCACAAGCAAGTAATAAAAACTTGAGTTATTTTAGAAATCGAATTACTGTGTTATTATCTAAACAAAAACTTCTTACTATTATTCATTATTGATGTCCAATGTTTAATGTCATCATCCAATTAGAGGTTTAAAATCGGTTCCTCTTGATGCTTATGCTTCACGAATCATTCATAACCGCGACGCATCTGGCCACCAAAAGCAGCGAAACGTATTGTCGAAAAGGAACCGATTTTAAACTCTACATCCAATGTCATCCCTCAAGATGAAGGCGGGGTGAAGCGTATTCGGAAACACGACTCCGTGCCCGCGCTCGAAGTCGTATTTTTTAAACGTATTTTTAAACGCTCGAAGTCGTATTTTTCATGTTTCTCATCGATTATTACAGTCTAGTTTGAAACAAATTTAACTCGCTCCCAACGTCATTAGACATAACTTTTCACGCTCTATCGAATGGTACCCAACACATGCAAGAAATACATCGGCATCATAGAGATCTGGAAAATTTACAAAAATCGATATATGTAAATTACGATTTTTTTAAAATCTGAAATATTCATTTTTGATGGTCACTTATTTACCATCCAGTACTTTGCCCCAAAACCGCATATCCTAATTCGAAGATTAAAGCCGGCTTTCCTCTAGCTATAGATTGGGGATGTCGATACTGAGCTTGGGGAGCAGGTCAGGGGACTCTAACAGGGATGACTTAATGGTAACTGTGAAAGGGAAAGTGTCAATGGTGATAATATGAGATGTATCTTAGACAAATAACGTACTAAGCGATTCGAAAAGGAAAAAAGAAATAATGCATAAGTACTTTTCAGTTCTTCAATAGCCTATCTGAAGATACTACTCTGCCAGAAGATGAGATAATTAAAGGTATGGAAGGATGAGATTACTCTGAAAACAGTACCGTATCCATAGCGGCGAGCGGTTGAGCCGATAATTTGCGGATTCCGTTGTTTAGCAGATACTCTTTCGGGAATGAATGCCATTCCACAGTAAGATAAATATACCCAGTATTTAAAAAGATATTATTTTTTTTAAAAAATCGCTAAGAGATTGTAGCCAATAATTTTAAGATCGCTATGAAAAACATTTTTCTTAAACTGAGAACGATTAAACTAATTTTGCAGATGTCATATACAGTGAGAAGTTCCGACAGGCTTTGGACATAGTATACAGGTACCGCTACACTGTCGCTATCGCAGATGCATATAATTGCTACGAAGTACGTAAGAAATGCTCATTTTCCACTATTATGAAAAATATTTTCCTGCTACTATTTCGCACTAGAAATTAGAGTTCGACGAATGATCGATGAGCGTATCATCAAAGCGGAAAAATGACCCGAGACAGGGAAAGCCTGTCATTCTGTGCACGGTGTAGGCAAAAAAATGATAGATAGATATTTATTGCAGATCACAAGGAAATGCGAGTAATAAGTGAAAAATACAGAAAAGAAGAGAAGAGAAAAAATGGCACCTGAAATGGGATACTATGAAGAGGAATGTGAGGAAGATGACGTATATTGCTTCCTTTCCCAATCCTAATTGAGAAGAGACGCAGATAAACAATGCGCTTTAGCAACGCGTTGATCGACCATTCGCCGAACCCTAATAGCAATCTGCAGTCCCACCACTTTGTGCTTGGGCCATCATTATCCACCTCTTTTTCTTCCTTATTTTCCAGTATTTTGAGCGTTCTGAAGTCATCGGATGTTCCATACAAAAAGTTCATCATGGTTGCTAAAACTGAATATGCGTAGGCTGATTGTGCAGCTGAAAAAGCAGAACGATCTATGTGATTCTGTAATTTTGAGCATGATTTTGTTTTCGCAGAAGCTTCACGAGACTACGAATTTCGCTGCGTTCCTGAATGCAACGGCCAAGGCGCTTCACGAGCCGCTCAGTACATTCTATAACAAGGTCCTTTGCCCTGCACCCTTCCCTTCCCTTCCCTTCCTAACCCCACACGTCCCCCTCCCGTACTTAGATGCGGGTAAATGTATGCATGTATGTATGTATATAACAAGTTCCACGAAAGTTGACAAAAAGTACGCAAACGATTGCGAACTGTCTATGCAAATACGCGCGCTGATCTACCTTTCCGGTTCCAATTTTCTTGCAATTCTATTAATTCCTGCCATAGTAACACGTAGGGAGTTACTATTGGACAACGTAATCAGCGGGAATAGTTTGTTATTTCAATCAAAAGTATTAAATCATTCCGTTTTTGAGGACAACTCCCGTGGAACCTGTTATATATGTAAGGTATTTGGGAGGAATGCTCCTTCCGACTCGGTTTTAGTCAACTGGTTCCATTTCAGATGGTCGCTAAAACTGCAGATGACACAGGGTACTTGTACATGATTGTCGATGATGTAAGTTGTTCTACTGTTTTTATATGTTTTTTTTAAATACGGTACATTATTCTTTCACTTTTCTATTTCATTTTGTTCACCTAAAAGCGATACGCCAGCTAGATGATTAGTTATCTTATTTTGCTGCATTTTTCAAAATATTCGGCATCTTCAACGGGTCTTTTTTCACAATGAAAGCGCCTTTTTAGCTCTACAAACTGTGCGCCAACAACTTTACGAAAAAGTCGGTTCAGAAGGTATGCCTCTTTTTTGTTTTTGTCAATTTTCGATGCATTTATGTATGAAATTCTCGGCTAATTTAAAAAGATCAATTTATGCAGAACAAAAAAATCGTTTAGGTGATCTACGGTTTAATGCACTACATGACCAAGGCCGACTACAAATGCCTCAAGCCCGTGTTCAACGTGAGATATTAAAAAGATCCCCGTCGGAAAGTCATTCCGAATATAAGGCGAGAGAGTGTGCAAAAGTGAGAGAATTAGACACTCATTTTGGAACGGAAGAAACTGCCGGATCGGTTTATTCCACTATACTTGAGTATTTCACACTTTGTCTTAAAACCACGTATGATTTATGTAGTTATCGTTTCCCGCTTTTCATTCTTTCATGGTTTCAAGCATTCTACCGGAAGGTAAATCCGAGTAACTGACTTATTGTTAATCCTCAAGAAATAATTGATATGAATTTTTTCATGCTAACTGCGATCGCATTTTATATGCGAATTTCACAAACAGTTTTCCGAAGAATGCGCAAGATAATATAAACGAAAAGTTACAGATTAGCCTTCTTCCGGGATTCGACCTTACCTACAACAAGACAAAGTACAGCACGTACAAGGATTGAAGAACAATGCTATGATATTATCCAAGGATACTTTGTTAAGGAATAAAGTGCTGATTCATTTATGGTGGCCATGCTGCTATTAATTTCATAAGTGCCTTGCACCGCTGAAAAGAGCGCGCCGAACTAGCTCAATAAAACAGAAAGCTGCTCAAATGGGTCAGGGATTGGACGATGATTCGCTATCGCACAGGTGCGACAGTTAGCAAGTTCCTCAGGATTTAGCGTCAGGACGTTTAGCTTCCTCTTAACTTTCATTATCTATTATAGTTCTCGGTAGCGAATAAATTTTCATCTGACGATCGGTGCTCATATAAACTGAAAACATTCATGAGCCGTGCCTTTTTTATCCTAGTTTCCCTTTCTGAACATTTTCATGTATTCTTCCTCTCCTTTTATAAGTTTAGTGTAAGATATTCCTAGCCATTACTGCAGAAATGCGGATCGCGCTTGTCTTACTGTCATTGGTCTCTGTCGCATACAGCGATAAGCCCGAATTCACGCGGAACCAAAAGACGTGTTTTGCGCGGATCAGACACGTCTTCACGAACCTCTTTGGCGACCACCTCTACAAGGTAAGCCTGTCTTGAAAATGGAGAAGTCTCCTGCCAAATGAACATTACCTACACTCGTATACGGTCTTCGAAAATCCAATCGTCTTTGAACATCCCATAAATTGTATTTGTCCATTTCCTCATCTTCGTAGTAAAATTAGTATTGATGATGAAACGATTAATCTGAAGAAATGGTGGTAGAAAAATAGTTTTATCGCGTTTATGCAATCTATTTGTTATATCTAATACGTAAGCTATTGTAAGCGATGTGTAAGCGTGTGTGATTGATTTGAATGTACTGTACACTAGGATAAGTGCAATTGTATACTGTCCAAGCTCCCTTATGATCAGGCGACGGACCTCGTCGTCGACGGCATCATCGATGCGAAGCCGCACGAGAAGGTAGCCAAAGGTACGTTTTGCTCACTTTCAAAGCAGTTTAAGGAAAGTCTCAGCAAATAACAGAAGGTATAGTGGAATAAAAAGATCCGGCAGTTTCTTCCGTTCCAAAATGAGCTTCTAATTCTCTCACTTTTGCACACGCTCTCTCGCCTTATATTCGGAATGATTTTCCGATGGATCCTTTTAAAGGAACCGTGCCGCGCAAAAAAGATTACTGTAATGGCAATCCCGGGTCGGGTCGAGCGGCCTCCCGCACGGAATGAATGGAAACTGTAGCCGTTTCAGTTTGTGATCGCCTGTTTGGCGTCTTTTCGAACTTTGTTTCGTTTTCCCATCGTCTCGTTGTTTTGCTTGTGTTATATCTTGGCCGTGTCTTGCTGATATCTCTTGCGTGTGATCGGGCAGTGGCGCGGCTATCGCCCTCATTTGTGATGCTAGTTTGAAATCTTTGAACGTTTCTCACCTGTGTACAGCATTTGTCAAAGTTTCTGTGAACATTTGGGCAGTTCCAATGAGCGATGAAAAGATTCGACCGCAAGTGAGGAAAAGGTTTGATCGCAAGTGCACTTGCAAGTGAAACAGTGAGAGAAAAGCTTTTTGAGTCTTTGCATGTATTCGTTAGTTTTCTCCTCTTTGTCCTCCTCTTTATTAGAAATCTGAATCGTTTTCGCGTTTCAAGCTGTTTATAATGTTGACTGAATTTAAATTTTAGCTAACCAGTTGCGGCTTACGCCTGAAAAGAAGTGGCCGAGCGATGCACGACGGAGCACACCATGGTGTGTGAACTAATCGGGCTTCGAGAAGGACACCGGCAGATGTGGTAAGCAGGTTTTACTTTTTGAAAAACTCTGATACTTAGAAACTGTTCTGAGCTTAGAGTGAACGCTTGAGAGTTCTTGGAATATTTCTTGCGTTTTTTTAGATATTTTTGTTGCGAGCTTGGTAATTAGAATAATTGGATAGGTATGGTTGCTCACGTATAATCACTGAAACTTTATTGCAATAGACTAGTCGGTTAGTTGCGATCAGTTCTAATTCTCTCCCTTTGGTGAGAATTAGAACTGATCACAACTAACCTGATAATCTGAAATATCATTTGCCTGATATTCGAAATGAACTACTAGTGCATTATTTTTCAGCTATACCTATATATTATTATTGGAGATATGTATCATTATTGGAGATAACTGCATAATGAAAAGAATATTAAAGGTTGCGGTCTGGTGGCTGAGTACTTGTCTGGCGACGGCCTCGGGCAAGCAGAGTTACGACATGAAGAACAATAGGAGAAGAGTTGGCGACGCGCTCAACGAGAAAGACGGTTGGGAGGGTAGGTGCGAAAATCTAGTAATTTATACATCATGGCGCGAAAATCTAGTAATTTTATTTTTATTGCTCTAAAATAACGATTGTGAGTTTGTACGTGGTTCATTATATTAGGGCAACGCGCAGAGCGTCCAAAGTCGGAATTGATGAAACGATCGGAACGAAATATTTGTTCGGTTTCGCATGTTTGGATAGCGCATATTCGTCAAGACGTACTGTTTTATTCAATACTAGTTAGTTGCTACCTGTCTTTCAATACTGCGTTCAAAAACTTCGATAATTAGCAGCGTATGCTGGAAAGACAGAGTATCATTTCGGGCATCAGGTGCGATCTCTGAACTACCGAGGAGGATTCAGGAGAAACAATCAGCAACCATCGCAACAGCCCCAGTTGTAGTTGAGCTTTTGTCTATTGACTCTTTGCACTGCTCACACTTTCGCAGCTATTAGGGTCTACATTTATATGATCAGTAGTACTGTAACGTATTTTTATACCTCCGCGTTGTTCATTTATGCATTCGTGTGCTTCATATTTCCTTTTTCCCTAAACTGCTCATTCTCGTACTTTTGTGTTGAAGATTAGATCGATCATCTCATTAAGCGGGCCAAGATACAACGAAATGTTGTATAGTTGATAATCTCCGCCCCCTGTTTGTCATTGAAAGCATAGATATAATGTGATACGTAATAATCGTATTTGTCACCCTTGGATCATTGTAGAATACTAGAGTTTTGTAAGTAATAGAATAGAAGATATGAGCGCATGTCAATGATTGTCTCTCATTGTCACAGGACAGCTTATTATTGTAATCCTTTCATTATTAGTATTATGATAATACTTTTACTATTGTAATGTAATAAAAGCTAGCACGCTTGCTCATACGGCGCTTGAAATGCAGTCAACATATATATAATAACTAAGCCTCGCGAATTGATACCAGTTATTGCAATTAGGTACTTTTTCCAGGGTTATGTTTTACTCCATACGTATTAGGAGACATGCTGCTAGTGAAACGTAACCGGTCAAAATCGGCTATCGGTATCGATTCGCGGGCTCTATATATAACATTTACGCCTTCTCGATTTTCGCATAAGAAACTGCGATTTCCCCTTTATCGAGACATTGAGATCGGATGAGGCAGAGCTCAGAGGGGGAACTCATTATACAGAATACGAGAGTCCCGAGTGGATAAGTGGAGATATAAAACAATTTACACATAGCTTGTGATACAGCAGAAACACAATCTGGAAAGGCGGGTGAGCAGCCCGATTGCAAGCGTGTCCCAGTATTCTATTATTGGCAATACAAAACTTCAGAAAACCAGGTGAGAAAATCCGAAATTCAAAAGACCTCTAGGTAATTTCGCACAGATTCCCGCTTGACCCGAGCATTCATGGGCATCATGAAGCGCAGGTATGTACCCCAAGTAATCGCGATGGTGTTGTGGTAGCGCTCCGGGAGCCGCGCGCATTACCCATGAGTTCGACCTCCGCCGAGGAAATTTTGACCAAACCCCCTCCTCTTATTCGCCGATGCAAAGCTACAGTTTCCATTCATTCCCCTCGAGAGATCCTTCCGTTTGATGGGGTATCTCGATTACGTGGCACGGTTCCTATAATCCACTATAATAGCGTGCTACTTTTCGCTACTTAAAGGGAGCAAGCAGCCTGTAACCAAAAGTCTTAAAATTAGATGAAAATTCTCCTAAGGTTTCAAAATATGAGGAAAAACATAGTGACAATAAAAAATCGAAGAAAAGACTCGAAAATCGCATGTTTTATTTTTTCGTTCCGGGCTTCCGTCGTTGACAAGAATGTCGCTTTTCGCTTAATTCCTTTCGCTAAACACAGTAGCATCGTCGTTGGGCGAAATTTCAAAAAATCATTTCTCTTATACTCTTAATTTTTATTATTTTTCCTTTTGGTTTTATACTATTTACGACAAAATCTTTCATATAAGCTTCACTTGAAAATCACTTCCATGCCCCTTTAATGGGTTATTCTGCTTAGCATTTAGTAGGGCTTAACAAAGTCGGCTATTGGCAAAGAAAAAGTACTCGTTCAGAACTGTGGGACGAGCTGACGTTCATCATCCCAACGCAAAACCACCACTACATCGACACGTTTGCGGCCGCGCAAGCGTGCCACAGGGTCGGATTCTCTCCTATTACAGTGGAATGAGCCGATCCGTGTCAGGTTCTTTCGTTCCAAAATGAGCGTCTAATTCTCTGACTTATGCACAGTATCTCGATTTATATTTCGGAATGATTTTCCGACGGGGATCTTTTTTAATGCACTATATTCTAGAACGCATTGGTTGGCTAGTCTTGCAAGCGCATGAGCTGCATCTTTTACTATCCCGTTCACGTATTATGTAAAAAGCCTAAGCTTTTGCTTACTATTTTAGCTATTACTGTAGAAGTAATTGCTAAAAGTACTGAAAAGTGTAGTAGTACTGATAGTCTGAAAAAAAAGATGTGAAACTGAAAAAAACTGAAACTGTAAATAAAAGTCACAGTGTTCTGACAGCAGTGAAAATGTTGAACGAACGGGATGCCGAAAAATAACCCTGATTTCGGTAGGAACTCTCGCACGGAAAACACCGTATCCTAAGCATATTGGCTCGTTCTCTTGAAATTTAGAATACAGTGAAGTGAATTGAAGGCGCTTCACAATGGCACGGGCATCGGTGGCCGCATCGACCGGGCTGTTCTTCCGTGCATCGTTCCCCTCTTCAAGGAGGTTAGAAATCCGGTTTCCCTTCTGACACATCCCTTTCAAACATTTTTTTCGGGGATTCCTACCACAGCATTCCTAGCGTTCGATTAGCGAATAGTGGTTTTCGCGCATAAGATCCGATCCTGTGGGCGAACCAGGGAATGGAAAATTATGAATTTAAATACCTAAACTCGTCACTATGAGATCAAGATGCTCTGAAAATTTGACGCACTTTTGTTCTGCCATTGCTGAGTAAATTCAAAAACACTGATCAATTCGCTATTAGACACACTCTTCACCGGGCAGAATGCTGTGCTACGCATCGTTCCGATAAGGAGTAAAACTGGAGCAATAGTGCCAGTATAATTGTGCGTGTTTCTCAGTTGTATAATTTATAGGAAGTATTAAATATTGAGTTTATTTTTTTACTCTCAGGCCAAGGAAAGGGTCGCACAGCTTAAGGAGCAGGGCAGAAGTCGGGGCGAGATCAGAGATTCGGTAACGTTTTTTCGTTCCTATTTAGACCTCTTTCTATTTGCAGAGATTCCTATAATAGTTTCAAGTCTCCCCACTCCCCCGATCGCTTTCTAATATATGCACTTTTAGATATCATTGAATGGCTCTCAGTGTCATAAGTTTCGAGTAGAAAGTAGAAACTTTGAAACTTCGTCGTTGCTTAGACGTATATAGTTCGGCAAGCGCAATAATCGTTTTCAGCTGTATGCTCTCTGCGGCGCTGACATCACTCGGAAACACGTGCAGGATGTAAGTTTCAGATATTTTCACGAGTTCGAAGAACTACATCAGCAAAGAAATTACTAAGCATTTCCATTTCTTTGGTTGCAAAAGTCTGATTCACTCAATTTTTTCTCAATAATGCATAGTTTTTTTCTAGAGATTTGCATGCGAGTCGAAGAAACGCGTTGCGGTTATATATGTTGTTTGAAGCATGGTCGTCAAAAGAACTGTCATGCACATCTCTACAGTAGAATAAACCGATCCGTCAGATTCTTCCGTTCCAAAATGAGTCTAATTCTCTCACTTTTGCACAGTATTTGGCACAGTAAGCCTTATATACGTAATGATTTTCCGACGGGGATCTTTTCATTCCACTATATTTTCTTCCACTCCAGATCATCTACGGGTTGATGCAGGAGTTCAACCCGGCAGAGTTCCAGTGCATTAAGCCTCTGTTCCAGGTATAACTACCTAATGTTAATTTCATAATTTGACATCATTCATCTGTACTTCTAATGTAAGCTTTTTGGAACTCTACAAAATTATGATTCATATTTTTTGCCATTCAGGACTACATAGTGGAAGGCTACGATTTCAACTACAAGCGAACATCTAGTTCAAACATCTAAACCGATTACGTGGAATTATTCATCTCCTTCTCAGAATTGCAGCAGCAAATGTGTTTAATTAATACAAGTTAATAAAGCAAAAAAAATAATACGAGTAGTCTAAATTTGGAAAGAAGTGTGTTTTATGGACTCGAAGGCGATAAATATGTAAATCTATGATGTTAACTTTATTGCATGAAAAATGTCATCATTAGTTAGAGAAGTTACCCTTAAAGGAGCCGGCCCACAAGCACGGTAGGATTTGAATTCCCGCGCTACCCTGATATATCAATTTAGGCCTTTCCGCCCATCTTTTCCCATCGTTCTTTTTGCTGAAATGATCGGAACAACGTGAAAAATTGATCTGACAATGAATCAGATCTGTATCTCTTCTCAGTCGGCTAATATGTCCGATTTTGTGAAAAGCGTGTTGCTCTTTGTACCTTCACTACTCCGCGGAGAGTGAATGAAATCGCATAAAACTCGGAATACCCGATCAGGACGATTAGATCTACTCAATGGAGTAAAGATCCAATATGGTCAGAAACTCGTGGTACGGCTGGCTCCTTTAAGAGAGATGTTTGGCATGGCGATCGTATAACGAAGATGAAGGAGAAAAAGTGTCTATGATCCAACCGGAGGAGTTGTTGCACTGATCTTTTTGGTGCACTATGGAAACATATCACTTTTTTCTCTTCATTTCCCACCGATTTTCGCACATCTTATATAGTAGAGAAAAAAAGAAGATATAATCGGTCCAGGGATCCCCCGATGCCAGGCCCTCTAGGTAGATAAAACGCGGAAGTATTTATGCGCGGAACGATTTATTCTTCCCGGGAATTTCGCGAAACTGTTGAAGCGGCTGCAGCGGTCTCTTGTTGTAATTTCGTGTCATTTCTTGTTTTCTTTTTTTCAATTTGAGTATTTCTTGATAGTATCACACTCATGAACGAAATAGACCACATTTGATGCATTATTATGTCTGATCACAGCTCGGTTTTCAGATGCAATATCATAAACTCAATAATGAGCAAAAACTGAAAAAGAAAACATGAAAGAAGCTGCAAGAGCGCACGCAGCACCCAAACATGCAGAATAAATCGATAGCAGTAAAATCGGAAATAAATCGTTCCGAAGATGACGCATAAATTCCACTTCTCGCTAAGGCCAGTAACTTTTACCAGACCGTATTTTCGAATTATACGTTCCGCTTTTCTCCACTATACAAAAAAGAGGATTAAGGTTTTCTGTGACGAAACTACGAACGCGTGCGTACTTTGAGTGGTGATGGTCTTGCAGTGATTTACAGATGGTCATGATTGGTGTCGGATATAGGCCAACATTGTTGATTCTACCCTTGCAGCCTGATTCCTCGCTCACAGTAAAGCATAACAGGTGGCAAGGCTCGCAGTATGCATTTATTCATTAAATTATTCCTCTTGACCAACAACACAACGTGGAGAATCGTTTCACCAATAAAACAAAGCTGTATCACACCTCAGTCAGCTAATATATAGTGGAATAAAAGTTTCCTCCGCTCCGAAATGAGTCTAATTCTTTCTCACTTTTGCACACTCTCTCGCCTTATATTCGGAATGATTTTCCGACGGATCTTTTTAATACACTAGGTATATGTACCTACCTGCTCCTTGATTTTGCAAAAAGCACGTTCCCTTTGGCGGATAGTGAATGAAATCGCGTAGGCCCTATCAGGATGATTAGGTCTAGAATGACGTAAAGAGCAAGTATGGCCATCCCTTTTATATTCAATATTAGACGATATTAGAATATATTAGAATATTCAATATTAGACGGCTTTGTACAAAAAGAAATAAAATAAACCTCTTTATTGCTTACCAAAATACATTCCTTTAGTTAGGTGGTACTCCATGACACGCTCAAGAGGTGTATTTGTTTGCTCTCACTCCGCACAGTTGTGGATAGCGCGTCGCGCGTTCGAGATTTGCATTTTTCGGCAATAATATGGACTTAATCCACCGTATGATCGGCATAGAAGCACACTGGACCTATTAAACACCATTCGGAAGAGCGGCCGGCAGTGCCCTTGCAGGTCAAGGTTAGTAGTTTTGCAAGCGGTTGTTATCGCAAAGTTGCGGTTCAATTTCTGCAGGCTGATGGATTTTCGCAAGATGTCAGTGTACTAAGCTTCATAGATTGTTCTGATTTTACATTTAAGACTTATAGAGGAAATTGAGAGTGTTTTCAAAGAGAAATTCAATTAGTTTAAAAAAAGTTTTTAAAAAGTTCGAAAGTACAGACCATGATGCTCTTCATCAACCCTATGAGAAATGCAATTAGTTTAACTTCCGAACATTTAAATACGGCTTAAATGTTCGGAAGTCCGGGTTAAAGCCATGATGCTCTTCACCCTTTTGACTACCAAAAGTTCAGTTATAGTAGAGAAAAATGGAAGATATAATCGTTCCGGTCGTAACGCCGATTCCGGTTCCGTTCAAACCGATCTTATCAAATACTAGTATTACTAATATGCGAAGCTCTAGTAAGTACTGATCTCAAAAAGCTATCCATGTTCCTGGTATCTTGTTTTAGATCGGAATGGTATCGTTTCAAAGCGTTAAAAAATTGCTAAATTCCGTAGCGGCGGAATCACGATTTATATGTTCCGATTTTCTAGACTATATGCGATTAGTGTCAGGTGGGTGTTTCGGTAGGTTGCGAAGACCCACCTGGTTATGCATAGGTCTAGCAATTTGGAACTCAAAATGTCCACGACAGCCCAATGTTCATATATGAAAATATATGATTTTCAGAAATGAAGCCTCTCTTTGTTCTCCTGACTCTTATTCCTACCACCTTCCCCTACACGGCACTTCAAGAGCAGTGCATCGCGCAAGTCCAGAATGTTGTGACGGACTACTTTGGTGATTCTACGTATAAGGTATATATCTAGATGGAGAGATGAGAATCAAAACGAATGCGATCTCCACCTTTAATTTTGCTTTTAAATACGATTAAAGGTCCGACCAACTAACTATTTAATTGAGGTCGGCGAGCTCTTCGTGGACGATATCTACAACGAGGCTCCACTGCCGTTCATCAGTCTCCGCAAGTGACCTTAAAATAATTTTGAGAAATTTCTGAATCGCTCTTGCAATTGAGCAACTACTACTTTCAGACTTCCAGCTCAAGCTGTTCAGCTTCGTTGCTCCTTCGTCCTTCTCTTCCCTTGTTCTGAAGATGATCGATGCCCGGCTCTGCTATGCGGTGAGAGTTGATCAAGAATATACAATTGTCGAATCAAACAACAATCAAGTTTATATATTTATCTTTATACAATTACTTTTTCAACAATTATGTTGTTTCTCTAATTCTAAGATTCTACGTAGATATGTGTCTATGTGCACTAAGAATGTGATGTGTCATTCAAAGATAATTATTGAAGGTTTGAATTGTAGGGAATCTCAACCGTAAAAGCGCTCAGGAAGAGTGGTCAGTCAGAGGATGAAATCAAGGATGCGGTAAGATTATTTATATTTATAGTGGATTAAAAATATCCGTTGGAAAGTCGTTCCGAATGTAAGGCGAGAGAGCGTGCAAAGGTGAGAGAATTAGACGCATTTTGGAACGGAAAAAAACTGACGGATCGGTTTATTCCACTATATTTATGAACCTAAAAAGCCTGCAAATCAATACCTGAAATTGTATTTCAGCTCTACCAACTCGGAATTACTTTGGCGAACGAAGATATCGTACAAAACGTGAGATATTTCAATCCATATATTAAAGGGACATGGAAGCGACAAACTTTTTGAAAACAAATATGGCAATACTTATAAAATATGTTTCTAGACGATAAGAAAAGGTAATAGCATTTGAAAAAAAAATTTAAAAAAATTCGGGAGCGAGTAATATTTGTTTGTTCCGGGAATACCTCGATGCCACTTGCCTCGTTACTATGCGCTAAACGCAGTAAGACTGCGCCTTGGCTGGAAAACGATTTTTAGGATATCTCGCGAAGTAGACATTTTTGTGCACTCTGGTTTTGATTTTTATATTATTTAAACGATAAACTTTCATATTAAAGCCCATCTTTTTTGGCTTCCATGTCCCTTTAAGATCTTTCAATTTTAAAAGCTAGGAAAAGAAAGGAAATTATATCACGCATTCAGGTCATCTTCGCGATTATGAACCAATTCACAGTGGATGAGTACAACTGTCTCAAGCCCGTGTTTCAGGTAGGCCTCTTCACTACTTTTTTCCCGGCACTGGCTATCTTTAAAATGAAGTTCCTACTAATATCATAAATTGAATTTTCGATCTCATTAAAATGTATTTTATCATGTTTCTCAGGAATTCCTCGTGGATAGCTACGATTTCGAGTACAACGCAACCAAAGCCGCTTCAAGAAAGTAGAAAGTACCATAAGCCGAGGCAAGCAGCCCTGCGGTGCGGGAAATAATAATATAATACTAGTTTCGTGATAAACACTCTTTTCAATTCTCGTATCTCCACTCTCCTAAAAGACGTTATTGGAAAATAGTATAGGTCACATATAAGAAATCAAATTCAGCCGCACGTTTAATCTGGGGAAAATCTGAGCTCAGATAATGTCGAGATAATCTCGAGATTATTTCTACCGGCCTCTTTGTTGCGATCGAATAACCTCTGTCTGCCATCTTCTAAGTTACTTCTATTCAAAATTAAGAAAGTGAACACAGTTTTTAATTTAAAGATCGATAAAGAACGAAACTATTTACAAATTTAGTCCATCTACGAGAGCATCACCCAGTTCTCACTGGAAGAAAGCAAAATAAATCAACTAATTAACACGGAGTTTACTACCAAAGCGGATCATTATCATATTTAATAAATTCAGAAATTCTGGGTGGAAAGCTACGATTTCTACTGCTACATAGCCAAGACCATTGCGAGAAACTACGAAAGCACCGATGCCAACGCCAAGTAATAATAATAATATATAGCTACTGCAACTGCACAGCATTCCGCCCGGTGACGAATGTGTCTAATAGCGAAATCACCACTGTTTTTGAATTCTCTCAAGAGTAGCTTAACCAATTAAAACTAAATTTTCAGAACTTGTTGAATCCATAGTGGCGAG
>LS899261.1:94302-118050 GCA_900490955.1 Micoletzkya japonica
TAAAATTCGATGAAAATTCTTCTAAGGTTTCAAAATGTGAGGAAAAAGATAGTGGCAATAAAAAAATCGAAGAAAAAAGTCGAAAATCGCATGTTTTATTTTTTCGTTCCGGGCTTCCGTCGTTGAGAGGAATGTCGCTTTTGGCTTAATTCCTTTCGCTAAACACAGTTACATCGTCGTTGGGTGAAATTTCAAAAAATCATTTCTCGAATACTATTAATTTTTATTATTTTTCCTTTTGTTTTTATACTAATTTCGACAAGATCTTTCATATAAGCTTCACTTGAAAATCACTTCCGTGTCCCTTTAAGTTTTCAAATTCATAATTTTTTGTTCACTGGTTCGCCTACAGGATCGATTCCTATGCGCGAAAACCGCTATTCGCTATTACGAAGCTTTGAATGCTGTGACTGAAATAGTCCCGTAATAAAAGGTACGAGGAAAGTCGAATGGTTAAAGGAAACGTGCCACTTATCGGAAATACCCGTTTGAACGGGAGAACCTCCTGAGACGACTTCTCGCTGACTGTAGATACTAGGGGGTTCGAAAAGCATCAAAAACCCAGACGGGATTCGAACCTACGGCCCGTGACTCGGAGGGCTGACTCATAACCACTACACTACTTGCGCGACACTTGTTGACTGCCAAGGGCAGACTATCAGGGCATGTGAGCTGGAGGAGAAGCTTCATGGGAAGTCCATAAAGGCGTTTCAACTTCAAGAAAGCGTATACAGTAGTGAAGATTTCAATTTTGAAATCTCCTAAATTTCCTGAGGTCTAGAATATTCGAAGACCACAGCTCATCATTTCATGTGAATCAGCCGTTTTCTTCTTTTCACGCGTTACTGTGATGTCAGTTGTCATCGCTTCGTTGTACAGTATCCACATTTCTCGTCATTTCAGTATGTCGTGGGAGCATCCAGTCAAATGTGCCTACTGCCATCTCTACACTCAGTCCCATCGCAAGCTCCCTCCAAGCCAGTTCTGTCGCGAGATCTTCTTCGAAGATCTCAATGTAGCTGATAAGGAGGAAGTTATCGGGCACATACTCAAGGAGGCCGAGTCCCGCCCCGTCCATCTGTGTACAACACATTTTGTGGTACGACCAAAGGTAAGTATTTATTACAATGACTAAGCCTCTGTTACGTGAGGGACAACTACGGAGTGCATTAGGGATATACAATTAAAATAATCTTACTATTCAGGTGGAAACAATAAGAAGATCGACGAGTGGAAGTGGAAAGCCAAAACTAGTTCGCACCCTCTTCAATCCCATTGCGCTCCCTTCAACCTCGTCTACCGTACCCCTCTCCCTCCCCTCCCCTTTCCCTCCCACTCCCGCGTCCCTCCAAGTTACCCCTTCTACCGTACCCCTCTCCTTCCCCTCCCGTATCCGTCGCCCACCGCTATCCCTCCAAGTCACCCCTTCCTTCCCCCCTCTTCCCACTCCTTCTCGCTCCCCTTCCCTTCCTTTGTCGTCACTCTCCCTTGATTCTTCAACATCGCAATCCAAGCTTCGCAATCGGAGGAAGACGCCGCACCAGGTCGGTCTGAATTTAGGATATGTATTTACCAGAACTGATTATATATCAGAGCTAATCAAAGTGGAATACTAAACTGATTGCTAAATAACGAAGAGTACTGTAGTAGTACTAGCGTCTATATGACACCACGTATTCTCGGACTCTCAAAGACCACATTACAATTAATGGTCCCGTAAGACCAAGTACCGTTGCATTGGCTTTGGAAATGAACACCTATCATGTATTACCGTAATCCAGGTTTTGACCAAACTACATGGTCATGGCATGCCCAAATAAGTGGTTGAGAGGTTTACAAAGAGTAATATTCATACCTACTCATCCCGGATCGACAGCAGCTTTTCCGTCCCGCTCGGCCACCTCACTGTTGTGTCCTGACAATAAATTATTACTGGTAATAACCTAAATTGTAATGGTCGTAACTAGAGTTGTGCAGACTGGCCCGCGTCAATCATAAAAGCTTGCCGTGACTTCCATTTTGACTCAAAAGCCTTTCATAAGCAACTCATTCCTCCAAATCATCCATGAAACCGGTAAAAGAATTGAACAACAGTAAACATATGAATAACTCGTGTGATGACTCAGACTACTCTGCACAATACAAGTCATGGTATTACTAGAATATAATCTTACTACCGCCACCCGAACTAACAATAATCAAAAATGAACATCGGCATGTACGATACACCTACCGTACTGTACTCCTCTTCTATTGGAGTCGTTCCTCTAGTGCGGCCTCTTCAGTTTTCAGCTACCGTAGTCTTCTCGGGACGAGAATCTCGGCGTTGAAGTTGCTGTAATATGATTCACCCTTGAACAACAAAGTATACAAGCAGTAGTCACACATCCATTATTTTCTTATCTCGCGGCTGCCCTGCTCATATATAAGTCTTGTGACAAAATGGGTTCGAGTCACGTAATAATTGCGCCAATAGCAACTTGCATCTGGGTTTGACGTGATCTCACTAATTCGAAAAAACATCGAGAAAACAAACTGACCGTGCTAAGCGTGTGCGTGTATTTCCAAGTAGTCGCAGCTGGGCCAACGCGAATACCGTAGCCACAACGTGTACCGTAATGTAGGTGACCGCAATCCAAACGAGTATCACCAATTGAAACGAGAGAGGGGTACTGTAAGAGCAGGTGTTGCTTTCCCGCTGCATTCTCGCTTTTACCAATATAACTACTTGAAAGAGTATGAGGATTACGGTAGGTAGGGTTGAGAAAAAAGTTCCGCCAGCCACCTCATTCCTACTTCCGAAGGTATGAAGAATCCAGTTAAAGTAGGAACCAGTTTACAAACGGAAATTCTTCGTAATTAATAAGAGGAATCTGGTAATTCTTCTCGCAAATGTCATATTACATCAAGTTACCGAAATACGTACAAAAGTTGCGCAGTAAGCTACCCAACCACGGGACCGGCAACTATGCCCACCTATGCCTCTAGTTGACAATGAGAGACAATCAAGATTGAACTAACCTATACTCCGCATCCAGCGGGCAGTCTTCCTTCTCGACTCCTTCCCCCTCAGCTACCGTAGTCGCCTCGCTAGTTTGCGATTCGTCTTCGACTACCGTATTCGACGTTACAGTAGTCATGTCGAGAGATCACCGTAGTCTAAATATGATTTTCTTTAAACTTTCAACATCAATATGCCTCGTCTTGCATACGAAACGGCACTTAGCTATTACTGGAATATTCCACCCTACTCCGTGAATATAAAGCAACCCGTACAAAGTTAGCATTTAAATGCAAAAATAAACAGCGTACCTGGTGGAGGGGCATATGACGATCCAGCAGGACTGCAATGCTTCCGTCGATCAGCATCTCCTAAAATGCATAGCTTGAATAACAAGAAATATTGAAGCTAGTAATCATATTGAATGTTATACCGTACCCACAGACATCTAATATTATTTACCTTACAACAAATTACCCAGAAAAGTATATTAGACACCAAGTGCAGTAGTCTAAATCGCCAGATCGACTCGGAGCCCCCCGAATCCCCGCTAAAGAGGAGCAAACCTGCAATTGTCGGTCCCCAATTGAAGTCAGCAGTCGCCCGTCGTCTGTGCGCACCACCAGCGAAGCCTCCCGTCCTTGTGAGAACTAAAATAGATTACTACTTGAGTAATATAACAAGGAGCAAGGGAGGGAGACAGAAATTATAGGAACCGGAAGGAGAACACGACGAAAGGAAGTACAGAGAGGAGAATGAGAGAGATGAGTGGAATACCACTGCTTTTGTCAATATGGCGACTCTGAGGAGTCTGTTTGCAAACTGCCAAGGCTGCGGTAACCAACTCGACTCCACTCCTGTACTGTCCTTAGTCGGAACGGCTCCTGAGGTCACGTGGAACTGTGTGAGATGCGGACAAAAGAAATGGGAAGGGCAGAGACGAGTGAGAGGGTCGAGGTACTACGAGACCAACTTTGAACTGCCTATGGCGATGCATGCAACTGGCCAACGATACACGGTACAGAATGAGAAAATGCCAAGTACTAGAAGGATTTTGTAGAGCCTGAATGAAGCCATGAGACTGGCACGGATCAGTTTCCTGAGTAAACGTTCATATCATCGTTGCATTCGGAAGTATGCGATGAAAGGAGGGACGAGAACTTATAACAAGCAATTGAGACGATGGCTAGAGGTGGCAAAGGAACACAGTCCTGTAGGTTACAAGGGTTAAGAGGGTGTAGAATAGTCCATTTAGGACGGGGATGTCCATCTTTCGTTCGATGCTCAGTTCGATTCCCCCGGCTTTTGTGCCAACATTGCAAAAGTCGAGGGAATCGATTGCGCAACAGGACTGTGTCTGAGTGTGGAGGTACTCGAGAGGAAGGAGACTAGTATGTTTTACGATATTCAAGAGAGTTCTCGAAAACCTAAGTGGAGATTGCCTACAAATTCAGATAATATGGCGACGCGGATGGAATGTGAGGGTACAAGAAGGGCTATTAAAGACTTACAGACCAATATCCTGAAGGATACAGGCTTGACGCTCAAGTCTATCACGACTGACCAGTCGCCCTCTGTACAGGTAATACCCGTACTACTTTCTCTACCGTATTCGCCTTATAGACAATGGTTCGAGACGACTTCCCTGGGCTCGAACACAATGTAGATCATTGGCATCTTTCGAAGAATGTGAAGCGAAAGGCAATAGCGGTAAGAAATGAACCAGTTTCAAGAGGAAATGCCAAAATTGGAAGTATTCGTATAACGAAAGATATTCATGTATAACAACGGCATAGATATATGGATTAGATGTACGTCTAGATGCCTGGTCTCAAGAAGATATCTTCAAAAATCACGAACCAATTCTATATAGCTCTTGAGCAAGGAAAAGGTGATAGACAGAAGACGAAGGAAACATTCAATACTCTCTTATACCATATGCTTGATCGCCACACTATTCCGAAGGTAAGGCGCGAGCACGATAGCGTAAGACATGAGTTTAGGGAGACAAACGGTTTAAAATCGTTGTCCACACGGTAGCCTCAATGCAAAAAGAGAAGGAAAGGTGGTGTTCAACAAGAGCTCAAATGAGTACAAGAACTTAGTCGCACTTATTACGGACCCCAAACTGCAAGTGAGAAAATGCTAAGGCATAAAGAAATAAAAGTATCACTCAAAGGCTGCGTTGGAGAGAATATCTCCCTTCAAAACTACCTCATTGAACGAGGTGTTTCATTCCGTATCTCTCAAATTCACTCCCAAGAGAATATACAGGTCACAAGCAGTATGAACAAAGAACAAATCTCTTTTCAGCCAGAAAAGTCTTTTCATCGCTCGCACTCATATGGCTGTAATGCACTTCAACTCTCTGATGATGGATCGGATTTCGAAACAGCGCAAGATAATTCGCGTTGTACCCGTATTCAGAAAAGGTCGGGGTATAGTGAAGAAAAAGGTTCGTGTTAGTGGTCCGCGCATCATAAAGTACGTATTAAGGTGTGGGGAGGAGGAGGGGAACACGAATGGAGGCAAGACTACATGAGGGAGTGCCAGAAGGTTTTGTGGGAGGAATTGGAGGATAAGAAAACGAAGAGGTCAGAGAAGAGAATGGAGAAGAATGATAGGACTGGGGAGAAAGCGGTGGAGGGAGAAGAGGAGGGTGACAAGGAAGAGGAAGGTGGAGAGGAGAATACAGAGGATGACCTGGAGGAGGAGGCAGAGGAAGATGTGGAAGTGGATAGAGTGGGAAAGGAGGTAGTCAAGAAGGAGAAGAAGGGACAGAAGAGCAAGAGGGGCAAGAGGGGCAAGATAAGTAAGGAAGGGAAGATGTTCCTGAGTTGGATTAAGTACTCTAAGAAGAACAAGTTCGGGCCGATGTACTATGATGCTATCGAAGAGAGTGATGAAGAGGGTTGGGAGGAGAACTAGTCTATTACAGCCCACACAGTTTGTGACTTATATCTCACGTTTTATATCCAGAGAAACTTTCATAGCTATGAATTTAGAATAGTAACTTAAAACAGTCTATTTTTTATATCTCAAATTCAAATGTTTTCCGTTATTTATCGAACATCGAAATGGAATAAAACCTAGTTAAATAATGTACCCTGATTCTCCTCAGAGCACACAAATAACAAGCGTTAGATCCTACGTAAATCAAAAGCACGAAACGAATAAGCAGACAAACAAATAAATACGCGGCAAGATAAACACGACAACAAACGCGTAAACCGAAAAAAGAAAGAAGAAAAAGACGGAAAAGCCCAAAAGTTTGACGGAAAAAGTTACTGTAATTGAGTTTTCGTGTCAGGAGTCCGCAATATTTAGCAGACCTTTTCCTGTTACCGTATCTTTTTTAATGTGGCACGTTTCCTTTAAAATTGATAAAAGAAGATTATAAGTCTCGCATTCTATCCATAACGTATCAGTATTGACTTATACGTATTGTACATTTAATCTCGAGAAATGCAGGGCAGTTTCACTTCGGGAAGCCACAGTTTCATCATATCGGTTATTTCGTCAAAATTGGCTTGCATGAAATTAGTGCGATTTTATTTTAAAATAAAACTAATTTATTATTATGAAAGGGAGGAAGCAGCCTCTAACCAAAAGTTTTAAAATTCGATGAAAATTATTCTAAGGTTTCAAAATGTGAGAAAAAACATAGTGACAATAAAAAATCTAAGAAAAAAACTCGAAAATCGCATGTTTTATTTTTTCGTTCCGGGCTTCCGTCGTTAAGAGGAATGTCGCTTTTGGCTTAATTCCTTTCGCTAAACACAGTAACGTCGTCGTTGGACGAAATTTCAAAAAATCATTTCTCGAATATTATTAATTTTTATTATTTTTCCTTTTGGTTTTATACTAATTACGATAAAATCTTTCATATAAGCTTCAACTGAAAATCACTTCCGTGTCCCTTTAAAAAGAGATTTACGGAAACGGATGTTTCCCTTTAATTCCTTTCTTGCGATCGCCGGTCATTTCGAATACGTAATTTCGTTGGATGCAATACTGGGCAGCCACCACGTCATCTTCTAATATGCTAATTTTTCGCGTTGCATAACTGTCCAGTCGACTAACTGCCGCGCGATTAATCCCCCTCGGCGACCGGTCAGCGACCGTCGAAGGTTCGGCATTAATTGGGCAACGGGGTCGCGAACTTTCCCATGTATAAGCATAGGAGTTCGCAGTTATTTCCGACTTCCCCCCGAAAGGTCGCCGACCGGCCGTCGACCAAAATAGGTGAAGGATCGGTGACCGGTTAGAGAGAGGCGAGAGAGCATGCGATTTGGAGAGAGCGAAAAGAGCATACCCGGTGGTGCTCTTTTCGCTCTCTCACTCTGCCCATGCTGAGGGGTGCTCTCTCGCTGTCGGCGATCTTTCAAAAGTTGGTGAACTTTGGGAGAGGAGACGAGACGTAATTCGGGCAATATTCTTAGGAGTTTCCTGACTTTGCGAGTGAGTATTTAGTGATTTTTTGGTTTGTGTCCCTAGGTAAATTTGTATGGAGATTTCGAATATGTAAACAGATTTGTTGCACGACATACAGTAAGCTCACAACACTGTGTCGAATTCACAAACTTTCTAAATTTTTGAAGAAGGAACTTGTAATTTCGGCTATACATTTAATTTTCGATCTACATTACGAATGTTTAACTTTTGTTATCCTATTTTAACTTCATAGGGTTGTTAACAATACAAATCTTGGAATTAGATCCTAATTCTTAGCGTATGCTGACGCATCAATTGCGCTGATTCCAAAAATATAGAATTCGTACACATTTTATTGAGATGATTAAAGTATGAAAAGCAATACAAGATATATCTTGCTGACGCTACATGACCCTCACGGTCCTCTCCCTTCCCATAGCCGAAAGTTGGCCAATCTCTGCCAAATTTCTGCCCAACCCGCGCGACCTGCCAGCGAAAGATCGCTGAGAAGTCGGTGAACTTAGGGGGATTAATCGCGCGGCTGATAGAAAACACAGCACTGCACTTTCCCAGTTGCACTTCTGCGGTCACGATCCCCCGCTGAACGGTTTATGTATAATGCTATGCTAATTTCTGTTCCTGACAAACTTTGGTCGAGCGCAAACCAAGGCCCTTTCGCTCTCAAGCGAAGGGAGAGCAACCGAGAGCGTGGGAAAAAGGCGGGCGGTCGCAACATTTACGGGTGATTGTTCTCGGCCGGAGCAACCTGTCACAGAGGTGCTTATGGTGCCCGCGGGCGTACTACTATAGACCACGCAGCTGACCGACACTCATAAAAAGCGCGGCCTTTCTACCCTGCCGTTGCGCTATAAGTATAAATGTTGCGAGTGTGTCAGAGATGGTGGAGCATCCTTGGCCGCGTTCTTTACGCTTGGTTCGGCCTTGATCCTGTCCAGTTGCTTTACATTGTGTCCCATCGTTTTGATACTTTAATCTATCTAATGACAATCAGGCAATCAGGCACCAAACAAGAAAGAGCCGGTTTTTGTTTCATTTCTTTCGCGTGATATACATTTACCGACCCTTCTCACCCTCTCAATAATGTTGCTCTACCACAGCACAACATTATTGAGTTATGCTGTGGTAGAACAACATTGCCCGTTATTTTACTATATTCGTTCCACAATGTTCTATATGTTAAGCGAACGAGCCAAAACGCTTGTTAGAATACGGTGTTTTCCGTGCGAGAGTTCTTACCGAAATCTGGTATGTTTTTCGTCGTCTCGATCGCTCAGCATTTTCACTGTTGTCAGAACACTGTGGTTCGTTCAGTGATGAGGCTGTCTCCTGTGCTCGTGGCTCTCATTCCCGTCGTGCTATCCCATACGGCGAATGAGACTGAGCTTGTAACACATCTGCAGACAATGCTAACGACCTACCTCGGATCGGGATTGTACAATGTAAGCTGGTAGTAGGATTTAGTTGAGACCGCATTAACTAAAAATGATGAAATGCGTTATCCTGTTCGTTAGATTTACCTAGACAAAATGCAAGCGTTCCAACTCAATAGCCACCCAGCCGCCAAGTTCATGTGCTATTATTGACGGAGCAATTCCATCAGCTTTGCTCACTGAACAACTAAAGACGGAAACTTATGTGCTGAATTTTTACATGCTATATTCCAGGCGGTTGAGCTGATGGCTGATGAAGTGTACAACGAAAAGACGATGAACCAGATCGGAGCCGGTACCATTTTACTATAAAATAATGTTTCGCCAAGTTATATTCGCAATTAATAGCAATTAAGAGTCCGGATTCCGGAAACAACTGGCAATAGAGCGAAAAATGAAAGCTCCACTTGCAGTTGCAAATAGATGTTGTTTGATAAACTTGGAAACGGGATTATGCGTACGGTTTAGATTTCGGCAATAAAATGATCGGCTACATCCCTCCTGCCAAACTGCCCAAGATGGTCACACTAATGAGCACCGGTCTTAAATGCTACAATGTATGCATTATATTTTAGATTCTAGACATTTAAAAAAGGATCAAGTTTTCTGTTGTTCCAAAATGTATTTGCATTTGTTCAGGCAACGGGTAGCGACCTAGAGAAAGTCTACGGCAAGTTTGGCGCCTCGATTCAAGGGCCACTTCAGAACTTTTACGATACGGTATTTTTCCCACCACGTTGAAATGGTTCAGGTGCTCTTTACATCCTCTTCCCTTACTAACAAAGTGAATCATAGATTAAGATTCAGATTTAGGCTATCGCCAAGGTTAAGAAGATGAAAGGCAACGGCAAGACGGAGGTCGAGATCAAGGATAAGGTAAGGAATATGAAAAATTAACTTTTACCAATAATACGTAATGCATCAAATAGTGTACGTACTGAAGCGTTCAGCTCTATTCGATGGGCACAGCAACGATTAAGAAGAAGCTGGTTCAGAAGGTTTGATTTTTTTTTGAAAATATTTTTCGTTCTGAAAAATTTTGAATCATGTAGTTACAATGTTCAGGTTCTGTACTCGATGATGACAGAGTTCACGCATCCCCAGTACAAGTGCATCAAACCCGTCTTCCAGGCGAGTACAAATACAGTTCGAAACAACGAATACGTTGTCTTAATAAAAATTAAAAATGACTCTTTGCAGGAGTTCATGTTATCGACGTACGATTTTGCGTACAACTCCACTGCTTACGCCAGCAGCTGAGAATAATTTACGAGTCAAGTTCTGATTGAGAAATAAAAAATCGGTTCTTTATTCACCTAAACGTGCAACAACGTGCTTGAGGACACTGTTTCGTCGGTTATGCCCGTATCATCATCATGACTATTTACACACTACGAGACTCTCTCGCCTACATAATATTCGAAACGTTCTTACGGCATAGCACTCTATTCAATGTACAACAATCAATATTTTACTGCTATGACACTTCACATACAGGACGGATGCATAAAAGGTATCGCCAGAGCTCAATAGTGTGACCTTCTCACACCCTTCCCTCCTCCTCTTACTAAAGGATTGCTCATCTCTCTCCATAACTGGTACCACATCGATAGCGTTCCATCGTTCATATCATGAATCATCTGCTGCGTTCATTTCTTTTTATATAAAACATCTGCCCGCGTATTACATCTACCACCGTTCCCCTAAAAATATATCGCTAACCTCGTTTAGAGCTAACTTCATTCTGTTATCTTATCTCAATAGTCCCCTTCCACCACGCTCTAACCGCGCTGTCGCTTTCTATGCTCTATGACTAACGACAGAACGAGAGTTCCGCTATTATATAAGTACTTGATACGCATTGTCTCTTATTTCTGTTTCTCTTATTTCTCTGTAAACTACATTTTCTGAATGAACATCCCTGCTTTTCGTCAACAATTACATAAAATGCCTTACGATTTTCAGATGCGCGCGTTTGTTCTTGCTTCACTCTTCTCCTTTGTTCTCGGAACGAGTTCGCAGCAGTTCGAGAGACTTCCAGGTCAGTCATTTTTAAGTTAAACCAAAGAAAGTAATCAAGTTCAAATATATGTAAGTCCTAACCGATTTATTTTAAGACTTTGATATATCGAACGACGAACTGATCACATTAGCTGACAAACTGCACGAGGCTGACGAAAATGCCGCGAAGCCAGGACAGGTTACCCGAATTATTTTCTCATCAAATGAATTTTCAATCCTTTTCTTGAATCTTCTTTTGCCCTTCACTTTTTCCTTATATCGTTGCATTTTTCATCAGTAGTAAAGTCTCTCAAGCACAGATCAATATACTGATAGAAAGTAAAGAGATACTCATTACTGAGATCGGACCGGCTATGCTGAAAATTAGAATTGTGCAAATCAGCGTGCTGAAAAGCTCTCATTTACCTACAATGAGCTCTACCCCCAACGAAATTTCACCACCAAACATCACCTAGTGAATCATTCACCACACAACTTTCACCAGCCCCTCTGGTGAATTATATGCTACATTCACCGTCTGGCTGATTCGCTAGGTGCTGTTTGGTGGTGAAATTTCGCTCATTGTCAGCACAGCATGTCAAAGGGAGAGTGAACCTTAAAGGAACTGTCCCACGAAAAAAATCGTTATTGAGTTAGTCATTGGAAACATTGCAGTATGGTCTAAACAACAAGATGTGCAAAAATCCCGGTTCGAAATGACCCTCTAGGGCTCAGAACGGCCATCTGAATGTGCGAGACACGGTAAATCTCGTGGGGTAGTTTGTAGTTTAACCAAGCGCTCCTCTCCCCCAAATATACCCAGTGGTAATGCCTGATCTCCACCGCTCTCACATCTACACACCTTCGCCTCTTCCCTTGCTCTTCCCTTCCTGCTCCACGTAGAACGAGAGCGAACAGACATTGCCAGGGGTTATTTAGATAGACGCTGTAGACTACAAACTACCCCGCGAGATATACCGTATCTCGCACATTCAGATGGGCGTACTGAGCCCTAGAGGGTCATTTCGAATCGGAATTTTTGCTCATCTTGTTGTCTAGCCCATACCATAATGTTTCCAACGGATAACTGAACAACGATTTTTTTCGTGGGACAGTTCCATATCCATTATAAAGCCCGTAAATTAATCTACAAGATAGCGCAGAGCTGTGCTTCATTTTCCTCACCGGTGATTTTAAAATGAATAAAAACTCTAAAAGTGGGCAAATTCCCTTCATTTTCCTCCCCTTCCCTCTCATTCTTCTCTTCATTCCTCCCCTCTCCCCTCCCCCCCCCCCCCCCCCTGCGGCTCAGTGCACACATAGCTAGTTTTGCCGAGTTTATTCTCTCGATTGGATTCTAGATTCTACTAAATTACCAAGGACACAGTACGGCACGAAATCGATCGGACAACGCACCACAAAGGTTCGTTGTAATATTTTTTGCTTCCTAGGCAAAGCAGTCGCATTCAGGCTTTTCGCCCGTGTCGACCCCTCCCTTCTTGAGCGGCCCTCCTACCAACAGTTCATCGCACTCCTCGACAACTTCAATAGGGAACCTGGGGATGCCGAACCGAGAGCATCGCAGACTGAAGTAGGATCGGAATAGTGTAATGAATTGAGTGCGATCGGTTGATAATTGGGGAAAAGGTAATTAAATAAATCGAAAAAAATTAACTCCAGCCTCAATTTTTAAGGACGAGCAGGAGAAGAGTGCCTTTCTCTCCACCGTGCTGCAGTCTCGACCCATGCAGCTACTCTACTCGTACCTGCAAGAGAAGGGTACGGCACAGAGTTATTACCGTAACCTCAAAGATCTTTTCAGGACACCCGTTCGCCAAAGATACAGAGACGTGGCGCAAGTGGCTCGCCCAACTGTGGTGTGATCTTTTGTAGTTTCAATTACTAAAATTGCTTCCACCGAAGGATAGAGCAAATACATGCATTGAATGAAGATATAAGCAAAAAAATTGTTTCAATTACATCAGAAATAACCCAGGTTCGGAAACTACGCTCGCAGCCAAAAACGCAAGACAATTAATTCGTCCGGATTCGAGCACGTTTTCGTCGGCGAAGTGAGTTATCTTACGGGCAATTTCGACATTTACCTATCCATCAGAGCTTAACCTCCGAAATCCATAGCAAATCTACTCTTGAGTAGAATAGACTCTCATACTTTTGCAGAACTCCAGTTTTAAGGTGAAGAAGGGCAAGGTTTCGGGACTGCACAACTGGCTGCGGTTCTACCTTCTCGAGAGGGACGCCCAGTCGCAAGCGGATTTCGACTATAAAGGATTCAGTGTCACGCGATTTGTAAGCTGAACGATCGCTAGCATTCCATGCTTAATTTTTCAGAATGTCCTTGCAACGGTCCAATTTACGTGGGAAGATGAAATAAAGCAGACTGGATCGCTGCTTATCGGTAAGCTCAACTGGGAATAATTTGACGCCACACCTAGTCTCGCAATGAGCAGTTTGTCAATCATCGAATTTTCATGCAGTTATGGATTATTGTTGAGGAAATTGTTCCATCAGTAAAACTCATTATTGGAAACGTTATAGTTGAAGACAGTGTTCCGTCAGTAAAGCAGCAACGATATAATCTGACGTACAACTTTGCATCAAAATAGTATACCGTAATCAGGAACCAGTCCGGAGTTCGAGATGTCCCTCTACACCCTCTGCTTTCTATCGCGAAGAGGAGGTTGCAAGGTAAGTGTGTACGTATTGTTGATTGGAACTTATCCAAAAAATTCTTAGCTTTGAATTTTTTTAGGTAATTGATGTTCTGTTATATATTGTTCTCTTACTTTCTAGTCGTTATACGGAACGGTTGAGTTCCAGGTAAAGCTTAATGGGTGCCCCGTCAACATAACGAGCTACGTCGCACGGCAAAAGAAGGTTTATTTATTGATTGATTTTTATCGAAAAAACCGTAAGGCGAGCGGCGGCTAGGGGTAGGGGCGTTTTCACCGAAGATTCGTTTCGTGACTCTAATATTTTGCAGCTCTACATCGAGGCCATATTTCCTGGTGCAGGCCACATGACGGACGAGTGCAGGAGAAGCAATTCCAATTAATTTC
Organism: Micoletzkya japonica; assembly: GCA_900490955.1. Classification (NCBI taxonomy): domain Eukaryota; kingdom Metazoa; phylum Nematoda; class Chromadorea; order Rhabditida; family Diplogasteridae; genus Micoletzkya; species Micoletzkya japonica. The sequence continues at coordinate 108,270 of LS899261.1, forward strand.
CCCTTAAACTGGTGATTTTATTATACTAGAGGTTTAAGATCGGCTTCTTTTGATGCATTCATAACCGTGACGTGTCTGGCCACCAAAACAACGAAACATAAAAGTAACCGATCTTAAATCTCTACATTTTAGGTTTCATCTATGACACAAATCCAGCAATCGGTACCTCTGGAACTACCATTACCGAGCTCTCCATTACATGTGTATGTTCGCCTCATTCTGTGATGTTTATTGAGTATCAAACATTGCCTATTATACAAACATTTCATACATTTTTACATAAAAAGGGTATAGAAAATCGAGTTCTTCTCTCCTTTCACAAAATCAATTGATAAAATTTCCCTATCAGGATCGACGATTCTTTCAACACCGTTGATGTCTATGCGTGCAATCCTTCTCATAGCTCGATTCTGAGGGGTAGGGAGTTCAATGCCCTAGCCTCGTTCTAAGACTGTCTTCCCGCAAATGTCCGTGAAATGTGTATTAGAATTCATCCTCTTTGATGCTGTCCTTTTCCGGCTGGGAGATGATCTTCCCATTTGAGGTGATTTTTCTTGTAGAATCGGTGAGCTATACGTTGAAACTGAAATAAAACAGCTCATGATGTTTTAAAAAAATTACTCGATCCAAATATATTATAAATCAAATTATTGCACTCAATTATCAATTCAATGCTTTTAACAGCAAGTATAGATAAAGAATTCATGAAGTGATGAAAGCGAAATATCAAAATTATTCTAATATAGGAAGTGAAACATATCAACGAACCCACCGTGTTCGTATAATATTGCTTTTTCCTATGTAGTTTATGTGATCGATGAATGTAGGTCATCTGAACCGAAAATTTATTGTTTGTTTCTACAAATCAAAAACGGAAACATCAAAACAGTAGCTATGGTTGAGGAAAATGATCCGTAAGTCTTCTCATTCGAACAAAGGCAAAGCGGTATGAAGAGTCAAACATATTCGAATGAAGGAACACTACAAAGTAAAAGAAATCATTTTATACCCAATTCCATTAAAAAAAACTAATTCACTCTATATAGCAAATATAGTGGAATAAAAAGATACATGAGTAAACCATTTCGAATATCGAGCGAAAGAGTGTGCGAAAATGAGAGAATTAGACTCATTTTGGAACCAACGCAACCAACGGACCGGTTTATTCCACTATAGCTCACACGTTCTCTCGCTAGGAGCAAGACAGGGCGGGTCAGGTACATAGGCAGCTAAGTGAGGGTGGGTAGAATGAGTGATCGCCCTTGGAGACATAAAGGTAGTGAAGGCGAAAGAATATATATTACTATGCAAGTAATCCAAAAAAAGTACCTAAGTAATGCGGATAGGAGGAAAAAAATGTTGTGTTGTTGATCCTGATGAATATGATTGACGAAAAATTACCGTCAGTAAACTTATTCCTACTTTGTCTGCACTCTCTTCATACCGCTTCGCTCTGTCGTCGGAAGTAGGAATGAGACGCCTGACGGAACATTTTCGTCAACCATAGAAATATTCACCTGTGGAGGTATCAATGAAGTAAGTGAAGGATCTCTTGGAAGCATAAATTTTATTATTGACGAAAAAGAGGCTTCCATTTATATTGAACAAAGTATAATTGGGGAAAAGGTAATTAAATAAATCGAAAAAAATTAACTCCAGCCTCAATTTTTAAGGACGAGCAGGAGAAGAGTGCCTTTCTCTCCACCGTGCTGCAGTCTCGACCCATGCAGCTACTCTACTCGTACCTGCAAGAGAAGGGTACGGCACAGACTTATTACCCTAACCTCAAAGATCTTTTCAGGACACCCGTTCGCCAAAGATCCAGAGACGTGGCGCAAGTGGCTCGCGCAATTGTGGTGTGATCTTTTGTAGTTTCAATTACTAAAATTGCTTCCACCGAAGGATAGAGCAAATACATGCATTGAATGAAGATATAAGCAAAAAATTGTTTCAATTACATCAGAGATAACCCAGGTTCGGAAACTACGCTCGCAGCCAAAAACGCAAGACAATTAATTCTTCCGGATTCGAGCACGTTTTCGTCGGCGAAGTGAGTTATCTTACGAGCAATTTCGACATTTACCTATCCATCAGAGCTTAAAGGGCCCCTCTGAGGACTTTCTAACCCCCTGGTTTCATTCTTTCATCTGAAAGAGCGCTGTCGAAAACGTACAATCCTGAGCGGTCTGATTCGTAGGCATCGCTTATTGAAAAAATGAAGACATTTGGGTTCTGCTAAAGATAAAAATGTATGAATGTTCAAAATGTGCAATCAGGAACCAGTCCGGAGTTCGAGGTGTCCCTCTACACCCTCTGCTTTCTATCGCGAAGAGGAGGTTGCAAGGTAAGTGTGTACGTATTGTTGATTGGAACTTATCCAAAAAATTCGTAGCCTTGAATTTGTAGGTAATTGATGCTCTGTTATATATTGTTCTCTTACTTTCTAGTCGTTATACTGAACGGTTGAGTTCCAGGTCAAGCTTAATGGGTGCCCCGTCAACATAACGAGCTACGTCGCACGGCAAAAGAAGGTTTATTTATTGATTGATTTTTATCGAAAAAACCGTAAGGCGAGCGGCGGCTAGGGGTAGGGGCGTTTTCACCGAAGATTCGTTTCGTGACTCTAATATTTTGCAGCTCTACATCGAGGCCATATTTCCTGGTGCAGGCCACATGACGGACGAGTGCAGGAGAAGCAATTCCAATTAATTTCCCCTTAAACTGGTGATTTTATTATACTAGAGGTTTAAGATCGGCTTCTTTTGATGCATTCATAACCGTGACGTGTCTGGCCACCAAAACAACGAAACATAAAAGTAACCGATCTTAAATCTCTACATTTTAGGTTTCATCCATGACACAAATCCAGCAATCGGTACCTCTGGAACTACCATTACCGAGCTCTCCATTACATGTGTATGTTCGCCTCATTCTGTGATGTTTATTGAGTATCAAACATTGCCTATTATACAAACATTTCATACATTTTTACATAAAAAGGGTATAGAAAATCGAGTTCTTCTCTCCTTTCACAAAATCAATTGATAAAACTTTCCCTATCAGGATCGACGATTCTTTCAACACCGTTGATGTCTATGCGTGCAATCCTTCTCATAGCTCGATTCTGAGGGGTAGGGAGTTCAATGCCCTAGCCTCGTTCTAAGACTGTCTTCCCGCAAATGTCCGTGAAATGTGTATTAGAATTCATCCTCTTTGATGCTGTCCTTTTCCGGCTGGGAGATGATCTTCCCATTTGAGGCGATTTTTCTTGTAGAATCGGTGAGCTATACGTTGAAACTAAAATAAAACAGCTCATGATGTTTTAAAAAAATTACTCGATCCAAATATATTATGAATCAAATTATTGCACTCAATTATCAATTCAATGCTTTTAACAGCAAGTATAGATAAAGAATTCATGAAGTGATGAAAGCGAAATATCAAAATTATTCTAATATAGGAAGTGAAACATATCAACGAACCCACCGTGTTCGTATAATATTGCTTTTTCCTATGTAGTTTATGTGGTCAATGAATGTAGGTCATCTGAACCGAAAATTTATTATTTGTTTCTACAAATCAAAAACGGAAACATCAAAACAGTAGCCATGGTTGAGGAAAATGATCCGTAAGTCTTCTCATTCCTATTTTCGAACAAAGGCAAAGCGGTATGAAGAGTATACATATTCGAATGAAGGAACACTACAAAGTAAAAGAAATCATTTTATGCCCAATTCCATTTAAAAAAAAACTAATACACTCTATATAGCAAATATAGTGGAATAAAAAGATACATGAGTAAACCATTTCGAATATCGAGCGAGAGAGTGTGCGAAAATGAGAGAATTAGACTCATTTTGGAACCAACGCAACCAACGGACCGGTTTATTCCACTATATAGCATGCGAACGAAGGTGATGGCATATTGAGATATATTGAGAAAGTGAGCTGTTAGGGATGGCAATGCGTCGACGATCGTAAGGGGCACAGAGCCTATGACCTTGTTGCGTGATCGCCACTCTGCATCTCTGCCCTCTCCGTAGCTCACACGTTCTCTCGCTAGGAGCAAGACAGGGCGGGTCAGGTACATAGGCAGCTAAGTGAGGGTGAGTAAACTTATTCCTACTTTGTCTGCACTCTCTTCATACCGCTTCGCTCTGTCGCCGGAAGTAGGAATGAGACGCCTGGCGGAACATTTTCGTCAACCATAGAAATATTCACCTGTGGAGGTATCAATGAAGTAAGTGAAGGATCTCTTGGAAGCATAAGTTTTATTATTGACGAAAAAGAGGCTTCCATTTATATTGAGCAAAGTCAGAATTTTGCCATAAAGAATTATTTAACCGATATCTACTACGTTTTGTAGGATCTACATTATTGATCTACAGCGGGAGCTCCCGATTTGCAAGATTTCATGGGGCGTTAGCTAAATTTGGCGAAGTACTCAGCGGTTTCACTTAGAACTGTTCTCCCTGCATTTTATCACTCTTCGAATCGCAGCAACGCTGATCACTGGGAACAGACCATTCACTTCTTTCATAACAAGTTGAGAAGGCACTTGAATGGCCGCTTGCTACACAGTGTTCTAAATGTTAAGCGAACGAGCCAAAACGCTTAGGGTACGGTGTTTTCCGCGCGAGAGTTCCTACCGAAATCAAGGTTATTTTTCGTCATCTCGTTCGCTTAACATTTTCGCTCTTGTCAGAACACTGTGGCTACTCATCTTTTTAATGCTTATAAAGACTATATTGTAACTCACACTTTAGTAACGAATCTATATTGGTGACACTTCACAAGCATTCATTTTTTGTGTAGTGCATGCACCGCAGCTATCTTCTAGCAAACGTGGACATTAGATATTCAGGCAAATGTCCACGTTTGCTAGAAACGGTGAAATGCAGCTATTCAGTATATGTAATGGAATAAATCCCGATCCGGCAGTTTATTCCGTTCCAAAATGAGTATAATTCTCTCACTTTTGCACACTCCCCGCCTTATATTCGGAATGATTTTGCGACGGATCTTTTTAATCCACTATAGCTAGAAATCATGCATATGCGTCGATAATTGACATTACACTAAATTAAAATTTCAAGATTCCGGAATGAAGCCCGTTATTCTAATGTTGGTTTTCGTCTCCGTAGCCTCAGCGTATACCGTCAATCAAACGGCGGCCATAGCGAAGATTCGCAAAGTCTTCTCGACGTTCTATGCTAAGGAGGATATGTATACTGTAAGTTAGTACCAGATATGGTAATTTCTTCGCAATATTAAATATTGAAAATAATGTTGAGATTGGTGAAATGATCGTCACTGATTTGTACAACGAGGACACGATGGACAAAATTGGAGAAGGTTCGGGAAAACGCCTTTATCTCGGACCGCGTTTCACTCACTTTTTTCTGTATCCTATGCGAAAATGTGAAAAGAAAAGAAAAATCTCTAGAAAGTCTCTCTTCGAAGAAAAATCGAAAAGAAGTTTTTTTTCTGTGAGATATGCATGAAACTGTAATAAACAAGTTCTTCAGATTTCGTTGGGATTATGGTTCAGTACATTCCGGAAGCAAAATACACTACCATGATCAACCTGGTCAACACAGCTTTGAACTGCTACAATGTAAGATGTAAAACCTTTATGATAGGTATTTATTGGAAGATACTTGCAATAAGTACTGAATCGAACCATTGATTAATTAATTATAGTTTTATTCATCTATCTGCGCTGCAAAGCTGAAAGGATTGATGGTTATAACAGTGAAAGAAGTGATATCGGGCAGCCAGCATTTCATCAAATTGACCATGTTTTTCATAAATCTTGATCTACAATACACACAGAAAAATATGTGTTCCATTTGGCACCTTGATGTAATCGTTTTCGCTCCTGGGCATATATGTGCTCCGTGGAGCATATAGATAATGCACTCGATTGGGCACATTAGGTTCTCCGTGGGGCACATTATATGTCCAGACGCGAAAAAAGCACATATTTTTCTCTGTGTAAGTGTTGAGGAATTTTGATCGATTTGATACAACGGTGTTTTGCCGTTAAACGCATTACCTCTAACAATAAAGCACGCGCAACCGCTGTAGATGCACGTACGATGTTCGGCATGTTATGCAGGGAAAACTTGCTAAGACGTGCCAGCTTTTTTTGGCTGATCTCTTAGGGTGGTCGTTCACCCAAACTTGATCAGATGGGCCAAGCTTGCCGCGGATCTTCCACTTGCCGCAAGCTTACATTATCACATTATCATGCAAACACACACATCGTAAATTAGTAGTTATATAGATTGGTATTTAGATTCGTAAAAATCGATATTTTACAGGAAACCGGCAGTGCAACCGACGACCTCTACACGAGATTCGAGAACTCCATTCAGCCGCCGCTCCAGGATCTGTACAATACGGTCAGTAAGTTCAAGTCTACAAAAATATAATTAATTGTGTATAAAACATTCTGAATAATATAATAATAATTACTCTAAATCTCCACTTCCAGGCCATTGCCAAAGTACAGAAGATGAAAGGCAACAACGAGACGGAGGCTGCGATTAAAAACAAGGTTAGGAAAACTAGGGTTTGTAGAATATAAAAACAGTCTTCAGGTATACGGTATTGGGTCTACCGGTGTCACTAAAGCTCTTATACAAGATGTAAGTCTACAAAATGTTAACCTTGTTTAATGCAAAGAATACCCAAGGTGCGGTGTATTTACAAGAAGTAAGAATATTGGAGAGTACGCACCGTTTTAGGTTATTTACTGCATGATGGGACAGTTCTCACAGCCTGAGTACAAGTGTATCAAGCCCGTGTTCCTGGTATACTTTCAAGATTTAGCTTTTTAGGATGTGGTTTCGTCGATTATTTCCTCTTCTATTACAAAGCTTTCATTTTTACACCGTTTTATAATACGTTCTACTATTGTTATAGGCAGGCTAATGAAACCTTTAAATAGGAAGATAATACAACAAGGCAAAACAATTCTTTGATTCTATGGTATTTCAGGAATTCATTCTCCCCCTGTACGACTTTGCCTATGGAGCTACAAAGGCGCCCGCAGGATGCTCTAAATAAACTATGATTAACGAAAAAGTTCCGTCAGTAATCGTCATTCCTACTTCATCTGCACTTTCTACATACTGCTTCGCTCTCTTGCGGGGGAATGAGATGAACCATCGGTAGATGCACTCGCCTAGCATGTACATGATATTGCCATCTTTGTTTTCATTTTCAACCTTTGTCATAACAAGTAGTAAAAATTCTCACTTACATGACACAGTGTTCTAAATGTTAAAGGAAATGTCCCACGAAAAAAAATCGTAATAGAGATATTCGTTCGAAACATTGCAAGATGGGCTAGACAACCACGTGAGAAAAAATCCCAATTCGAAACGGCTCTCTAGGCCTCTGTACGGCCATCTGAATTTGTGGAATATGGTATATCTCGCGGGGTAGTTTGTAGTCTAGACCGCCTATCTAAATAACCCCTGGCAATGCCTGCTCGCTCTCGCTCTCCGTGGTACAGGAAGTGAAGAGCTATCGTTAAAGGGCCCCTCTGACCATCTCATTCATTTCTAGGTGCATCCTATTAACGCGCGGTTGGTTGATTGTGAGGGACAAGAGAGGAATGAAGAGACGCAGACAACGAGAGAAATCTTCGCGCAGCTTTTTCTCAGCAACGGACAAGCTTCATGTTTTCTACATTTTGGTCGAAACTCAGGATACTGAGAGCTGTCTAACGATGTCAAAAAATCATATGGTTAAAAAGTGCTCAGAGGGGCCCTTTAAGCTAGTAAATTGTGGGCCATGTTTGAAACACTTGAAACAAGGTCATATCTCGGCTGGGAAAGGTCGTACAGAGTTCTGGTTGGAATTTTTGGAATTCTCAGGACAAGATCTACTTGTGTATCAAGTTTGGTGATGATTAGACAACTCTAAACCGGTTAAGACGGCTTTTATATATCTTGACTGAATGAAATTCTCGCTATCCCTGTTCGAACCTCTCCAATGCCACATTTTTACGTTTTAAAGGTCTTTACACTTGATGAATCATTACCAAACTTGATACACAAATAGATCTCGTCCTGAGGATTCCAAAAATTCCAACCAGAACTCTGTACGACCTTTCCCAGCCGAGATATGGCCTTGTTTCAAGTGTTTCAAACACGGCCCACAATTTACTAGCTTGACGGTAGCACGGACTCAGACAAGGCGATTCTGACACACCTCTAAGAAAGCGTTGCGGTCGCGCTGCGGCGAGACCAAACTAGAAAATCAGGCTAGAGCGTGAATAATAGATCATTTGCGCGCTCACGCCCGATTAACTCCGCCCCTTTTTCGCTATTCATAGTAAGTTTACAGTGATTTGAAAAGCCCCTCGTTTTTCACGGAGCTTTGATAAAAATTGACATCCTATAACTCTGAGAACGCGCAATCGAAGGGCCCAATGTAATACCCACCAACCAGATGTAACGCAAGCCACCACAGTAAGAAAAAATAGAAAAACCTAGTTTGATACGGTAGGCGCGTCTTTTCCTCTTGTTTCCGAACTCCGTGCTAGGGAGGGGTCGAAGGTGTGTAGATGTGAGAGCGGCGGAGATCAGGCGATGCCACTGGGTATATTGGGAGAGAGGAATGCTTGGTTGAAACTACAAACTACCCCGCGAGATTTACCGTATCTCGCACATTCAGATGGCCGTACTGAGGCCTAGAGAGCAGTTTCGAATCGGGATTTTCGCACATCTTGTTGTCTAGACCATACTGCTATGTTTCATTCATTCATTCATTCTATATTCTCGTCAGGTAAGGGAACAGGGATAAGATGAGAAGATGTGAGATGTAGATGTGAGACGAGATGTCCGTCGCGTGGCGAATCGGTTGTAGGTTCGGTGGGGGGGGGGTGGGGGGTAGGGAAATGGGGAGAGAATGGGCTATAGTCTGATATTAGATGGACCAGGGAACACTAAGCTATGGTGTTTAACTAGGTGATTCTTAAAAGAGACTGGAGAGAGTTGGACTATGTGTTGGGGGAGAGGGTTCCAAATGGAAATGCATCTAATAGCACATGTTGAATGACTAGTATACACACTGAATGGAATAGCATATCTAAGAGAATTGATAGATCTAAGGGAGCGCGAGAGAGGAGCTAAGGAGTACAAAAAGGAAGTAGACAATTGACAATACTCATAGATAGAGTTGTACATAAATAGAACATCATTAATGGACCTACGTAACTCAAGGGTGGATAGCTCAAGTAAGGAAAGACGATCAAAGTAAGGCATGTAGGTAATGCTGCAACGCGCGAATAGTCTCCTAGTGAACTGTCTCTGGACTGCTTCGAGCTCATTGGCTGGGGCGACGCTTATGGGATTCCACACTGGAGAGGCATATTCGAGCAATGGGCGAACGAACACTTTAAAAGCGTTTAAGTAGACAGAGGGATTAGTTGAATAGAAGGTTCTGAACATGATATTCACAGCAGAGCGAGCCTTGTTGCTAATTGTCTTGATATGGTCATAGAAACAAAGATTCCTAGACGACATTAGCACTCCGAGGTCTTTTACAGTATCCTTAGCAGCCAAAATTTGACCGTACAATGTGTAGGTTTGCCTATCAGTGTAACGACCGAAATGCTGCACATAGCACTTAGGAACAGATAAAGATAAGTTCCAATGGGACGACCAATCGGCGATTCTATCAATAGCTAGCTGAATACTATCGGCATGTTGGGGAACTGTGGCATAAATCTTGATATCGTCAGCATAGATGCCATAGTGTACAT
>LS899261.1:120610-139427 GCA_900490955.1 Micoletzkya japonica
ATGACAAAGAGGATGTCATGGGGTTGGACTAAAGGCAGATTGAAGGAATCGGCAATAACAGGTGGAGGAGGGAGGGGACACTGCATAGGGGGAGACTGTACAGAGGAGAAGTAGCGAGAGAATGCATCACATTGAGATTGGGGGTCAACGAGGGGAGTACCGTCTGTATCTAGCATAGCCCTATTGGAGGGGGAAGTCGAGTTAAGGCGATTTCTACACATGCTATAATAGACCTTAGTGGCACCCTTAGATACAATCTTCTGCTCTCTACTACATTCAAATTCAAGCAATGCTCTGCGAAACCTATTATGAAGAACAATGGAGAGTTGACTGTTAGGTGCAATATGATGTATTCGCTTAGCTTTTCCGTATAAAATCCTAACATTGCGAGGGTATATATCGTATGATTTAGGTACAGTAGAAGGAGTGAAACAGTCTATTATATTATTTACAATAGAGACGAATTTGTGGTAGGCACTATCGATATCTAGGTGAGCGAATACATTAACCCAATCGATAGAATAGAGAGACTGGTCTATGGCCTCCCAATTAGCTAGATGGTACTGTCTAGACGGCATTCGGGATAGGCTGGGGAGAGCCGTGGTAGTGGGAATGGAGAAGCCTAGGCTAACATGGTCACTTAGTGGTAGCATAGTATGCACATTGCGAACTATATCCCTATTACACAGAATGAGATCTAAGATATTACTCCCTCTTGTGGCAAATCCAACGTATTGAGAGAAACGGTAGTTTACAACAAAATCTAGAAGGGGGTTAGACACTGGGGGAGCTGTAAGAGTACTCCAGTCTGCATTGGGATAATTGAGATCTCCTGATATAAGGAAAGGGGTATTGGGGAGGATATGGGAAGAGAGGTAATTGAATAGGGAGAGAGATGATTCTACAGTGGCACTAGGGGACCGGTACACAGAAGCGACGCGTAAACGAGAGTGATGAGAGCTCGAGTCAATATAGCTACAGTATGCATCGACTATTAGCGCTTCGAAGCCGGGAAGAGTAAGATGAGAGACAAAGATAGGGTTGAGAGAGGAATGAATGATGAGAGCTGTAGCGCCACCTCTACCATAATTAAGCGAGTGCAATGGAGATCTATCACATCGAAATATGCAAAAGGAAGAATTATTGGATAGGAGAAGAGAGTCACCATCATTTGAATCTAACCACGTCTCGGAAAGAAAGGCAATCGTAATATTATGGTAATCGATTATGAATGAAAGGTCTGTAAATTTCTTACGGATGCTACGGCAATTAGAGGAAAAACAAGACATTGAAGAGAGAGCAACAGGCGAATGAACAGAAAGAGAGGGACTAACGTTACAATCGATTCGACCACTGATGTCCTAGGCACGAGGCTGAGAATGAGAACGGAGAGTGACATTGGATGAAGGAGGAGGGTTGCCTGAATGGGGAACAGCAGAAGGGGAAGAGGAAAGAGAACTGTCTAGAGTATCATTCAAAATGGGAGTTTCGCGGGAGGAGGGAGGGAGGGTATAGGAAGGGGGGAGGGGACGGAATGGGGATCGGAAGCGACGGAGGACCGTGTCCCGTACTCCGAACTCCAGTCTGCCAGCCTCGATGTTCTTCTTCTTCGCCTCGGCCTTCGCAGCCCTTTCCTGTTCCAATTCCTCCTGTGTCAGATCCCTTCTGACGTATGATCCAGTGTAGGGGATGAGGCAGTCCGGTCGGGTGGTCTTCCTGAGACCGGAGAGGAAGCGATCACGGATGGGGGAGGAGGGGAAGGAGATCTTGAGTATCCTCCTCCCGGGAGGCCTGTTCTCGGGATGGCGATGGAACGAGACCTCCCCGCTCTCGAATGCCTTCTTCTCCTCGTCCTCTCCGCTCTTCTCCACCAAACTCTTCATCTCCTGGTCTGCCTTCAGTCTCTCCTCGTTGCTTCCTTCCTTCTCTTTCACTCGAACCACCACCGCCCGAGTACTCTTGTCCTTGATGGCATTGGCGTCTGTGGTCATAGCACGCGCAACTGCGCTGTATGCTAATCTAGCAATCGACGAGGGATCGATGGAGGGGGACGGGGGAGGAGGGAGATTGATGGAGCACAGTGTTCTGACAACAGTGAAAATGTTAAGCGAACGAGATGCCGAAAAATAACCCTGATTTCGGTAGGAACTCTCGCACGGAAAGCACCGTATCCTAAGCATTTTGGTTCGTTCGTTTAACATTTAGAACATTGTGGGAGGTGAGGGATGGGAGGGCCGTGATCAGGACGGTCGGCTTCTCGAGGAGTTCCCCGATGAGGGAAGTCAGCCGATCAACTGACTCTTGCGTGGCCATACCAGAGGGGGGGAGGGACAGGGACAGGGGGCCGTGTATTACTCCCATTCTTTGGTGAAGACTTCACAGTTATGGTGACTACCCTTACGGACCTTACGCGAGGGGGCAATTTTTACACCTTACTCACGGAAACCCCCACTTGACGGGTTGAAGAACGAGCGCCGCACGTGAGAGAGCGAGAGAGTTGTTTCCGACGACTAACTCAATAACGATTTTTTCGTGGGACATTTCCTTTAAACTTTTTTCCGTGTTTATGTTTGATTTTCATTAGAAAACGTTGTGAGGTGAAGAAAAATGTTAAAAGCCAATAGGTTCGATGATTACAAATCTTGCGAGCTTAACTCCATATCCATTAGAAAGCCCGTAAATTAGTCTACAAGATAGCGCAGAGCTGTGCTTCATTTTCCTCAGATGGCCATACTGAGGCCTAGAGGGCCGTTTCGAAGCGGCATTTTTTCTCATCTGGTTGTCTGGCCCATATTACATTCTTTCGAACGAAGAACTCAATAACCATTTTTTTCGTGGGACATTTCCTTTAAGCGAACGAGCCAAAATGCTTAAGATACGGTGTTTTCCGTGCGAGAGTTCCTACAGAAATCAGGGTTATTTTTCGGCATCTCGTTCGCTTAACATTTTCACTCTTGTCAGAATGCTGTGATGAAGATCTATGTATGCATGACCACAAGATATCATTCATGTTTGTGTTCTATCAGACACGAAGCCAAATAAGCCCAGCACAACAAATCACATAAATTGAACTGTGGTATCGAGGTTCTGCGACAAGCAAAAACCGCACACCCCCTACCAAAGAGGGATCAGGATTACGGGGATTGTATATACTCGGTTCATTATAGATATCTTCTGCGTTGAACACACCCTCTCGTTAACAGCAGATTTCGGCCAGACTGCGCGTCCAACACAGACCATTGCGGAACGTACGGCGGATTATTCCGACTATCAGACAAGATTGAGAGGACTTAGACGCAATACGGATCAAGATATAGCCGAAGTGAATGTTCGGCCAGTTGCTGCCATTCTTGTCTACCACGAGTGAACAAAGCTGAGCGAAGAGAGTGCAGACGAAATCGGAAACTGCATACTGGCAGGATTTTCCTCAACCATAACTGAGGCATCGTGTGTTGGCAATGCGGCAGGCTTTAGAGAAATTGTGTTGTGCTTTGGACAACTTCTGCATTCTCTGCTCTTCTCGGCATGTATTAGGTCCGTGCATACGGTCCCCCACCCACCCTTTCTCGAAACGACTATAGATGGACGACTCTCGTGACCTTGCTCCGTCGGATTATCACCTCCTCCGCCCTCTCAAAGCGTTCCTGGCAGAGAAGAAATTCGCTGATTTCGATTCACACAAATCGGAGATGTCAAGATGTCTTTCTCGAATCGCAGCCTCTCTCGTTCTGATCAAATGGAATCGATCAACTGCCTGTGCGATGGACGACTATAGCAGATAGATAGTAATGGTGACTATAGTGTAGATTGAGGTTGAGTATTAATAATAAAGTTATACTAAAACGAATCTGAGGTCAGCTTTCGTTGCAGAACTTATGCACATAATATCTAGCTACATTACTGTAAATCACGAAGTAGAGTTTAGGAACAATCTGACAATGTATTTGATCAGAGGCATAGCGGGAAGAATACGCAGGCAGTTTGTCCGTAGGTCGATTATCTCCTTTAGAATTGCGAAATTCAAAAAAAGTTCTTACAAGAGCCCTATTCAATTCTTCATACCTCGGGAAGGTTTTTTGCTTTTTTGAAAATTTTTAAAACTGGCTGAGAAAATCGATATTTTTGAAATTTTTCAAAAATTTTCGTGGCTTTGTCAAAATACGTTTCAGAACACGGGGATCATTTTTGGTCAGAGAGTCATCTGAGAAAAACTGAAATTTTTCGAGGATACTTTGGCAAAATATGCAAAAATGAATGGAGCGAGCGGGATCCGAACATGGGTAGAATGAACTACAAGCTCGGACTCTTACCGCTGCTCTAGCGAGGCACACATCTCTCGCGTCTCTCGAGTTTGGCTCATGACCCTTCATCGCGCGCCTCATAGCCTCCTCCTTGCTTGATTCATTGCACTCATTCGCCTCTCATTTCTTGCGGCGCGCGGTTGGTCCTCTCTTCCCAGATTATTCACATGTATCCATTGATCCTCCGAAAACATTGACTATGAAGGAATAAACTAATATAGTTGAGGTGTACTGAGAACAGTGAACCCCCTCCTAGCACATAAGCTTCGGCGATCCGTGAAGCGTGCCGTGGGAGCCGCCCTGTGTTATGTGTCCAGGAGCGAAGCAGCAAAACTACGCTGTACCCGGATCGCCGGGTACAGCGTAGTTTTGCTAGTTGTGCCTGGTTTTAAACCCCGAGCACGAAGATCGGATCTGGAGTGGCGTGGTCCCGTTCGCAAAACACAGTCGCGATAAGCCATGCGATCGCCCAAATGGAGTTTCTCATTATGGCACACCGGACGTCTGCTGGTATAAAAGCATATCATCCAACGACCGACGCATCAAGTTCGGGACATTTTAGCATGCCTTCATACCGACTTGGATTCCGTTATTTATTGCAAAATGCCATAAATTAATTCACTAGTCCTTTGATTTTCCTCCAAATTCGTTAGCTATTTTTTTTAATTTTTGAAATTTCTTAATAAACGTTGTCGTCTACGAAGCCCTGCACAGAAGTACAGCCATCCTGCTATACGAGAATATCATTGTGTTTGCATCTATTTTCTAGGGAGATGTAAGCGGACCATTTTCATGGTTATGTTTCTCAAGCTTGGATGTATAGCAACAGCCGTTTATAAAGAGACATGAAACATAACCGAAAACTTGGTTCGTTTCCCTCTCCCTACTATGTACACCCTCCCTGACCCCTTCACTCACAATCAGCGAAATTTTACCACGAAAAAACGTAGCTATTACATCATTCACCCAGTCATTTTCGCTAACTGAGTGATGAATCCTTCAGCTACGGCTCGTAATTCATTAGTGGGATGGTGGATTTGTGCGGTGACTGGAGGTGGCGATTTGTTGGGAAGGTTCGGAAAAGAAACAGTAAACGTCATCTTTCTTTCATTTTCTTCTTCCATTCTGTGCACGGTGTTGGTAACGTATGAAAACAAGACTACGTTCATTGCTTCCTTTCCCAACCGTAGTGATCAACTGTCGAACTGTGAATGTCATAGTGTTCCTTCACAATGTCCTAAATGCTAAGCGAACGATCTAAAATGTTTGAGGCAAAACATTTCCGTGCGAGAGAGTTCCTACCGAAAGCAGGGGTTATTGCTTTGCATCTCGTTCGCGCAACACTTACGCTCTTGTCAGAGCATTGTGCCTTCAGCCATGCATCGGGTCCTGATCCTCTCCGCCATCGTCTCTGTTGCCCTCTCTGCCTCCTACACAGCCAAGCAGACCGCCTGCATCAAGAAGGTTTCCGTTCCGCAGCAATATTTATTTATTTATTCATTTATTTTTCTATTTATTTATTTTTCAATTTATCTCATTTATTCGCTTGTCAGTTCCAAGATTGATCGTAGAACTGATAATCTTCAGGAGTTGGATGGCTATATATTATCGGAGGAAAATGAACGTTAAGAGAGCTGCGCAGTCCTTTCCGCTAGCCACCGTAGAACTTCGGCAGGAGCCGGCTTTTAGCCTAAGCTGCCATTTTTTAAAGAGAGTTTAACGATATTTAGCGGAGTGCGCTGCAAAGATTTCTCAACGTTCTTTTTCCTCCAATAATAACTATGCAATCGCTCTGCAATCGTTCTGCTTTCAGGTGCGCAACGTCTTCACCAACTATATTCAAGACAAAACTTACGACGTAAGCATGAAAATGTATATTCAATTTAATTTAGCGCCCGTGCGTAATAGTTGAAATATATTTATTAGACTTTTATGATTCATTGGGTATTTTGAAAAAAATGAATTGAAGAAAAAACCACCTTCCAGGCTGGAGAGCTGATCGTGACTGACGTGGTCAACTTGAAGGCGATTGAAGACATTGGAGAGGGTTTGCCACAAATAATAATAATAGTAATAATAATAATAATAATAATAATTATAATAATAATTATAATAATAATAATAATAATAATAATATTTTTCTTTACTTGTCAAATAAAAAAAATCCTTTCAAAATGAGTCTAATTCTCTCACTTTTGCACACACTCTCTCGCCTTATATTCGGAATGATTTTCCGACGGGGATCTTTTTAATCGACTATATTGCAGACTTCTACAACGCACTGCTCAGCTACATACCACCCACGAATTATGGTCCAGCCATCACGATGGCCACCAAGGCTCTCGATTGCTTCAAGGTCGCTTTCTAAATTAAAGGGACACGGAAGTGATTTTCAAGTGAAGCTTATATGAAAGTTTTTGTCGTAATTAGTATAAAACCAAAAGGAAAAATAATAAAAATTAATAGTATTCGAGAAATGATTTTTTTAAATTTCGTCCAACGACGACGTTACTGTGTTTAGCGAAAGGAATTAAGCCAAAAGCGACATTCCTGTTAACGACGGAAGCCCGGAACGAAAAAATAAAACCACACTGAGCGAAAATTTACCACAAATATCACAACGAAATGCACTTGGGAATATTTTCCCCAGCCCGCTATGGAATATTTCCCCAAAAAGTCGAAATTTCTCCAGCCGGCTGGTGAATTATTCCCAAAGTGCAATTCGTGGGGAAATATTCTCCAGAAATTTCTCTCATTGTCAGTGTATTCGGGTACCTATCTAGTCATGTTAATGACGACTAATTTGCATAGCGGAGGGCATAAAGGAGAAACAAATCGAATTCGCCAGAAAAAAATCGAAAACCAAAATAAAAAAATCGAAAACCAAAATAAAAATCAAGATCAACATCAATCTGCAAGCACCGCGATACGCATTTTGTCTGTTATCTTCGGGTGTCTGCTCGTATTGGTGCGCGTAGTGTAGTGATAGACTTGGCATGCCCTGCCGGTTCGACTCCTTTCTCGTGTTGTGAAATTTTGCCAATTTTCCCACGAATGGTGCGACGAGTGCTGCCATGTCCGACGTTTATGGCTGGAGCCGGAGTGAAATCTCCCGGTCTCGCCTGATCGTGATCAAAATCAAAATCAAGTGAGCATAACCACCATGATTTCAATCAGCGCTCTCTCTTTCCTATGCTATCTTAACTTGATCTTGATTTTGTCTTCTATTTCGAGCTCATTGCGATCAAGTCTTAATGAAAAGGAGGAGTTAATTACCAGTTGATTTGATTTTATATTTGATTTTCATTGCGAGGGATTATTACAGGGCAGGAATTTGAATACTCTACGTTTTCTAATGGAGCTCCTTTAATATATCTATTTTAGAGAAAATTAAAATAATTTTGCTATATTAGAGAAAATGTGAAGGCACTACGCCTCTATCCTATTTGGTATTTTTCACCAGCATATGTATATTGCACAGCATTCCGCCCGGTGAAGAATGTGTCTAAATAATAGCGAATTGACCACTATCTTTGAATTTTTTTCAGGAATGGCCGAACAAACCTATGCCAAATTTTCATAGATTCCTGAATTCATAGTGATGAGCTTAAGTATTCAAATTAATAATTTTCCATACGCTGCTTCGCCCCCAGGATCGGATCCTATGCGTGAAAACCGCAATTTGCTATTAGAACGCTTGGAATGCTGTGATTGCGAGGTCGCAGAAAAAAAGATGAGCAAGATCAACCATGTAAATTATTTGTACTACATACACAAGGCTATAGCTGGTGTTGTTGACTAGGGTTGGTCAAATCAAATTATTTGTCGAGTCGAAGGTTTGACAGATTAGCGTGCACATTCTCCGTTGAGTCTACCATTTGAACCAAAAACATTTGACCCCGAGCGTCGAAGGCCTTATGATTTGAGAAAAATCCAAATGTTTGACGTATTTGCATGGGGAAGGAGAAAAGGGGGAAGGAGAGAGGAGAAAAGGGCTAATAATGGATTTATCCGTTATGCTTATCAGCTATTTTCAACCGCGAAGAGCAAGAGACGAGAAAAGAATCGAACGAGATGCCGAACAATAACCCTGATTTCGGTAGAGTATCCTAATTGTTGGAAGACTGTGAACGGGAAGGACTACCACTGGCGAATCGTTTCCTCAGCCATAATTGTGATATTCGATAAATAACATGAAATAAATATGGAAGCGGACACGGCTTCGTGGTCGAGTGAGAATGAGCGTTGCAGAACGAGGGCGGCAACTCGAGCGCCATCATTTCCCAGATCGGCACGATCATTGAGACCAAGCTGACTCCGCTCTACAAGACGGTTCGCTTTTCCCGTGTTTTTCTATATCTAGTTTAAAGGAGCCGGACCACGAGTTTCTGGCCATATTGACCCTTTACGTCATTGAGTACCAGATCTAATCATCCTGATAGGGTATTCCGAATTTTATGCGATTTCAATCACTCTCCGCGGAGTAGTGAAGGCGCAAAGAGCAACGCGCTTCTTACAAAATCGGATATATTAGCTTATTGAGATGAGATAGAGCTCTGATTCGTTGGTAAAACGTTTGATCACATTGTTCCGGTCATCTTAAGAAAAAGAACGACTGAAAAAGATGAGCGGAAAGGCTTAAATTGCAACATCAGGGGAGCGCGGGAATTAAAATCCTACCGTACTCGTGGGCTGGCTCCTTTAACTAAGTTTGTTGTATAACTCGTTGCTGTGAATAAGAAGAAAAAAATTACCAAAAAGGCTTTATTTCAGTGCAAATCGAAGGTGAAAACGATGCAGTCCAGCGGACAGTCGACTGCAGAGATCAAGGACCAGGTAGGTATAGTAGAGAAAAATGGAAGATATGATCGTTCCGGTCGTAGCGCCGATTCCGGTACCTTTCAAACTGATCTTATCAAATTGCAATATGTATTATGCGAAGCTAATACTGCCGCACGTTTAATGTGGGAAATTATTCTCGAGATTATCTGCTCATTTTGAAATGGAGCTCGCCATTATGTGATGATATAAGCTGCAAATAATCTAGACCTGTTTTTGGGAATCGCCACCAGCAAACCTTTTGCAGCCATGGGGATTAGAACCCGCGGCTGCCGAACACCAGTCGGCTCCTTTACCTCTATACTATCGAGGCAATTGCTCCCCCTGCTCGTTCCTTACCCATCACCCCATCTGCTCCAATGAGCGGGGCCCGCGAAACTTATTCTAATTTACCCCGTCCTCCCTTTTGCGGTAGACCGGTAGATCAGTGGAGAGTGAGTCTCGCAATTATCTCGAGATTAATTGGGAGCTAGAGAGCGACGAGAGAGTATGCAAAATGAAGAGAGCAAAAGAGAGCACAGATCTACTGCACAGTATTCCTAGCGTTCGATTAGTGAATGACAGGTTCTCCGTGATCTATCACCATTGCAGACATAACAACGAGCCGAAATTCACCAATTTAAAAAAAAATAAGCTCCTTCCCATCCACAGCATTCCGCCCGGTGAGGAATGTGTCTAATAGCGAAATGACCACTATTTTTGAATTTTCTCAAGAGTGGCTTAACCAATCAGCACCAACTTTTCAGAACTCGTAGAATTCATAGAGGCGAGCTTAAGTTTTTAAATTCATAATTTTCCGTTCACTGGTGCGCCTACAGGATCGGATCCTATGCGCGAAAACCGCTATTCGCTATTATGACGCTTGGAACGCTGTGCATCAGTCCAAAGAGCTGCCAAAATTTGGTAAAGATTCATTCAGCCATAGTGGAGTAAATTCAAAATTAGTTGCCACTTCGCTATTAGGCACTTCCCCTTTCGTTCGGAATGCTGTGACTGCTCAGTTTTACTCTCTCAAAAACGCGTGCTCTCTCATCAATAATGGCGAGCTCCGAATTAATGGCGAGATTTTCTGAGGTAATCCGACTCCGATCATAAAATTGTATGAATATGCACCCGAAACGGAGAAAACGAGCTCGAAATTAAAAATAATCTCGAGATTATTTCGACATGACCTAAGCTCAGATCTTCCCCAGATTAAACGTGCGGCTGATCTCAAAGAGCTACCCATCTTACTGATATCTTTGAAGGGAATGGTATCGTTTCAAAGCGTGAAAAAATCGCTAAACACCGTAGCGGCGGAATCACGAATTACTTTCCGAATTTCCAGACTATATACCTAGTGGAATAAAAAGATCCTCGTCGGAAAATGCATTCCGAATATAAGGCGAGAGAGTGTGCAAAAGTGAGCGAATTTGACTCATTTTGGAATCAGAGCAGCAACGGACGGATCGGTTTATTCCACTATATTAGAGATCTGCAATCGAGTCATTTTAGCCAATATGTTTCATTCTTTTTGGTGACGAGACGTGTCGCGGCTATGAATGATGCATGAAACATAAGCAACAAAAGGACTCGATTGCAGAACTCTACTAAGTATGGCCGATTGAACGGCAAATGATGCCCGTCGAAGCTATCGATAATATTTTTATATTGACGAAAACAGCAAACTCATTCCTACGTTGTACTCTCTTTGTTCAGCTTCACTCTTGGCGCAATTAGGAAGATGCAAATGACGGAACGTTTTCCTCAACCATAGATGTTAGAGGAGCTTTCCTGCCTTCAGATCTACAACCTCGGCACTGGCGGAATCAACAAGAAGTTCATTCAAACAGTACGTATGCATGAATAGATAGGTTACTCTAGCTACCTTATCAAAGGTGCTATTACAAGTTCCAGGAGAGTTGTCTAAAAATACGCAAACGATTGCGAACTGTACCTATATGCAAAAAATACTGGTCTATCCCTCCGGCTTCAATTTTCTTACGATTCTTCTAATTCCTGCCGTGGTCACACGTACGGGGTCAGCTGGATAATGTGGACAATCAAAATCATGGTTATTTTTGTCATGACAAAAATAACCCTGACAATGTCACCTCGTTCACTTAAATAATAACATTTGCTCCGTTTTTCCGAACATTGTGTATTCTAGGAAGAAATGTAGTCGCTTTCAGATTCTCGACAGCTTCCAGAAGAAATTCGAGCCAAAGCAGTACGAGTGTGCGTGCCCTCTGCTGAAGGTAGGCCACGGTATTTAGCCCCAATAGAACATTTGGAAAGCGAAAAATCACTCCGTCATTTCCTAATACGGTAGATCGGTGTGCCGCGCACCACGGATGCATGGTGATGTTTGGAGGATTGAAGGGCATGGTGATGGGCACGAAAGCCAACGCTTTTATCATACACCTAGAGCCTCCTAGAACTCTAAAAAAGACGTAGTTGTCATTTTCGCTTTCCAAAGACCTTGTGAGGCATGATTGTGGAAAATGTGGGTGAAGAGAGAGAGGGCAGACGAAGTAGGAATAGCGCTTACTGACGGAATGCTTTCGTCAATAATTTAATGCATATGTTGCAGGCGGTCTTCGTGGCGGGCTACAATCTGGGATGCTGAGTCGATTTCGAAATTTCGAAGCCAATTCCCTCGAAAAAGATTGTCGTTGTGATGATGAAGCTTTGTTCTCCGTATTCTGCTTTGTTCTTGTGACGCATGAAGAGCGTTCAGACAATGCAGAAATGAGCTTAGTGAGGGGACTATTCAGTCAACAATACAATTGACAACTCAACGGTACAGTTACATTTTCCAAAATGTTCGAAAAGCACATGCATTTCTAACGCTCGTCAATTGCTTTGTGCGAGATAGCGTATCTAAAGTGGCAAGTCCATAGGCGGTGCAATAGAATCTCAAACAAGAGAAGAATATTTCCTAACTTATGGTCCACAAGCTGAACTTTTATTACGATTATAAGATGGACAAAAAAACCTGTGTTTGGTTTTAAGCCATAAAAATGTATTAAACGAAAAAGTTTGTTGTCCCGCCTGATCAGTACGTCAATGCTCATCGTAAGTGCCGCGTAGATGGAGCGCAAAACTGGTGGCACTGAATTAAAGAACAGAACGTGAACCGAGTGTTTCGCTAACGCTTCACATTACCAAACGAACCGATGAATATGGTGCATTTCCGCCTATACGTACTCAAGCGGACCGTGTGTGATTCTGTACCCAACCAGTGAGAGTAGAAATGTATGGGGTACGCAACGCTCACGCTCAAATCTCCGACAGAGGAGAGGAGGAGGAGGGCAGATTAGTCTGGTCGCGTGTCTCGCATTCGTTTTCGGCCGCTATCCGCGTAATCCAGTAACCCTCTCGCTCTGCTCTAAAGACTCCAAGTTCCGACGCGACGACCGCACTACTATCCCGTAGCGGTACAGTAAAGGCCGCGAACCTATGGTGCAATATCATGGGCATATTCGGAGAGCCGTATATTGGGCAGACGATTGTGTTGCTAGAGGTGTAAGTAGAAGAATAATGCAAGATGGTATGAGTGAGGAAAGAGTCCCGTCCGAAGATGATTCAAGCAAGATAGGACATATTAACGGGACCAATAATACATTTTGTCCCTTTTGTGCTCAAGCCTTTGGAATGCTCTGTATTTCTGCATATAGAACGTCGAGAACGCTGCACAGAGTGACATGAGTCAAGGGTCTTGCGGAGCTAAACAGTTTGTACAGTATGCATGTTTATCGTACAGCTTGACCACGCGTCTGGTGAAATTAGCCATAGCAGTTACAGCAGTGCATTTAGAAAAGTACATTTTGAGCAGTATCTCGTTTCCTGATAGGTCGTTTGATATAACCGAATACGCCATTCGGTGCCCCAAGTGGCCAAGGAATACGGAAAACTGCTCATTAGATCCGAAAAACTCATTTAGGGAAGTTATTCAAAAAAAATTCTTGATACTGGAGCGTAACTGCTGTGTTATATAGCTAGCTTGGTGAATAGTTCGCAAGGTGCTGGTGCGTAGTGAAATTTCGCTGTGTAGAGGAGACCAGCACAGAGGTCGTCAACGGGTTCAACGGTTCATACACTAAGTCTTCTCTTTCTTTGCGTCTATTTATAGCGGATTAAAAAGATCCGTCGGAAAATCATTCCGAATATCAGGCGAGAGAGTGTGCAAAAGTGAGAGAATTAGACTCATTTTGGAATCAAAGTAACGGACGGACCGGTTTACTCCACAATATCTATCTCGCGTTCTACAGTACCGATGCTCCTCACCCAATCGCGGAAATGAGGATAAGCTCCGGCTTTCGCCGATGTAGCCAATTACTACACACACACACTCATCTCACGGTGCCGTATAAAAACCGACGGAGCCGGAAGATCGAACAGTTCAGTCTGTACTGCTTTGAATTTAATTATCTTTCCTACGGTATCCCAGATCAGGAACAGATACTGTACGGAATGCCGCATACGTCCGAATCTTTGATTCTACTTCGCCTGAATCTCTTACTCTTGACATTCGACGTTTTCGTAAATAATATTCATACTCAAGTCCCCCTGTTTACGTCGATGTGTATGTGTGTCTGTATACTCATCCTGCATAATATTCTAGACCTGTGGACATCTAGTATTATAATTCCCTCACATTGTTACCCTCCTAGCATTGGACAATTCTATCGCGGCTCTGCCTACGTAGGAAAGAGAAGAATGATTATTCGCTTTCCAAAGGTTTTGCATGTCCGCAGAATGCCGTGGCTACTCAGCTCATCGTATTGTCGGTCCTCGCATTCAAATTTTTCTTGATTGGACTTACGTTATTTAGCACAAGTGCACAGCCAAAAGTGCAAATAGCCAACGGAAGACGGCATCATTACCGTCGGAACGAAATAGAGTTCGGCAGATGACTGATGACCAAGTCACGAAAGTGCATTCATTGTCTGCGTCTCTTCATTCTTCTCTCCTGTCTCGGTCCACTTTCATGACCAAGTCATTGGTCATCTGCCGAACTCTAGTCGGAACGCAAATTTGAATACGAGAATCGACAATACGTCGACCGCAGTGTTGGACTACTCATCCGTTCTTGCAGCCATGCGTTGTCTCGCCGTCAACACCGTCCTCTTTGTCATCGTTGCGGTGGCCCTGACCGCAAGCTACACGGCCAAGCAGACCGCCTGCATCAAGAAGGTTCGAATATTATTATTATCCTAGTAAAATCTAAAAAAAGAATAAATAATGACTAGCCACCGCAATGAATTTTCACACAGTAACACGCCGATGGACTGCACAAAGTTCCAATTTCTCGTGCCTTGGATGCTATGCAAATTGCGTGCAAATTAAATATGCAAATTTCTTGGGCTTCAGGTTCAGAATGTCTTCACCGACTATATCGGCGACAGCACGTACGATGTGGGCTTATTTTTTCTTACATCTTATTTATTCATTTATTTTTTTATTTATCAATTTGTTCATTTTATTGATTTATCGTTTATGCCGTATTCAGTTATGCGTTTCAACAAATTTTTCTAAAGCGAAGATATTCCGTAATTGGCATAATTTCCACAAAAAAACAACATATTTCCGGATTTATAGGCCGGAGAGCTGATCGTCAGCGAAGTGGCCAACAAGACGTCGATCAAGCAGATCGGCGAGGGTATTTATTGTTATGCTATTGCAAATAGTAGCCAAAAAAAGAGAAATTTGCATAATTCCGCCTTCAGACTTCTACAACAATCTGCTCAGCTGGGTGCCCGCCTCCAAGTACGCTTCTGCTATCTCCCTGGCCACGGCCGCCCTCAACTGCTACTCCGTAAGAGGCCGGCAATATTAGCACAAATGTTATTAAAACATATAAATGTATAAATATTAGCATACCACCACGAAAGTTCGCGAAAATTTCAAGCCTCCCCTACTGCTTTTATGGAATTGTGCGCTATAAGGAACGTTTGTCCGTCAATAAAATCCTTACGACGCCGAAAATTTTAATACATTAAAATGCGCGTTCTCCAATAAGAAAAAAAGTTTTTATTTTGAGTACTGTAGAAAATTAGAGGATAAAGACAACACCTTAAAGTCTAATCTCAAATTTTTCAATCTACGACTAAAATTAAAGGTGTATATAGGCTGCTCAGCCTACGTTTCAAAAGAGCAGACTTTTCGAATTTTGTATAGTGGATTGAAAAGATGCGACGGAAAATCATTCCGAATATACGGCGAGAGAGTATGCAAACGTGGGAGTATTAAACTCAGTTTGGAACGAAGGAAACTGGCGGATCGGTTTATTCCACTATATATTATACTACGCACAGAAGACGGGCGGCAATGCGACGGCAGTGATTAGCCAGATCGGAACGGTCATCGAGAACAAGCTGACCCCGCTGTACAACAAGGTCAGCAGTGCGAGGAGGAGGCGCCGTCCATATTCCCGCCAAAATAGGAGAATACGAAATCACGAAAACGCCGAGCTTTTGACCTACAACAGAGCCATGTCCCCCCCCCCGATTTTTGGCCGTTTCCAGTAGCCGAATCGGCTCCTATTTAGAGCATTCCATTCGGGTCTTTTTGGCCAGTATGCTTCGCGCTTTTGGTGACAGGACGCGAATGAATGGTCTATGAAACACATGAATTAAGAAGACCCCAATGGAATGCTCTACTCCTATTGAGGGCAATATTTCAACTGGTTCACAACGTTATTAGCAGCATAACCAGTATTATGCTGGATTTATGCAATACATGAAACATAACCATGGTAAGGACAGCCGATAAGGCAGACGGCTGCAATATCAAGATGGAAACTCCGGGAAATCGGTGCAGACGCGAAAACTGTGATTGGAACTGAATAGCGGTTGCAGTGCATCAAGAAGGTGACGAATATGACGAAAGCCTCAAGCACGGTAGCCGAGATCAAGGATGCGGTAAGTGGCTACCTGCGATTACTACATGGTAGGCTTTGAAAACCAAGCCTTTTAATCGCATTATGAGAGACCGAGAGAGTGATGAGGAGCATGGAAGAATGAAGAGAGTCAGACACGATAAATGCGCGCAAATCGCGCCTGGTTTTCAAACCCTATTACATGGAAGTTACCTCTCAAGGAGAGGACTATACTGATCCCCCTTCCCCCTCCCCCTTTATTCTTCTACTGTCCTGTTTATCCCCACCAGTGACTCTCCCACATCGGTTGCTTCCCATTTGTCTCTATATTGTTGGAATGAAAAGTAATTAAAACGATTACATGAAAGAAGTTTACAAAAAAAGAGTGAAATAGCACTCCGTTGTTTACTATGCCACCTTTTCATCAAATTGGCCATTTCAACAGCCTTCATACAATTAGATAGTGTTGATGAGATGACCAATTGATGAGATGGTTTACCTTAAAAAAACTTTCATGCATCAGATCTACGTGCTCGGTAAGGCAGGCATCACGAAGAATTTAGTGCAGAAAGTAAGTGTGTGACTTGCACAGTCTGAAACGCCGAAAAGAACTATCTATACAAAACCTAGCGTATAAATCGAAATAAATCCGCAACGGTGTTTAGTGTTCGCGCTTTGAAAATCATCTTATTGCAAGACAAGCTGAATGGTTTTTCTTAAAATATCACTTCCTCCTAGAGTTTCACATAGTGCATATTTATATACTAGAAGTTGATTATATCAAAATGAAAGGTACCGGTTTCTGCGCTACAAACGGTTATATCCTCCATTTACTCTACTATTATAGTATGCTTCATAGTGCCCTTAGCGATATTATCTACGGCCCCCATAGAGCTCTATTCTCCATTAATCAAGCATATCAGGTGCTTAACGCCTTCAAGAGTAAATACCCGGAAAATCAGTACAACTGCTCCGTTCCTTTGATGAAGGTAAATATACAGTGCACTTTACTTTAGTTTTCACCAATATAGTGTAAAAAAAACGGAAAATATAAATCGCGATTCCGCTCCTGCGGAATTTTCACGCTTTGAATCTATACAATTAATTAAAAACAATCTAAAAATTATGAGCCGCTTCTATTACGTTTTGTCGATGAAGAAAAATATTCGAAAACGGAAATATTATGACAGGAAGGCGAACTTAGCACTGCCAATAATTATTATCTTGCAGTCAATCTTCGTCTCGGGCTACAACCTCAACTATTGAAGACTTTAATGCTTTGTGTGTATACTTGTTCTGATGAATTACTCCACTACCGTGCTATCCTTCGTCAACAATTCCCCTGAACAGTGGAAACTTGCTGGGCCCATAACCCAGAGGTCAGTGGATCGAAACCACTCACTGCTAATCTTTTTGCTCATTCATTTTGAATACGTCCTTTATGTAGCAATCTCTGAAGGAGACCGTCGGAAGCTGCGTGGCGCAGTGGATCGAAACCACAGCATTCTGCGGTATCAAAAATCGAAAAATACAGCCTTAAAAAACAAAGTGTGATTCATAAAATGTGCATGATGCTGTGATGGTTCATAGGTGTTGATTAGGGGCATAGTAGAGAAGCGCTACATTTTACAATTTAGATTAATCGTTTTCCGTTCGGGACCATTCGCAAAATCACAAATATTAAATTCCAACGACAGTTTCACGTTTTAATATTTTTGGCTTGGTCTATAATGCCGTGAAACCACTCGCTGCTAATATTTTTGCTCATTCATTTTGAATACGTCCTTTATGTAGCCATCTCTGAAGGAGACCGCACACAGAAAAAAATGTATTATACATTCAATATATAAGCGCCTTTTAACACATAAATGTATAGCAGGTTATACATTTTGGGGTATTGCTCTCGGGGGGCGCTGGGAGGAGGACTATACATTAAATGTATAGCTTTTCTGGAACGTTGCCGTAGCCTTCCCCTGCCCATTGCCTCTATTATGGGTTGCTCTCTTCTCTTCGTTCCTCTCATATGATCACTTTGATCATTCACAAAGTAGTATGTTTGTGTACTACTATACTTATCTGCATATTGCACTGAATTTCATTCGTCAGGTTTCCATGTATTTATCCAAAATTCAATGTAAAAGGCTGCAAAAAACTTTTCAGGTAAAAATTCCAACTTCATCATCATAAACTAGATACAAAGTACAAATAAGATACAAAGTAGATGAAAAATCCCAATGCTGAAAAACTCCTCTTCTGCTGCTGACCCACGCTTCCGATCGATTTCTGCAATTGGAAGATTTCTACCATTTCGGCTACACAACTCTCCTATAGCTTACATGGCTATCCACACAGCTACGTAACCTTCTATAATGTAATATTACTTAATATATTCCTCCCTTATTCTTATTCCATGCGACAGTTAACCGCAAACGCATACCCCTTCTCCCCAATCCCGATTCACACAAAACTATCATAGTCATGACCTACCGTATCCCTCTTCGCCAATTCCAACAAAAGACAATCCCTACACAAATATCATAATCATGACCTACCGTATCCCTCACCACTCGACCCCCCCCTCTTCGCCAATTCCAACAAAAGACAATCCCCCACAAAACTATCGTCATACCGCCCATATGCATGGTCTAACTTGCCTCCCCCATACTTACCGTGTACTCCATATCGCATCTCTCCATCTCATCTACGATGGAGCTACAGCCACCCTGAAATCATAAACTCATTAGCGGGAAACATCAAACACATGGCACTCTACTATAATAAACCATGAATGTCGCATTCATTTTATTAATGTTCG